>BSBK01005281.1:10000-612341 GCA_027943335.1 Chamaecyparis obtusa | reverse complement strand
GAAATTGAAAAACCTTTGAAGATCTGTAGACCAGAATTTCTCTGAGGATATATTCAACCTACAGATCTAAATCTACAAAGAACACAATACCAAAAATTCCATATGTAGAATGTAGGGCAAAAACAACAAGTGTACACATCCTACAAATTCTCCAAAAATACAAAGCATGCAAGCTCTCCAAAATTCTCCTCCAAAACCCATCTAATGCTAAAATGAATGCAAAATGCCCTACTAGAGATTCAATTCGCCATTTCATGCAACCATAAAGATAACTCAACAAGTAACTCCCACATCAACTCCCAATCAGAAATTGGCAATAAATCTCAATTAAATAAATTAAAAACACTTTTCATAGACAACTCAACTTTGACTTTTTAAAACAAGTTGATTACTTTTTAGAACAATTCACTTTTCAATAATGTTAATACACATTTTATAATTAAAAATATGTATTAAATAGATTAAATAACTTTAAATTATAATTGGACCATGCAATTAAATATTAATCTTTAATAAAGCACACAAGCATAAATAAATCTAATTCTCAATTAAATAATCAGTTAAACCCAAACAATCAAATATTTGACTTTAATTAAATTTTTCTCAAATAAACTTAGGAGTATGATTAATATAAAATTTTAACTATAATCATTAATCAACAAATCAAAGAAAATCACCTGCTTAAGAAATAAATCAACTGAAGCCAAATGAAGTAAAATTAAATAAAGTAAAACCAAGCAACACCAAAAAAGGATGCATGAATTCTTGTCAACTTTATGAATCCGGGTAGGGTAGTCAAACTGATACTTGTCTAGTCCTAGGAAAAATGGCCTAGGCTAGGGTTTTGGACCTGTGTAATCTCCCCTCTCTTACCATTTAAGATATTGCGATTGGGCACACTCATCCTGACAATTCAGGGAAGTAGATGCATGGTACCTACAACCCAGCATACAAAACCCCACATGTACATACATATATAAATATATAATGGACAATGGCAGGGATCGATAGATCATGTGGATCTCAGAAGAAAGTAACTACAACTTCATCGCCCAACCACATTAGGAACATGAAACAAAAAATATAAAACATACACAACAACCATACACATGCAGTATTGGGTCAATAAAATCATAAGCATCAATGATTTCCTACATATAATCTATCATCCTAAAATAATCATAACATTTATAAAATCAAACTAGAGGCGAGGTACAACATCCACCCCTCCTAGGATTAGGCTTACTCCTGGAAGCCTACAAACAGATAAGGATATATAACCCCCAGCACAAAGCAATTACTAAAAAACAAAACACAACATCTGAAAAAAAAAAAAAAAAGCCATAAAATAAGAACATGATATACAGTTATTAAGGACAATATAATTCTAGTTAGGAGAAGCTAAAAATCACATTGATCAATCATTCATTAACAATTCAAAAAATAGATATAAAACCTTTATTCATTCATCATTATAGAAAATATCTAGGATCAATTGCATAAAACACACATTCACATCTTCAATCAAAGAATGAGTTGAGAAGTTCATGTTAATCTAGTTAAAGCAACACTCACGAAAATATATAGGATACATAGTAATTCTATTTTCACACCGTAAACATAGTACCATCTTTGTGATGTCCTCCTTTATACATACTATCACAGGTCCGTGATGAACATGATAGAAACAAACACTTGTCATAGAACAGGGCCAACAATACCAAACATTCAGAGTAGCCACCACAAAATTTAAAAAGGTAAAACCCAAGTGGGAGAATCACAAGTCCAACATTAAATCATAAGAGATCTCAATTTTATCAATAAATTAAGTGTGACTAGCATCACAAAATAGATAACGAAAGAGATTTAGGTGACTAATCCATTCATAAGAAAGTTCAAAAATTTCAATATTGCTAGCCTCCACACATCACGAACAATTCATCAATCAACCAAAATAAATTATCAATCATAAACATAACAAGGTGACTAGTGGTAGCCACACTCAAGGGAGTAACCTCTTAACGACATCCAAAGGTACTTCACCCTAGATGCATTAGAGAGGGTACCCACACACAAAAAAAATCATAACACCTATGACAATCACTAGGCAATTGATATCTCAAAGACATTTATGAGAAGCAAAAACATAAATGTTTGTTGTAGTTTGATGGTTCTCAAATACAAAAGAGTTATATATCTATGTTTGGTTTCAAGTTTTAACATTTTAGACATATAATGAGCAGACAACTTCCCAGAGTTCCTAGTGATATATTTAGTCATTATTTGTGTCATGTATTTACTCATTTGTTATTGTTAATTGGTAATTTATTTAGTCATCATACTCATATATTTAGTCATTAATTTAGTTTTATATTTAGTCATAACTTTACTCTCATATTTATTCCTTAATTTAATCACATATTTAGTCATATATTTTAATCAGATTAAGGAACAATGAAATTGAACCACCATTCTCCTCCTTGTAAAGAAAATACTTTGCCATTGAGCAAGTACCCTTATGTCATGCCCAAAACATTCATGCAAAAATGCAACAATTTTTTTTTAAAAATATAGTTGTAAGTCTGAGTTGACTAAGGATAGCTTGTAGAGTGAGGTCTCGAGGTATGCGTCTAACCGTGCATAGGGTCTAGTCTGGCATTGGAAGATAACTCAAAAGGTCATTGGGTCAATAACGAGTTAACCTTCAGATGTATGGGTCAGTTGAGCACACAGCTGATAGGTCAATTTGTCATAGGTTTAATTATAATATTAGGCGAATCTACATTATCATATTGTAGGATGATTGCTTTAGTTAAAAATCAACTAATAACATTATTAAATTTGCTAACTTCTAAAAGAGTAGTCTATAACCTTACTTAATTGTTAGTAATAACGTAATGAAAAAATTCATAACTAACTTAACTTAACTAAACAATTCGTTATGATATAATATTAAAATAATAAATGAATTTTTTAACTAAGCCAATGTCGTTGTTTAAAGCATAAAAAAACATTAAAAAAAACACACATTAATTTACTTAAAACAAAGTGCAATTAAACTAAGTTAATTATACAGTCAAGTAAACATATTGAACTAAATGAAACACAACTTAAATGTGTTAAATATAGTAATTAACTTAAATTAACTAAACCTAATTTGTTAAAGAAAAATAAATAAATTTAGTAGACCAAACTAATTAGGCCAAATTAACTAGATTAATTTTATATTTAAAATAGTTTCCTTTGTCCATAATTACTAAATTGAATTTATCTAAATTAAATTCCTTCATTTAAAATTTATAACTAATATTTATCATTATTGATTTAATACAACCCCAGGCTAAAATTCTAAATGCGTTGATTAAATCTTACTAATAAGATTTTAAATAAATTTAACATTAAAATTTAAATCAATTTAGATACATTGATTAAAACTTAACTAATGAAATATTTAACTAATATTATTAAATTTTAGTTAAACTTAATAATCCAATAATGAAATAAATTAACATAATAATTAATATATTAATTAATTAATAATAAATTAAATTACATTATTAATTAATAAGTAAATTAGTTAATAATAAAAAACAAAAAACAAATAAAATAAACAACTTACCTATGTGTTTAAAGTCCCATTGGGACTCTTGCTTTTAATGTCCCCAGGGGCTTACGTGGGACAAAAGCAAGCCCACTGCCCATGACAACAAGAACTGTCGTAGCAAGCCTGCCTACTGTGCACTGTAGGTACTGTAGCGGTAGGTCCCTCTGTCGTGGCAGGGGGAAAGGGTGTGGGTACCACAACCCCCCCCCCCCCCCCCTTACAATAATTTTTTTTTTGTTTTAAGGAAACATGCTTTCCTAAAAAGCAAGGCTTACGTTTTTTTTGAAAAGGTATGCATTTTAAATTTAATATGTTATTTTTTTTAACAAGTTGCCTTAGAATTTTTATTTTTTTTTAAAAGGGCCCTTATGGGGTGGCAACCCAGGTGCATCCCACCATGTGGACTTGGCATCCACTAAGCTTAGGGAAATAGATTTATAATGACTGTGGTAGGAAAATGTGTGGGAATTTCTTCCCATACATTTTCCAGAGACTTGTTTCTTTCACAAATTTACTATTACTGAATTATGGAGAGGAATTATTTGATAAAATGATCATATGATTTTTTAATTTTTTTTATATGATACTACTTAGAAATATCAAGGAGATTAACAACATTGCTACATTTCTCCTATGAATACCCATTCTACACTATATTGCATTAAAATGCTAGAGAGGAATTATTTTGACAAATTTGGGGAAAACTATTATGAAATAGGAAAGCAAAATTTCAACATGTTTCCTATTCCTTTCATTAATTTCCAACTTACATTTTTACAACAATGAAATAAAAATTTGTAGCAATCCACAAATAAGAGTTACAAGATCCTCTCCATTACATTATTGCCAAACAAACTTGTTATATATTTTAACACATGTTTACGACCAAAATTTTATTGATAAAGGAACTATTACATACACTCATTTCCATTAAATCTCAATAAAACAAGTAATAAGGAAATTATATACTGAATAATAAACAACATTGCACAAGATGAATCTATTACAAAGAGAACTAAAGACCTTACTTTCAAGGCTCAAGAGACATCAAATACAAGATTACAAATATAAGTTTTGGAGTGATGTCAAATTACAACATCACAATACATTTTTTCTTCAATATGACACCAAAAGAAGACCTTTGCAAGAGCCTTTCCCACCTGAACATAGCTTCATAATCCTGCAAATAAAATTATATAGACCGTATGGTGGTCACCTCCCAACCTAGGCTTCTAGGAAGCCACTCCTGAGCTAGGGGAACCAAAACACAAATAGGCTATGTTGGATATTGCTAATACATAGGTGGTGATTGAGACATGTAATATGTTTAATCAGTATGTTACTGAATGGGCACTCATACTATTGTCATTTGTGTTTTGTCATTGATGTCAACATATGCTTCTATGAAGGAACCAGATTGGTAATCATAGTGTACAGTTAGTGCATGGATGTTTCAGATGCTACAAAATTATATGAGAACTCAGGAGGATGTTGTGATCTTATATCTATGATCACATCATTAATTATTGCATCTTGAGAGAGTTATAGCTATTTTGGTAAAGACTGCTCACTGGACTGTGACAGTGAGAATTGACAGAGTTATTCTCTGAGTTTTTGATATATCTTTCAGAGGGATTGGATCCAAGGTATGTGAACTTCAAGGATGATGGAAGGAGTACTAATAGATTTTCATTGGTTAGTGTAAGGTACGGAGTGATTGGTGATGTCATCTATGGTGTGTGCTCTAGTGATGGCTTATTCTGAAGCTAACTCATGGAATGAAGTGTGTGTTTTGTTTGACAATCATAAATCAAGGGTGTCAGTCCTTAATTGTTGTAATGTAATCATTGTAAACTTGTTTTAGATACCATGTGTACCTTAGCAAGGGTTTATGTAATTTTTTGTAATTAGGAAAGCCTTGTTGGCTGACCTGATCTTGGTAAAATATAATAAGGTATAAATGAAAGGTCTTTTCTTTGGAAAAGACATGGATGGAATATATGTGATATAGAGAGGTTGTGGAAGCTGTGAGCTTGTGTTTGTTGCATGTAGAGAAGAGGTTTACTATAGGACTTCATTGGAAGTCATTAAGAAAAGATAGTTGCTAGCAAATAGTTCAAAACATAGTGTATTTCTTCATATACACATGTTGCAAACTATCGATTTGAAGGTGGATTTAACCTTCTTTTCATAGTGAGACCTCTTTGTTCTTTGACTCGTAACAGGGTCTATCCTCTAAAAAGGACTATGTATTGTAATGTTTCAATAAGCTCCTAATAGAGCTATATCTTCTAACAAGGATAATTATACTCTCAGTACATCATTTGTGGGTGTTAATTCCTACCAGGGGGTTTACCTTTAATAGGGTTTCCCCAAGACCAAAATATTGTGTTATTGAGTTGGCATTCATTATGTTCATTTTTTCTGATATTGTTAAGATTAAAGTTTAAAGTTTAATATTTTGTTATACAAGTGATTCACCCCCCCTCTCAGTTGTATTGTGGACTGTTATTCCTAACAATTGGTATCAGAGCTTGTGGTCCTCAGAGAGAAATCTTAACATCTTGAGGTGATCTTGGAAATGACATTCTATAGGAAGGATAGTCCTAAGTTTGATCCTAAAAAATTCAATAGTTTGAAAAACAAGATGTGAATGCATTTCCTATGTTTGGGCATAGACTAATGGATGATTGTAAAGAAAAAGGAATCTCTAAAGCTTGAGAATGACTTGGAGTCAGCCACTAGTGATGAAAAGAATTTATTTTCATGCAACATGGTCGCAAGAGAAGAATTGATCAGTGCTCTATCTAAGGGTGAGCTTACCAAAATTAAAGATCTAGATTCGGCACATGAAATTTGGAACACACTAGAGGTACTTTATGAAGGAGATAAGTATACCAAACAAGTGAAGTTGCAAAATTGGAAGACAAAGATGGAGAAGCTACAAATGAATGAAGATGAAAGCATTAGGGCCTATGTTCAAAAGGTTACAAAAGCTGTAGTTGGAATCAAAAATTATGGAGGCACTTATGATGAAGATGAAGTTATTGCAAAGATTCTCAGAGCCCTAACTCCTACTTACAAATTCAAGGCAATGTCTATTCAAGAAACTATAACTCTGACTCGAAACTTTAGCAGAAAGATGTTGATTGCAAAGTTAACTACCTTTGAAGCTGTGGAATTAGGATAAGCTAGACCTAAAGTTCAATCTGCATTTAGGGCATCCACACATAAGAATGTATCTGCACTTCCAAGCACAAGAAAACAAGACCTAAAAGAAGAGCTTAGTGAGTATGTTAAGGAATGGGAGAAAATAATGGAAGAAGAAAGAAAGATGGAAGAACTTGTTGCACTGATTGCTAGAAGAGAAAAAAAGGTAAGGGAAAATTTGAAGGCAAGTTACCCTTGAAATGTTTTTTATGCAATAAGATAGGTCATTTTGCATCTAGATGTTCTACAAGAGTTCCTATGTACAAACTTGATTATGACAAGATTAGAAGAGACAAGGAATGTTATTATGCTAGTGAAGGAATCTCTAATGATGATGATCTAGAAAATGAATAGATTAGATTTGTTGCTATTAAAGATGAACCTATTCATAAAGAACAAGCCTTATTATCTCATGTTGACAAGAAAATTGAATGGATAATTGACAGTGGATGTTCTCACCACATGACTGGTGATAAGAACAAATTTGTTAAGTTAGTAAATTATGATGGAGGTGTTGTAAGGTTTGGGGACAATCTCCCAAAATCCATCATAGGAGTAGGAGCCACAACCAAAAGATACCTTTGAATATATCAGAGGTACGTTGGGGGTTTAGGCCCCTCCTAGTCAAAACTAATTCATGCAGAAATGCATCAATGAAGAAGTATTCATAGCCTTATCATTTTTTGGATTGGATGTAGGGATCTACTCCTTAGGCAGAGTGATCATGCAAGAAATTTTATATGTGAAGGTACTTGAAGGATCATGGCACCCTTTTCCATTGCTATCAAAGGGGGAGTATTGCTATGAGAAAATCTCTACTATTTGGGGAGATTGTTCAACTGAAGGACTTTGGATTGATATAACTTTGGGATAAGATTTTTCCATATGTTGACATCAATGCCAAAGGGTGAGATTTTTGTATTTTGCTAATGCATGGGTGGTGATTAAGACATGTAATATTTTTAATCACTACATTACTGAATAGCCACTCATACTATTGTCATTTTTGTTTTGTCACTGATGTCAACATATGTTTCTATGAAGGAACCAAACTAGTAATCATAGTGTATAGTTAGTGTATGGATGTTTCAGATGCTGCAAAGTTAGATGAGAACTTAGGACCATGTTGTGATATTATATCTATGATCAAATCATTAAGTATTGCATGTTAAGAGAGTTACGACTCTTTTGGTAAAGACTGGTCATTGGACTGTGATAGTGAGAACTGACAAAGTTAGTCTCTGATTTTTTGATATATCTTTCAAAGGGATTGGATTCAAGGTATCCAAACTTTAAGGATGATGGAAGGAGTACTAACGGATGTTCATTAGTCAATGCAAGGTATGTATTGATTGGTGACATCATTTGTGATGTGTGCTCTGGTGATGGCTTATTCTAAAGCTGACTTAGTGAATGAAGAGTGTGTTTTGTTTGGCAAGCATAAATCAAGGATGTCAGTATTTAATTATTCTAATGTAATCATTGTAAACTTTCTTTAGATACCATGTGTATCTTAGCAAGGGTTTATGTAATTGTTTATAATTAGGAAAGCCTTATGGGCCGATCTGATCTTGGTCAAATGTAATAAGGTATAAATGAAAGGTCTTTTCTTTGGAAAAGACATGGATGGAATATATATGATATAGAGAGGTTGTGGAAGCTACAAGCTTATGTCTTCTACATATATAGAAGAGGTGTACTGGTGGACTTCATTGGAACTAATTAAGAAAAGACAATTTGTACAAAATAGTTTAAAAGATTGTGTATTTATTCACATACACCTATTGAGAAATAGTGAGTTCTTAAGGTGGATTTATCCTTCTTTGGGTAGTGTGCCCTCTTTGTTCTTTAACTCCTAACAAGGCCTATCCTCTAACAAGGACTATGTACTATAATGTTTCAATAAGCTCCTAACAGGGCTATATCTTCTAACAAGGATTACTATACTCTTAGTACATCATTTGTGGGTGCTGATTCCCACTGGGGTTTTACCTTTAATAGGGTTTCCCTGAGACCAAAATATTGTGTTATTGAGTTGGCATTCATTGTGTTCATTATTTCTAATATTGTTGAGATTAAAGTTTAAATTTTAATATTCTATTATACAATTGATTCACCCCCCCTCTCAGTTGTATCGTGGACTGTTATTCCTAATAGGCTACACACACACAAGCTTCACATCTTCACAAAAAGAACAAACTAACAACAACAACAACAAGAAAACCATTCCCTTCCCAAGGATTTCACAAGGGTCACACAAGACCCATTTTTGGGGTGAAGGTGGACCAAATACTTCAACAGGGAGATAGCCTAAATCCATAAATTCACACAAGCCTTCACAAGGCATAAAATAATCACATAGTATCCACTTTCATACATAATATCAACCCCATTCCTTATGACCCCCAAGGCATTCCAGCCAAAGAAACAAACAATACCCTTATAACCCCCATGGAAATGGCATCAAGGAGCCCATACTCCATGATTTCTCCCTCTCCTCCTTGAGGAGAGACTCTACACCTAGGAGTTGTCCTAATACCCTTTATTCCCAAGGCTACTCTTCCTTCCCAAGGGGGTGGTCCCACAATAGTGTGTCCCACTTTTTGGCCAACTTTGACACAAAGATCAAGATTCTGAGAAAAAACTTCACTTTCGAACACCTATTGCCGCAAAACTATTAGGAATTTGAAGATGATGTAAACTAGAGTCTTTTAAAATTTTCTTTCTAGTTTCTAAATATATTTTTTTTTTAAATTAAAATTTATTTAAATTCATTTTTCCTTCTCCTTCAAAAAGTGGTTTGTGTGAAAAAATTGTGTTTTTAAGGTGTTATTGTCACTTGGATCAACATAACATTTTTTTAAAATATGATAACGATATAATTCTTTCAAGATTATATTTGGAACTTCAATATCTAAAGGATGCAATTTGTTTCATTCATTTTGTGTCAATATTTCATAGTTTATTAAGTTCTAAAGTGACAGTAACTGTAATTTAGACATAAGGTCACTTGGATCGCTCTAACTTGATATGTGTATATCGAAATTCATTTTTTAATTTTTTTATAGAAAGGTAACACAAATACTATTTTCTTACATATTTTTCATAATTTTTTTTGTTGTAATTTACTATTTTTCCCAAAGTCTTGAAGAGATAGGTTGTTGAATGACCAAACAACCTATGTTTAGTTAAAGTAATTTCTAAAAGTGATAATGAGCTCAATATGTATTAAAATTATATTCATTAGAAATTTTGTTTTGAATAGCATCATACTACATAGATAGGTTTTTTAAATGGATTCATTTAATCTACCAAAACATAAAGTCGAAGTGATTTTTTTTCAACATTTTAATAGGTATGAAGGAGATTCCATTGTAGGTATGAATGAGGAGTATATATGTTATATCAATGTTTTTCTAATCTAAGAGGCTTTGAGCTAACCATTTGTAATTAATTCCTTCAAATGGAACCTCTCAAGGCTTAAATCATCATATTTTAAATTAAAAATATGTTATTTCAGCAAATATCAACATGTCTAAAAAAGTGGGACACACTATTGTTGGACCACCCAATGGTGAGTGTAGCCTTGAGAAACTCCCAATTAACAAACTCTTTACAAGACAAGACAATAACATTACTACACTACCACAAAAACATGATCTCCATAAAATCTAGAGGAGAATAAGATTTACATTGCACAACTTCTAAACATAAATAAAAAAGCAACATAAACATGAAGATAGAACTACATCTCTCTCATCACACAACACAAATCTTACTCATGCAACAAGAAAAATAAAATCAAGTTGGAGCCACCAACCTAGATCCAAAGAAAATATGGTGAATGTTGAAGATGAGTTCCCTTTTTGTCCAAGCTTTCTCCTATGCAAGCTTCTCAGAATTCATCTAGTTTCTAAGTTATAGAGTGGGTGTTCAAACTCCCCAAAATGAAGATTCCCCACTAAAAATACATCTACACAACTCCCCACAACCCCCTAGGGATAAGGAATGCCTTCTAATTGGTTTGCCTTCCCTAAGCCTCTTACAACTTTCCAAAAATGGGCTTCTAAAAATTTTGGCCAAAAAGGTGGGCAAAGGACTTGCATCCTAATGGATGAAGCTCTTACCAAGACCTTGCTTCAAAAGTTGATTTTCGGCCATTTTGAAAATCTAACTTTTGGAAGGGTCTTTTGCTCAACTATGGGTTGTCCTATGGTTAAAAATGACCCTTACACATAGGTATATCAAGTGGGCTTACTAAAAAATTCCTCAACACACCCCTAGGCACCTTTTAAGCCCCTCAAAAACTCATGGGAAGATCAAATTCGAAATTCTTTGATAAGACACTACCTCAAGCTCCATATCCAAGGGGTTCACATGGGGATCCTAAAGGGATACTATCCTAGTTTTGTGGACAACCAATCCTCAAGTGGAAGTTGTCATGGCCACATGTACACTTTACAAGTGTCAAGTGACACAATACACAAATTACACATCACTGGCCACATGTCATTTCCACTTGAGCACTCACATACATAAAATGAAATATCAAGTTTTCAAAATAAATTAAGACATACAAGCTCAACACATTTATGAAATAAAATACAATTACAACAAGGTTTTTGCCTCTCATTAGAAGTAACCTTGGCTCAAACTGATTTTCACATAGGTCCATGCTTTGGTTTGCTAAAATTACCATGGTCTAATTCCCTGCACACTAAAGTCCAACATCTGTAGTACAAGGAAATATACATGTAAATTCATAACATTAATGATCAAGATAATTCATCTGCAATATCCCTAATTAAGTCATAAGTCACATCGCATAATAATTCATCCATGGCATAAAATAAACTCATTATGAAATATAAAATTCATCACTTAATTAGGCTTGTAGCATAAGTTTTGCATATATAATCCACTGCATAATTAAATAACATCATGACATCAATGCATTCATAAAATCAGATTAATCACACATGTAGGATCCAACTTGATATCATAGTATTCATCAAAATAAACATAACATAATGTGCATCTAACCTCTAAGGTGATAAAATCCATAATATAAGTGTCTGTAAACCATAATGCATCAAAATGTAGTATCAAATAAGTCTATCTCAAGTGTAGAAATATAAAGACTATGACGGGCTCAAGGTGAGGCCTCACACCTTAAAATAATATTTATACCATGCATACTAGTACTTTCAAGGGAATAAAAGACAAGGGGAGGATGACTAATGTTTCTCTAAAGTAAATGGTGAAGTTAATCAATGTGAAATATAAGGATGAAGAAAATGATTTCATTAGAAAAATCATTACACATGGATTGTTCCCTTTATTATAATAAGGTTGCGACACAAAAAAAGAAATACCTCTTCATTTTTTGAATCATGCGAGACAAAACTAAAAGTAGAGAATTTGGATAGCAACTCATCTATAGTTCAAAGTTTCAAATTCTTCTGGTATCAAGTGGAACTAGCTTACTTTTAGCTTCATCTAATATATTAACGTGAATTTTCTTACCCCTATGAGAGGAATAATGTTTCTGGCTATACATATTATCTTGAATCTCATTAACCAAAACACTCTTATGTAGGAGGGAGAGCCCAATAACACAAAAGGATTTAGAGCTAGAGACAACATTCATAATGCAACAATGATCTAGTGATAACATGAAGGGACTAGTCATTGAGGGAGACCAAACAAAGACAAAATTATTGAAAATAGCATGATAATGGTTGTCAGTAAATTTAGAAATATAATAGAAAAAATAATTTTAATACTAGTAAAATCTCAATTAAATTTTGTCGATTTAGTGGAGAATAAACAACATAAAAATGGATCCCAACATGTAGAATATTTGGATTTAAGGACCATTATCGATTCAATCTAATGAGGTTAACTCTAAAATAGTGTTCATATGAAGTAAATCACTGAAACCATATGAAGGTGTATAGATAGATGACATAGATCAATCTTCACAATAAATATAGCCAATAATAAAACCATAAATTTTTAGGTTCCTTTTGACTTTCATAAATGCAACCAAATATGAACTACAAAACATAAAATATCGACTTCTCACTACATTCATTAGATCAAACCTTTGCAAGTTCTTTCATATCCTTATCAAACTGCTTCCACCTTGAGAAATATAAAACCATATGGGATGAAACCTAAAATTGTAACATAGTTTATATACTCACATGATTGTACATGTTATATTTATTAATCTCATCACATAAAATAAAAAGAATTTAAATAGTAAGCTACAACTATATCCAATAGAAATTTAACTCAAATTAAAATTTGACATGTGGATTAATTTTAGCTAGCTAAAATACAACATCTCCAAGTGAGTAAACCCAAGTAATACATATGAAGTGAGAAAATGGACATACGATATAAAATTCAGAGAAGAGATATCAATTGTCAATGATGTCCTCAACTAGGAACTATTAGCATAGTTTTGAATTAAGACATTGTGACTTAGGTTAAAAGAACCTTGTGACTAGGGTAAAAATAAATTATAGATTTCCAAGATAAAAATGATGTATAGATGAACAATATTATAATAAATATAGAAAAAATAAATCCCAATGAGGGAACATATCAAGCAATTTAAACAGTGAAATCATAAATCTGTTAAGAAGTTTTGTCACGGGTTTAAGAAATTCATGTTAAGCAAAAAAATTATAGCTACTCCCACATAAAAAGAGAGTAGTCATGGAATGGATATGATGTAGGAGAATCTTGGGATCTAATAAATATTGCATCAACTAAAAATATGTTTAGTTTTTGTTGATCAGTCATTTGTTCTGGTTGTAGTCAATCTTTACTTGTTATTATGAGTTGCATTTTCTATTGTGTGTTTGTGGATGCAATTCAAGAATTATCCTAGGATCACACCTCAATTAGATTCATCATGCGAGAGTTCTTTAAGATTCTTGCAACACATTCCCATTCTTCATTTTCCCAATCACTCTTGATGTTTATTGATCAAATTTCCAATCTATAGGTTGGGATTCTTAGTTGTGATTGTACCAGTGGGTTATTATGTTTGAGGCCGACTTATTGTGGTGATTTCATCTCTTAGTTTATTCATAGGGGTTATTCTTAGGGTTTTGGGAGCTGACCTAATTGTCATATTACATTTTCTTTGTCCTTTAGAAATTTGATTTTTTCTCGGCCCACCAATGATTGTTATGACTATATAAGCTTATGCACTTGTTCCTAAAAGATGAGGGAGCTATGCTAAGATTATTTGGTCATAGTTTGTCTAGGGTTAGAAGGAATCTTTTTATCACAATCTGGTCTTTATTATTGGCATATAATGCTCCATGTTGTAGATGAAATGTAAATAATTTTCTAATCATAATTGAAGGATGATCTTTCATTTCTTTGTTGTCTTGGTTTTAGTTTCCATTTCATTATGTTATCTACAAGATTGGAGTCATCTATTGAAGGTTTCTCCATCCTTGACTACACCAAGTGGTATCAGAGTAAGGTTTGAAACATAGGGTTTTTTGGTAGGGTGGCTCTGGAAGACAATCTAATGTACAACTTTTGGGTTTTTGTGGACATGGCTAGGAAAAATGCTAGAGGCGGTGCAAGGAGTGTGAATCTAGTGGTCTTATACATGTTAAGACAAATTTATGCTACATTGGAGGTGGTGGATACTTCTCAAAGGAGGGGGAAACATATAGATGATGAAATTGATGAAGAAGAAGATGAGTAAAACTAGGAGGAAGCAATGGAATGGAAGAATAGTGAGGCACAAACATAATTGAATCATGAAGAGGAGAGGTTCATTATGGCCTTGACAAATTTAAATAAGAAACCTCATTTTGATCCACCAAATAGTCATGGAAACCTATATGTTGATGAGTTGATAGATTGAATCATAAAGATGGACAAGTATTTTTAGCTTTAGGGAACTAGTGAGGAGAAGAAAGTGAAGTATGCCTACACTTTGTTAAAATTATATGCATCCTTATAGTGGGAAAATCAACAGAAAGATCGACAAAGAAGGGGTAAAGACAAGATTAAATCTTTGGATAGGATGGTAAACAAGTTGAAAGATAAGTTCTTGATTGAGGATTACCAAATCAGTTTTCTTAGGAGATTGTAGAACTAGAAGCAAAGGGACCAAAGTGTTAATGTTATACCAAGGATTTCTACAAGTTGAACATCAAATATGGTCATATAGGTGATGAAATTGAACAAGTTTCTTGCTACATTAATCGATTGAATATGTACATACAAGTATACTATAGATTTGGAGTGTAGAAGAGGCCTATAAGTTGGCAATGAGGGTAGAAGAAAAGATGAATAGGAAGCATGATGAAAAGAAAAAGAGTTAGAGGTGGAATTTTAGAGAGGAAGAGGTTGATCATCTATAGATCCTATAATAAATGAATCATAAGTTAAGGATTGTGACCGGTATAGGAGAAATGACTAGAGTTTCTATTGAAGGGAATGACAAGGTAGAGGTGAAAGAAGGATGTTCAGTGGTACCTATTTTAATTGTGGTGAAGTAGGAAATAGGTCCTTTGAATGCAAGAAAGGAAATTATGAAAAGAAAACAAAATGTAGTAAGAGGGCAACATTTTCTGATGAAGAGTCCACTAGAGGATAATATTCCAGTACAAGAAAGTACAACCTTGATGACTAGGAGATTCCTATATCAGGAAGAACAAGAGAAGGAACTAGTACAAAGGAAGAATATTTTTAGAACTAGATGTAAGGTGAAAGATAGGGTGTGTAATGTTGTCATGGATAGTGGAATTACTATTAAATTTCTTCAGAGGAGCTTGTTGACAAGTTGAGGTTGTAGAGGTTGAAGCACCCTAAACCCTATTAGATTGCAGGGATACAAGATGAGCACAAGGTACTCGTAAGTGAAAAATGCCTAGCTAAATTCAAGATTGGGAAGTATTATGATGAGATTTTGTGTGAAATTATTCCTATGGATGTGTGTCATCTCTTGTTGTGTAGGCCATGGTAGTATGATAGAAAAGCTATAAATTATAGTAGAAGGAATGTTTAGACTCTTATTGCTAATAGGGATGAAACAAAATTTGTTACCTTTAGAGGAACCTCTTAAAAGTGAAGTGTGTACTAGTGCAATATTTTTTCTATTTGATGACAGGAAGTTTCTAAATAGTATAAAGAATCATAATGTGTCTTTTTCATTGATACCTAAGGATTCTAAAGAGAATGTATTGGAAGAAGAAGAACATCTTGAATGAATTACTAAATTGTTGAATGAATATATTGATATCATATAGGATAATGTTCCTAATGGATTATCATTGGTGAGAAGTATTGGTCATTGCATGGACTTGATAATAGGGGCTAGTCTTCCTAATAAATAAGATAATTAGAGAAATTCTCAGCCCATGTGTGGTACTTGCATTATTAGCACCTAAGAAAGATGGTCAGTGTACAATGTGCACTGAATCCACAGCTATCAACTAGATTACCATCAAATATCAATTTCCTTTTCCAAGGATGGATGACTGGATGGATTTCTTGAGTGGAGCTATATATTTCACCAAGTTAGATTCAAAAAGTGGCTATCTTCAGAATAGAATTAGAGAAGGTGATGAATGGAAAAATAGATTTAAAACAAATGAAGTTTTTCCTTAGTGGTTGTCGATGTCTTTTGGATTGTCTAATGTACCAAATACTCTCATGCGGTTAATGAATAAAGTCTTGAAGAAATAATTGGGTAAGTATATCATTGTATACTTGGATGATATATTTATTTTCACAAAAATCAAAGAGGAACATTTGTTGCATGTTAGGAAAGTATTGCAAATGTTGAGGGAAGAAAAGTTGTTGATAAACATCAAGAAGTGTACTTTCATGAAGGAAGAGTTGGTATACTCAAGATTTGTAATTTCTACTAAAGGATTGATGATGAACCTTGAGAAAGTGAAATCCATTATTGAGTGGCCTAAACCGGGGATGGTGAGTAGGGTGAAATCATTCCATGGGTTAGCCAATCTCTACCAGAAGTTCATAGGGAACTTTATCTCAATTTTTGGATAGATGAATAAAACCATGAGAGGTGATAGGAAGGAGTTCAAGTGGACACATGGAAAACAAAGAATCTTTGAATTGTTGAAAAATAATGTGATGGAACAACTAGTGTTAGATTTACCATATTTTGGTAAGGTATTCCAAGTGGACTATGATGCTAGTACAAATGCAATTGGAGCAATCTTGACTTAAGAAGAGAGACTTGTTTCTTACTTTAGTGAGAAGATGAATGATTCTAAGAAAAGGTATTCAGTTTATGATCAATATTTTTATGCTATAATTCAAGATTTGAAAAAATGGAGGCATTATGTTTTACCTCGGGAGTTTATCCTATATACTGATCATCACACATTGAATTATTTGAGCATCCAAGGTAAGTCAAATCAAAGACATCTGAGATGGGTTGAATATATGTAGATTTATACATTTGTGTTGAAACATAAGAGTTGTGTGGAAAATAAATTTGTTGATTCCTTTAGTAGGAGAAGGACTTTTTTGACTAAAATGAAGGTTGTAGTAATGAGACTTGAGGAATTGAATAAATTGTATGAGGATGATCCATATTTTAGTGACCCATGGAAATCTTGTAAGGATACTATTATTTTTGAAAAGAGTAAGTAGTTGAATTATTTCATTCAAGATGGGATTCTATTTATGGGTCATCAGTTGTGTATACCTAGAAGTTCCATGAGGGTCAATCTGATTAAGGAGAAACATAGTGGCAATTTAGAAGGGCATTTTTGTATTGATAAGATAGTAGCCTTGGTAGGAGAGAATTAATTTTGGATACAAATTCAAAAGGATGTGAGGACTATACACCTTTGACAGTACCAGTCAGACCTTGGGAGGAGATTGGTGTGGATTTTGTGTTAGGATTAACCTAGAACATAAATGGGATATGATTCTATCTTTATAGTTGTGAAAATATTTTCCAAGATGGTGCATTTTATTCCTTCTAGGAAGACAACTGATGTGGTGGATGTGGCTAGCTTATTTTTCAAGGAGATTGTGAGATAAAAAGGGTTGCCTAAAAGTATTGTTTCAAATAGGGATAAAAACTTTGTTGAATGTTTTTGGAGGAAAATTTGGAAGATGATGAAGACTAATTTGAAGTTTAGTTCTAATTATCATAAGAAATTAGAGATGTTGAATAGGAGTTTGGGAAATTTTTTGAGGTTTTTATTTGGAGATAAGCCTAGAAACTGGGATTTAGTTTTACCTCAGGTAGAGTTTTCATATAAGAACTCAATGAATAGGAGTATAGGGAAGAAACCATTTGAAGTGTTTACTGGATTTTTTTCTAAAGGGATAAAATAATTGAGGGATATCAATCCTTATCTTAGGAGGATTGTTGAAGGGGAAAATTTTGCTAAGTTTATGAAATCACTACATGAGCAGGTGAGACATTATTTAGATGAAATGAATCATTGATATAAGAGAATAGCTTATATGAAGAGGAGACATAAAAAATTATATGTAGGAGATGAAATTATGTTGTACTTGCATAAGGGTAGATTTCCTATTGGTACTTATAACAAGCTAAAGATATAGAAATTTGGTCATTGTAAGATCTTGAGGAGGTTTGATTCAAGAAATGCATATGAAGTGGAGTTACCTAATTAAAAGAATATGGTTAGCATGAATGTTGAATATGTCCTATGGGGGAGTATTCTATCATTTCTAGAGTAGTCTCATGTTTCATTCATGACTCTATTTGTTAGTGATGTCAACATACTACTTTTACTAAATATTAGCAGAGTAGTAGACAAAATTTGGTTTAGAGCACATAGTGTATTGTAAATGAGGTTATGTGGAGTTGAGTATATTTTTTTATGATGTCCTGATATCATGGTTAAGAGGTGTATCATCAAAAAATAGAAGAACCTCCATTTATGACTTGTTTATCCCTCTAAGTAAGTGGTTTTGGGTAATGTCAAGTGCCTTGAATGGGTCCTCGACTTAGATCTAGCTTTTTCCTTTGATTCTGCCCCCTTTTCTTCTTTCTTTCTACATTTTTCTAGCATTCTGGACTGAGATCCTAAGATTTTTGACCTCGGGGTCAAGGATGACCTCAACCTTGATCTAGGTCAAATTCAACCTTGACCTTGACCAAGGGTCCAAATTTCAAGGTTCCATGATTTCTGGATGTTGGGTTTCAGAAAGACTTGTTTTTCTGCTTTTGGGTCGGTTGTTTTGGTCTCCGAAATGATAAACTCTTAAATTGCATTTAATGTAGGTCCATTTATAGGGGTAAGGGTGCAATGGGTATTTATTTCTCATATGTCAGTCTCTTTAGGAGTTTGTGCCCTAGATCTCTATAAAAGGAAGCATTCCTCTCTCATTTCAATCCATCTTTCACATCCATCTCTCAAGCACTCAAGCAAGTGAAATAAAGAAATCAAGAAGAAAGAAAGAATGAGAAGGAAAGCATTCAAGAATTCATTCAATCCTTGAATTATTGAATCATTCAAGATCCAATTCATCAAGGAGATCCATTGGTATCCATTGAAGGATTCAATCTCTATGGAGCCCTCTTGTTGAAGATTTCTCCATCCATATCCATTCAAGCCTCTTCCTATTCCAAGATCCATTCAAGATTGGTGTTGAAGATCTAAAGAAAATTGATTTGAAACATCCTACATTCAATTCTATATTCATTTAGAGCATCCATACTTGTGGATTTAAGGATTCAAATCCTCCACAAGGGTTTTCAACATAAGCAAGGTGAATTGTTCTATTTACTTTGTTTATCTCTGCAATTTCAATTCAATTTCAAGGTTAATTCCTAAATTGGGGTTTGTCTAAGGTAAAACCCTCCCCCCCAACAAAAAAAAACATTTTTATTATAGGTACAGGTATAGAACATCGAATATCAATGCATATTTGGATACCTTTTTCGGCAAACTTTCATGATCCGCGAACATAATTTGTGTCGTAGCAGTGCAGGTCAAGGTTGACTTTTCAGGGTAAGATCTTACCTAGCATTTGGGTCAAGGAAAACCTTCCTTAGAAAAGAAAAATATTTTGGGTTTTTTAGATCTCACAGTTTCAGTTCAAAAATGAGAAAATCAACAGTTTCTGAGACCACCCGACAAGGTTTTCAATCAAATTTTTTTCGGAGGTAAGTACCTTTTATTTATTCATTTAAATATTAGTCTTCTACATTTACTTTCCATATCATTATAATTTCATGTATGTTTAAAATATCATTTTTGGGGTCTCTTTTACGTTCAAACCATTGTCCTAGGCCCCACCACATATTTTATATCTTACATTTTGGTGAACCCATTTTAGGACAACTCTTTCTTTTTGGTGTTAGATCTCCCTTTGTATTAAATTGTGTGTTCACCTTCATGTTACATTTTGGTGAGCCCATTTACGACAACTCTTTCTTTTATGGTGTTAGATATTCCTTTGTATTACCTTGTGTGTTCACCTTCATCATACATTTTGATGAACCCGCGATAGACAACTCTTTCTTTTTGGTATTAAATTTACATTTTTTGTTAGATCTTACATGATTCAAAAAGTAGATTTCTTTTTTTTCTCTTCCATTTATATTTCAAAAATATTAAAAAATTACAAAATTTCTTTGAAAATACATAAATATTTACAAGCTTATCCTCTTTCTTTTGTGGAATTAGATGCCCTATTGTGTTTATGGTGTTTGATTTCCTTTTCATGTTTATAAATTTCATTTGAATGCATTTGGATATATCTAGATCTATTTTCTATGCATTTATCTATTTTTTATCATGTTGCACAAGTTGTTTCAAATGATTTCCAAACATTCTTCTATAACTTTTGGGATTACACAACATCCTCCTCTTACCTTACCATTGAATGGTGTTACAACTAGAAAGACTTTATCTAGTGCGTGTGATGTTGCTTTGTCCTCTTTTGAATTACCTTGTAAGGATATATTAGAGCAAGAAGATGACTTTAATCAATCTCTTCACCATATTTCTATTTATGGAGATGAGTTGGGGATGGATGTTAACTCTTATCCTAATACATGTCTTTTCTATGAGCCTACTTTAGAATATCATTTACCTTCTTTCCCCTTTAGGGATCAAGCTTTAGTGATTTATGGTGCTCCTATAATGTGGTTTATTGATAGGGATGATAATCTTCCTATTTGGGATGAACCTTTGGATTTGGATGTTGATTACTCTCTTCCTGATGAAACCATTGTGGATGATCCCGTGGATAAATACATTGATTTATCCCCTCCTCATGAAGAAGTTTTGATACAAGAGGGTGATTTATGAATGGATGACATATTAATACATGATGGTGACTCTTCTTCTAAAACACGCTCCCCTTATGTAGACATTTTAGTGAAAGAAGACAACATTATACATGCTTTACCTCTATTTGGGATTCCTTCTAGTGATGAGGAATTAGCGGAGAATCATATAAATTCCCTTAATTCTCTCCCTCTTAGTGATGATCTTATGGAGATTCAAGATCCTACTTCATCTTCTCCTAGGATGTCTTCTTTTCTTTCTTCTTATGAATTTGTTTGTAGTGTTGAGACTATTAGAGTTCAAAATTGCAAATGATCAAAACTTAATAAGAAAATATATGATTCATAAGTCTAGTAGTCCCAACAGATGCAACAACAATAGTAAAAACTAAGGTATTAAGGATTCATAATCCTTCTTCTCTTTGAGCTTTAAGCTAGAGGTGGGTATTACCATTTAAGATTGAATTCTTCAAATATCACAATAGTCACCTGTATACTTGATACAGATCTAATAATATAACTCTCTGACAACTTTAAAGTAAATCATTGTTTTAATTTATTGATGGTGAAAAAAAATGCAAACTAAGAAAAGATCAGTGCTAAATCCTAGGGCATCAGAGTCAATAAATTCACATCTACAGAAAATATGTCAAATCAAATAAACCAAAACCCCAGATAAATTGCCTTGCAAATTATCTTCTTATGCACATATTAGATCATCAAATTCATTCATAAAAAATGAAATCTCAGAGATCTCACTCAAGATTTACCCCTCCCTTGAAAGGAACTCAAGATTCAACCCCACTATCTACCTTGTAGAAAGATGTATCTAAAATGTCTTGCAAATTTAAACACATGAAGAAATCACAATCACACATGAAGACAATAAAAGATATACATGGAACTTAAATATATTTTATTGATAAACTCCTTGTATCAGTACATTCAGAAAAACTTGGATTCCTAAGAATAAAAAATAAATCTATAAACTCCTATTACAATAAGTATTTCACCACCTTTTGGTGTGAGTCAGAAATTGCTATATATAGAGAAACCATCTTGGGATCCTTGAGAAAAGGATGCAACAAGCTTCAAATGGTTCTGATAGTGACTTACACTAGATTACAAAAGACTTAAATTTGTAACTAAAACAGAAAGAAAAGGGTGCCAAAAATTGTTCCTCCTCATGGTGAGTTCCCTTTGAGATGCATCTTTGTCTACCGCTATCTAGAGAAACTGCCAAAGTTGTTATGTGAATGATGACCACCACCTGGCTAACCTACATCATTCATTTTATGATAGTTGTTGTCGCTATGCTCATAGATCAGGTGCATTGCTGGAACTCACTCTTATTCTATGTCTTCAATATCAAATGTTGCATGCTTAGTCCTTTTGGGCTTTGTAAGAGTATCCCATGTAGATACATGTTCCTTTGTTGGCCAGTGAAATTCCTAAATGCTTTGAAGATATTTTTTCTTCCTTTCCCACCTAGCATTAGTTATTTGCTTCACATCTGTGACAAATTTAGTGAACTCCACCTCAGCTTTTAAGGTTTCATCCAAAATAGTATTGAATCTATCAATATCTACTTCATTATTCTCATTAATGAAAACCTCTTTCTTAGGTAGTAAGGAATCAAAATCTGATTTCCATTGAATTGACCCCTTTATTGAACCATCCTCATTCTTGAATTGAGGAGCAAACCTATTGAATTCTAGGCCAAACATAATTAACCTTGCCTCTACCTAGTTTGCTTTCCCTTTTAAAAATGGCAAGGTTGCCCCAATTTGATCAATCTCTTCACCTACCTATAGAGCAGTCTCATGAATATCTCATCTAATAGATTTCATAGCTGCCAATCTCTCAAAAAGTGATGCTCTTAGTGACTAGGTTGTATAATAAGTATTCAAAATTGAAACAAAATTGTTTACCTCTATCTGTAACCTAGGTAATTTATTAAAAGCAGTGTATACTACATTTTCCTTCTCCTTTAAAACATTAAATCTATGATGCAACACCTTTAATAAGGCATGTAATACCACCTCATTCTACTCTATTTTTGGTTATATTGTTGATGTAGTATCTTCTTCTCCAGTTTCATTTTGAATCTCTATCTGAGGGGGTTGTTCTGGTGGTGGGGGTGTAACCATAGGCATATTGATTATTTGTTGTGTTAAATACTCCACAGTCTTCTCCAATTCCTTTTCCTTTATGATGTGTACTTCCCTATCTCTGATAAGTGCACTATAATCTTCAAATAAGTTTTTAAACTTATCTGAGAGTTTCCTTGTATTGTCTTCATTCAGTAAAGGAAAATAGATGATTACCTATGAGATTTCAAGGTCACTTGTATTGTGGATAGACCACACAATCTTATCACCATCCATCTTTTCTTGTATATTTAAAAGAGATAGATTTTGATCCTTGGGATAGAGGCTCCACATAGCTAGTGCCTGATTCTTAGTGCTATACCCAAATCCTTTTATTATATCCTCTACTTGGGTTTTTGAAGATAGACTTAGATTTTCCTCTCTCCTACTTTGATCTATAATGAAAGCTGAGGCTAGATCCCACACAGGTACAAGCAACATGTTGCTAGCCTTCACTAATTTTCTAGCTTCCTTAGGAGTGATAGTCTCTGATTCAGGAGCATATTCCTTTAATGCTTGGATGGATTCATCAGGTATTTGACACTCCTTTGTGATCTCTACATTGGATGAAACATTTTTTTGCTTGTGCCACAATATGAAATTATTGAATTCATCTGACATAATAAAATCATCATCCTTCATGAAAGCATCCTGCTGGCTCAATCTCTCATCTTGACATAAAGCCAAGGGAAATTCAACTTCTTTAACTATTTCCTTTTTCTTTCTCTTCTCTTCCCTAATATTCTTCTTGAGTTGGTGATCATACACCCTTGTACCAGTAAAAAGGGATCCTACTCTATCACTTTTCTTCTCAACTATTCTCATTTGGGAAGGCTCTACAATTGGTAATTTCTACCTCTTAAGAGGAGGCTCACAAGTATCATGAGAGCTAGGAAGCTCTCTCAAATCCATAATTGTATTTTCCTCTCCTCCTTGCTCAATAGGAGGTGGTTGTTCTATGGAAGGAAGGCTATGTATTGAATAACCATGATCACTATCTTCTTCACACTCTGATTCATAATTCTTCTCCTTCTCCCTTTCTTTATCATCAATCCAATCTTCAAGTGAATTAACCAATGTGTTGAAATTCCATCATTTGATCTAGCCTCTCAAAATATGGCAATGTGGGGTAGATGCCTCCAAAGGGAATTCCCTTTTTCTTTATCTTTTTCTCAAATGACAATAATTCTTGGAATTGTTCTTCTCTCCTCTGCACCTCATCATCCTCTAGGATATTTTGATGATGTCTTCCTCAAGACATTTCTCATGTCTATTTCTTATAGGAATGGTAGGAGTATAAAATTTCCTAGTAGTAATAACAAATTCCTCTGTATCTACATACCTATATATGGAAACATTCATCTTATAATGGCCCAACCAATCATTTAACTTATTGGATGGATTCTTCCCAATTGTGAAGTTGCATACTCTAAAGTGCCCAGGGGTAAAGGTAACCTTCTTCCTATGGGGGGCCAAGTGCTTCTTATTAGTTAACATAAGCTGCCAGATGATCACTATGAATGCAATCCTTGGTGGCACAAAGAATGTTAGAACTATTGGACTACAACTGATTTGGAATATGATTGAAGGATCTATGATTACAAGATCACTGAGAAGTTGTTGATTAGATATGTAATATGATTAAATTAGTATTATGTTTTCATTGATGTCAACTAGTTTGATAGCACTTATCTTGTAAGTTACTACACCAAGACATCTGCAGAAAAGTGAAAGAGATGAAGAGCAGAGAAATCTAAATGATGAAAGATGTACAAGATAGATGAGGATAAGGAACACATTGAGTAACTTTTTGACGAGTCTATGACTTGATGATATTGACTTTATTATGTTGCATTCATCTATAATGAAGTATAGAGCTTAAAGACACAAAACAGTGTTGTCGGTAAATGAAGCATTTCTAGTATACATCGATGGAGTGTAGTGTATACCGACAATAGTATTAACCGAGCAATGTTCACCGATGCATTCTTTGTTAACCGAGGAAGACAGAATTAATTAAATGATTAGTTCAGCTGATAAGATTGATGAGCTGACATCAGTATAACATCGAGCTAATAGATAATGTTTGTTACAAAGATCGATGGTTGACAAAATTCAAGGAAGATCTAACAGAGCAGATTGAAATGTGTTATTGACAGAAGTATCAAGAAATTTTTAAGCAGAAAAATTTGATGGTGGACAAGAAAATGATCTACTTGTCTATATAAGAGAACAAAATTTATTTATGAAAGGAGCTGGGAAGAAGAAGAAGCTGTAGAATTATTGCATCAATAAGGTTTTCATGCATTCTGATCATACTGGTTAGTGAGAACTGAGCTGTAGAATAGTTATTGAGCTACAAAGAGCTATTACCGATGGATAGTAAGTTGATATAGTATTGAATCTGAAGTGAATTATTGATCAGAAGGATTTGTATGGGTTGAATATTGATATGTAATCTACAATTGAAGTTGTATTAAGGTAGGTCATTTTACTGTTACATATTTAATCATTGTATACAGTCTAAATCTCTTAACCAAGTGGACTTTGAAAGTCTTATGATGTATCATTCAGAGAATGAACATTGTTATCCTCTCAACCCCATAGTCAATGGTGGTTGGATGATAACTTCTAGTCTAAAATCCTATAACAAGGTCACACCTGACAGTGTGTTTGTAACCTTTAATAGGGTTGGGTCTTAACCGACCTCACTTCAGAAGAGTGAACAATTTTGGGTTGCCAGTCCTAGGTGGTTTTTCCCTTTACAGGGTTTCCACATTAAATCTCTTGTGCTATGTGTTGATTATGATATTTTTTTGTTATCATTCTTTACATGTTACATGTTAGATTTGATCGGTAAATAGTTATAAGTATTAGACTGATAATCGGTAAAAGCGTAGATAGTGAGAGTTATTATTGCTTACCGATGAGCATAAATTAAAGAAGATGTTTTGAATTATACATTTTGTATTGGGACACTAGATAACTGATTCAGCCCCCCCCACACCCCTCTCAATTATTCTAACAATTGGTATCAGAGCATTGGTTGCTTGGAACAGAGTTATATTGTTAAAATGATAAAGAACAAAATATGAAATTGCAGGAAATTGTTTAACTCTAGAGCTAGGAGTAAGGAAAAATACCATGAATTAGCACAAGAACTAGGAGGAGACAAGAATTTGAAAGGGGAAAGAAAAGAAAACCCCTTCTGAATTATGAATGAGGCATGAAAAGCCTAGAGAGAGAGAAGGAATATGAGCAAGTAGCTCAATACATTATGATAGAACTACAAGAGGATAGAAATTGTGTGAGAGAAATGTGAGAAAAATTGGTGTTGAGTGTGTGGAGAAATATCTCTTTAAGTAGAGATGAGTGAAGGATTTTGCATGTAAATCCCTATGTGAATGAGTGCCACATTCATACTTGTGTGTGAGACAAGTGTAGGATTCCTCATAAGGAGGAATATCTATTTTCCCTAATAAAGGAAATTACAAAAAGACATGTCCTCCCACTTGGACTAGAGGATAGAATACATCAGGATACCTTGGTTTATCCTATTAAATACATAAATAACCAAGGAAAGATTAAATTCTAACACCTCCCTTTAATATTTACTTGGGGTAATTACATCAAGGGGTATCAAACCCAAATTGTTACAATGAAATTCAAATTTCTCTCTAGAAAGAGGCTTTGTCAAAATATCTACAACTTGATCTTCACCTTTGCAATGAATAAGGGAAATTTTCTTTTCTGCAATGTGCTCTCTAATGAAGTGATGGTGGAGAGAAATGTGCTTTGACTTTGCATGGTAAACTAGATTCTTTGTCAATGCTATTGCACTTTGATTGTCACAATACAATGGTGTAGGTTCTTTGTTGAGGTAGACCCAAATCTTCAAGTATTCTTCTAAGCCATATTGCTTCTTTAGAGGCATGAGTACAACTTTTATATTCTACTTCAGTAGAACATAAAGACACAGATTGTTCTTTTTACTTTTCCAACAGATAGAACCTGAACCAAGAGAAAAACAATATCCAAAAGTAGATTTCCCATCATTGGGGTCTCCACCTAGATCTGAATCAGTAAAACCTTTTAAAGAAAAATTAGAATTTACATTATAAAACAATCCTAAGTTAATAGTACCTTTAATGTAACGTAATATTCTTTTAGCAATCTTGAAATGAGTTTGTTGGGGTTTTGACATGAATCTTGAAACTAAACTAACACTAAAAGATAAATCAGGTCTAGTGAGAGTTAAATAAATTAGACTACCTACAAGTTCTCTATAAGGAGTAGCATCAATAAAAGGAGATTCCATATCTATCATTAACTTAGTTCCTAAATCACATGGAATTGAAACAGGATTAGCATCATTCATATGAAATCTATCTAGAAGGTCTTTAGCATATTTACTTTGAGATAGAAGTTTGCCAAATTTGCATTCCTAAGAAATAATGTAGCAATCCTAAATCTGTCATTTGAAATTTTTGGTTGAGTTGAAACTTAATATCAGAAATTAAATGGTTAGAGCTGGAAGTAAGAATCAAATCATCAACATACAGAATGATAATAATAATGTCATCTTCACTATGCTTGATATACAAGTTAGGATCATTTTTACTTCTTTCAAAACCTCGAGAAATAAAGAAAGCATTGATTTTGGAATACCATTCTCTAGGAGACTGTTTTAAACCATAAATAGACTTCTTTAATTTGCAGACTAAATGTTCATTACCTTGTTGAATAAAACCAAGAGGTTGAGACATATAAATCTTTTCATGCAAATCACCATTCAAAAAAGCACTTTTAACATCCATTTGGTGAATAGGCCAATTCATTTTCATAGCTAAAGAAAGAACAACTTTAATAGTAGGCATTTTAGCAATAGGAGAAAATGTTTCATTATAGTCTATTCCTTCAATTTGAGAAAAACAACATGCAACTAATCTAGCCTTAAATTACTAATTTCATTATTGGATTTTAACTTAGTTTTATATAACCATTTACAAGAAACCAGATTCTTACCATGAGGTAAATCAACTAAATCCCAAGTATTATTAGAAACTAAAGAGTCATATTCTTCTTGCATAGCAGTTTTCCAATGAGGTTGATTTTTAGCTTGAGCAAAAGTTTGAGGATCACTAGAATTAGAGAGAGAAGACATAAGAGCATAATTGCAGTAATTTATCCTTCTAGGTTTAAGTCCACCCATTCTAGCAATGTAATCATCACCCTCATTAAGTAAATCTTTAAACCATTTTGGATTTCTTTTAGAATTAATAGAAATATTACTAGGAGGAGTAAATAGATTATTCCCATCATCATCATCATCATCATCATCATCATCATCATCATCACTACTACTACTAGCATGAACAAAGTCATTAGGAGGAGTATCATTACTATCTTTATGTTCATCATTATCCTATTTATTAGTATTATTATTAGTGTTAGGAGCTAAAACAGAAGGAACAAAAACTTTAGGAATAGGGTTGAGAGATGGAGGTTGGTCCTCCACAAGAACAATGTTGCTATGAGTAAACTTAGAATCTAAAATTTGAGAACTGTCATGGACACCATTTTCAGTAATGCAAACATCTCTAGCTATTTGAACTTTATTAGTAAGAGGATCATAAACTCTATAACCTTTAGTATTTTTAGAATAGCCAACAAAAATATGAGGTGAGGATTTAGGATCTAACTTTTTCCTTTTCTATTTAGGTGTGTGAACATAAGTAGTGGAACCAAAAATCCATAAATGAGACAAATTGGGTTTTCTACCTGACCAAACTTCTTCAGGAGTTTTATTTGGAAGGGCCTTAGTAGGAGTTCTATTAAGAATATAGGTGGCACATGCCATAGCTTCAACCCAAAATTTATAATCTATATTTCTAGCATGTAAAAAACATATAGCCATTTCTACTATTGTTCTATGCTTCCATTCTGCCACACCATTTTGTTCTAGTGTATAAGGAACAGTAAGCTCATGTTTGATACCAAAAGATCTTAAGTAAGAATGAAAAGCATGATTCACATATTTAGTACCATTATCAGTCCTAAGAATTTGAAGTTTACAACCACTTTGTCTTTCTACAAACACATGAAATTCAGAAAAAGTATCAAGGACTTGATCTTTACTATGTAAGAAATAAATCCAAGTTCTACGAGAATAATCATCAACAAAAGTTAAAGCATATTTAGAGCCTAATAGAGAAGTATTTTCCATAAGACCTAAAAGATCACTATGAATCAAAACTAACTTATTATTAGCTCTCCAAGATGATTTATGAGGAAAAGATTCTCTATGCATTTTACCACTCATACATCCATTGCAATCAAACTTAGAAGTAGTAAATTTAGGCAGCCCATCTACCATATTTTCTTTGTGCATTAACAAGATATAATCAAAATTTAAATGTCCTAGCCTCTCATGCCAAATATGAAAATCAACAATAGTAAGTAAAGAGTATCTAGGAGAGGAAAATTGATGAAATTTAAAGAGATTATTAGTATCTAATTTAGCATTAGCAACTATCTGATCAGTGTTAGGATCAAAGATATGACAATTTTTTTTATGAAACTCAACCTTATAATCTTGACATAATTGAGGAACATAAATAAGGTTAGCTTTCAAATCAGGAACATAAAGCACATCATGTAATTTACCATTTGGAACAGAAACATTGCCAATTCCTTCAACTTGATAGCAATGATTATCAGCTAAGGAAATAGGAATATTCAATGAATAAGGTTGCAAAGAATCAAAAACTTCCTTATGAGATGTAACATGTTGAGATGCACCACTATCTACAATCCATTCAAGAGGTTTAGAAGTATTAAAACTAACAGTAAAAGTAGAATGAGATTGATTACCATTAGGTTTGTTATTTGAGTAATTTTGAGAATTATGTTGATCATCTTTTTGTTTCTTAAAATAGTTATGAATCAAATGACCATCTTTACCACAATATGTGCAATAAGGCCTATTAGAATGATTATTATTATTATGATAGTTATTGGAATTATTATTATTATTAGATCTTTGATAATTCTGGTTGTTATTTGAAGTATTAGTATTGTTAGGTCTTTGATAGTTTTGATTATGATTTGAATTGTAAGATCTTTCATGATTTTGATTTTTATTTGAATTATTATTAGAAGATCTATTATTATTATGGGATTGAGAGACATATGCATGTTCATGAGTTTTAAGAATGCCAAACTGAATCAATTTAGCTTCCTCTTGACACAACATATTTTGAAATATAACATAAGTTAATTGAGTTGCTAAAGAGGGAATAGCTAACTGAGAATAAATGTTAGTAATGAACTATTGGAACTATCTAGGAAAATATTTACGAATAATAATATGAATGATTCTTAAATCCGAAAGAGGAACTTGTAAACTAGTTAGAAAAACTTTAATGGCATCAAACTTAAGCAAGAAGTCATCAACAAAGTTGAAATCAGTATACCTGAGGTCTTCAAGTTGGTCTTGAAGCTAGATTTTTTGAGTTTCATTTGCACTATCATAAGTATTTTTCAAGATGTCCCAAGCCTGATGGGCTTCTGTACAAGTAGAAATTAAGACATACAACTCGGGACTGAGGGAAATTCTGATTAAGCCAAGTGCTTCCTCATTTTTTGTCTGCCAAGCAGTTTGGTCAGCTTGAGGAGTAGTGGTTGCAGGTTTAGAACTAGCATCAGTAGCAATGTCTAACAGATGACGGAATCTAAAGATGAAGGTCATGTGTGTTTTCCATGCATGATAATTGGTACTAGTTAATTTCATTTCTACAATTAGGGTAGTCATGATGAAAAGACAAGAACAGCTAAACTTGAAATGAAAATTTTATCAGAACTGAAGCAAAGAGCAGGAAAGAACAAGCTTTAAACTAACTGATCTTGCATGCAATAGTAGAAAGCTATAACAACTTTTGCCATGGAGTCATGCAAGGAAAAAAAATAACAGCTAAAAAATTGAAACTAAAAGGACTAAAAGGAAATTAACAGATCTCGATTACGCTGTTATTGATTAACAGATAACGACGAGAGCTCTTGCATGCAAAAGGGAAAAAAAAAAAAAAAAAAAGAACCTGGAAGGACACGTTAGGAAACTGAATTGAATCTAAACTAATTTAATTTAAAAACTTGAGTTAGATGATGAGATGAGTCTAATGATTATTGTATGTAAAAAAATGACTGAAATGAACAAGAGGATCAATAGAGTTATATAAAAAATTGATAAACCCTGCAAAAGGAATGTTAGGAACTGAAAACACAAAGGAGCAAACTCCTAACCTTAGATATTAATTGAAAGAGATTACACATGCAAATAAATAAACCCTAAAGTGAAGCAAAAGAATACGGAGCCAAAGAAACCTGAACCCTTGCTTTGTTAAAAGACAAAAAAAACTCTAGAAACAGCAGAAGTTCAACTAACAACAAATAAAAACTAAATCTAAACCTAAATTGAATGTAATACACCAACTTAAAGATAAATGTCTCTTATTTTAGAAAATAAAATTTAAAAAAAATATAAAAACTTAAATTAATACATAAAAAAACTTTTAAAAAGTAATATTAACTCTCACATAAATTTCAAAAAAACTTTTCTTTATAAAAAAACTCTAAAAAAATTTTAACAAAAGATTTTTTGCCTTTATTTTTTAAAACTAGAAATAAGAACTCTTACATATGAAGCCTTTAAAAGAATTTAAGTATAAAACTAATATCCTTCAAAAAATTGCATAAATATCTATTGAAAGATTTAACTAAAAGTTATTAAAAGTGAAAGAAGGACCGAGAATTTTAAAATCACAGCATGGATATTGTCGTCACTGCAAGCAAAGGTTATAAAAGTGCCCAATGAAATAACATAAATATAGGTTAAAACTTAGCTTCAATATTAACAAAATATGCCAGACAATATGCTAAACTATCTCAAAATATAAGATGCACAAAAAACACTCCTTTTAAAACAAAAAAGAGCTATATCTATAACTAGTTACGAATGCTGATAAAAAAAGCTCAGTGGGTCAGGAGTGGAGGGAGATCAAATCCAATCTTGAATAAGGCCCTAACTCCGCCTGGCTACACTCTAGATCAGATTCAATAAAGCTCTAGCCTCACGATTTTTGGTAAAACCTATAACAGTTTACAAAAAAAATAATAGTCGCAATATATGAAAAAGGGAACTCTCTTGTGCAAAATAGAGCTAATGTTTTTCATGCAAGGAGAGAGAATATGCTCCTAAATGAAACACAAAAAAGAATGATAGCTCCTGCAACAAAATGTTAGTTCCTGCAATAGGTTCTAAAAAAACTCTTAACCGCAAGTACTATGGAAAGGAGAATGCAACTGTTTCCAACACAAATATTGCTTGAGAAAAATGTATTCACTGCAAAAGGCTAATATAGATAGTAATGAAACTATAATCACATAATGATACATGCAAGCTAAAAAATGAATATTAATACATGCATGCTAAACCAAGGTAATGCAGATACCAACGATTCCAAAAAAAATAGAATCGCCAATAATAGAATACATGCACGCTGAACCAAGGTAATGCAGATACCAACGATTCCAAAAAAAATAGAATCACCAATACTAGAATACATGCACGCTGAACCAAGGTAAGGCTAGAAATTCAACAATAATAACATGCAAAAGATGCAAAAGAAACAATCAATGCAATGATCAAAGAACAGGTATCGATTGTTCTTTCTAAACATTTTTCAAAGATGTTGCAAAACAAAACAATGTTAGGATATATGTTCCTTCGAATAAAGCACAACACATGCAAATGAATAAGAGAATAGAAAGAAAGAAATGCATGCAGGAAAATGATTGCTTTAAAGAAAAGATTCTAAGATTGCAGAAGTAAAAAATAGAAACTTAATGATAGTAGGATTTAAAAGGATATACTATATAAGAACCAAAATTAGGAAAAGAGAGTAAACTAATAAATGATTTAAATCTTTAAAATATAAATAAATTATTGAATCCTTTTAAAATAATGAAATATTTATAAGGTTACATGTGGTTAAAGAAATTTTGATAAATATAATATTTATCAAACCTGCAAAAAAACTCAGTAAGGTTAAAACAAAATATGGAGATTTTGAAATCAATGAATTCGTATGATATATGTTATTAATGAAGTAACCAACTAGATAAACCAGGTTTGGCGGTAAACCAGCCAAACCCAAAAAAAATTTAATATTTTTATTTAAGTAGATTAGACAAAAAAAATATTAGTAGAATCTCTCTCAAGAATCTCCAATTTGGAGTGCTCCAGAATATGATACCTCCTTCACCTGTCCACTCAAAATGAGATTCAACCAACCTGCTTTGATACCATGTTAAAATGATAAAGAACAAAATATGAAATTGCAGGAAATTGTTTAACTCAAGAGCTAGGAGTAAGGGAAAATACCATGAATTAGCACAAGAACTAGGAGCATACACCACAAATAAGCAAGGAGGAGACAAGAATTTGAAAGGGGAAAGAAAAGAAAACCCCTTGTGAATTATGAATGAGGCATGAAAAGCCTAGAGAGAGAGAAGGAATATGAGCAAGTAGCTCAATACAATATGATAGAACTACAAGAGGAGAGAAATTGTGTGAGAAATGTGAGAAAAATTGGTGTTGAGTGTGTGGAGAAATATCTCTTTAAGTAGAGATGAGTGAAGGAGTTTGCATGTAACTCCCTATGTGAATAAGTGCCACATTCATACTTGTGTGTGAGACAAGTGTAGGATTCCTCATAAGGAGGAATATCTATTTTCCTTAATAAAGGAAATTACAAAAAGACATGTCCTCCCACTTGGACTAGAGGAAAAAATACATTAGGATACCTTGGTTTATCCTATTAAATACATAAATAACCAAGGAAAGATTAAATTCTAACATATAAGGACTTAAGCATAGAGGTCTCAAGATGTATAAGAGGGAAGTACTAAAATTGAACAAAGAGAACTTTGTAGTATGGCAAAGTAGAATGAAGCTACACATATCTGGAATTGGGAACTCAGCACTAGAGCTGATGGAGAATGGCTACATGAAACCACCCACTGGTCCCCTAACTATTGATCAACTAAAGGATAAGCATGAATACAATGTTACTATGATGGAACTTTCTATTGGCTGTACCAACGCTGAATTTGAAGATATCAAGACATGCAAAACTGCCAAAGGAATGTGGGATAAATTAGCACAAATCTAGAGTGGAGATCTGAATGTCAAAAGTGCCCGAGCTGAAAGTCTGAGAGGCAAATTTGATAATATGAGAATGAAAGAAGGTGAGAATATTGTCCAATATTCAAATAGACTCAAAGAGGTGGTACATGCTATTAGAGCATCTGATGGAGTAATTGATGATGAAACAGTAATAAATAAGATTCTCAGAACTTTGCTACCAGTTTATGCAATCAGGATCTCTGCAATTCATGAAACAAGAGCTACATCCAACCTTACTCTTCACATTCTGATTGGTAAACTTACAACCTTTGAATTAAACAACTTTGATAATAGTGTTGTTCCTTCTATTGAATCTTCTTTCATGTCTTCTTTGAAGATTGGAAAGTCTAGCAGGAATGGTAAGAATTGTGATAATGATGACAATACCGATGATGAACTTGATGAGCTTGAAGCACTTATGGCCCGAAGATTGCCCAAAGGAAGAGGAAGGTATAGAGGTAAGCTACCTTTAGCATGCTTTAATTGTAAAGAAGTCAGTCACATTGCTGCTAGATGTCCTCAGAAGAAAGATGATGATAGATCCAAAGACCGATCTGATGGAAGCTATGGGAGAAGAGTCAACATAGGTTATCGACACAACAATAGAGACAACTAAGATGAAAAAGGAAAAAAGGTATGTTACATAGCTGAAGATATTGAAACTGAATCTGATTCTGATGATGATATAGAAGTTGTATTTGTTGCTATGAAAGATGACTTAGAAGAGGAAGAGAAACATGAAGAGATAACATTGATCTCTAAAGTAAGCGAAAATGATACATGGATCATAGATAGCGGCTGCACACATCATATGACCAGTGATGTAGAGAAGTTTGATCATCTTGTTGAATATAATGGAGGATCTGTGAGAAAGGGAAATGATGCACCTTGTATGGTAAGAGGAAAAGGCTCACTGATGATCAATGATAGACTACAATGTGAAAATGCATACTGGGTAGATGGACTAAACTATAATCTAATAAGTGTGGCTTAGTTGAACAACTCAGGCCACTGACTAGCTTTTGAGAGAAAAAAGGTGAAGATTTATAATGATGGAGGAAGACTTGTCAGAACTGGTACACAATCCTGAGGTAATCTATTTTATCTTGATATGGATTAGTCTTCTTGTTTGCTAATAAAGGATGAAGATGCTTGGTTGTGGTACCGAAGGTTATGCCATGTGAACTTTGACAACATGATCAAAATTAGTAGAAAGAAAAGAGTTAGATGACTACCTAACTTAACAAAACTTGATCATGCTATGTGCCATGAATGTCAAAGAGGTAAGATGACTAAATCTAGTTTTAAAAGAAAAAATTATTCAACAAAGAAGATACTTGAGTTTGTTCATACCAACCTATGTGGTCCTATGGGATCTCAAAGCTATTATGGTGATAGATATTTTATTCTTTTTGTTGATGATTACACTAGACTTATGACTGTTATGTTCTTGAAAGAGAAATCTGAAGCCTTCAAAATGTTTAAATGGTATAAAGCTAAGGTAGAGAAAAAAACTACAAAAGAAATAAAATGCTTAAGATCTGATAAAGGAGGTGAATTTATCTCTGATGAATTTACTAACTTTTGCAATGAGCATAGAATCAAAAGGCAGGTATCGGCACTGAGAACACCTTAGCAAAATGGCATTGTTGAAAGAAGGAATATGTCTATAATTGAATGTGCTAGAACATTAATGATACATAAGAATGTTGCTCATACATATTGGAGGGAAGTTGTCAATATAGTTGTATATGTTCTTAACTGAGTACAACTAAAGAAGGACTCCAACCGAACACCTTATGAACTATGGTTTGGACACAAACCTACTATAAGTTATTTTAGAATTTTTGGAAGTAAATGCTTTATCTTGAAAGATGAAAGAAATGGCAAATTTGATTCTAAAGGAGATGAAGGGATATTTTTGTGATATTCCACTACAAGTAAAGCATACAAATGTTTGAATAAGGTTACAAATAGGATTGTTGAAAGTACTAATGTTCATGTTGATGAGTTTGATGATAAGTACATAGAGGAAAGTACAAAGGAACCAAAAGACTATGGTAGATTCACTTATATTGAATATCCAGAGCATCTACCAACACCGTAAGTAGTGTCAACCGGTCAGCAGGGAAATAATGTAGTACAACAGGAACCTCAAATCAATGAACATGAAGAAGCTACCGAGCAAGGAAATGACCCTGAGAAGGATGAACAAGAAAGGAGAAATCAAGTCTTGGTTAGTTTTGTCAGAAGACACCATCCTAAAACATAAATAATTGGAGACAGACATGCTGGAATGCAAACCAGAAGTAAAACAAGACAAGGTACATGTTTAATTTGTGAGTTTGAACCTAAAACTATGAAAATTGCATTAGAGAATGAGGAATGGGTAAATGAAATGAAAGAGGAAATAGAACAAATAGAAAAGAACAAAACTTGGTCCTTAGTATCCCAACCAAAAGATAAGAATGTTATCGGTACTAAGTGGATGTACAGGAATAAATTGAATGAAAATGGTGAAGTCACAAGAAATAAAGCTAGATTAGTATGCAAGGGATATGCACAGGAAGAAGGCATTGGCTATGGTGAAACATTTGCACCTATTGCTAGATTAGAAGGAGTTAGAATGCTACTTGCATATGTTGCACATAAGAAATTCAAAGTCTATCAAATGAATGTGAAGTCAGCATTTTTGAATGGTATACTTGAAGAAGAAGTCTACATTGAACAACCTGAAAGATTTGTTGATCCTGACAATAAAGACATGGTATGTAGATTACATAAAGCTTTATATGGACTAAAGCAAGCATCGAAAGCATGGTATGAAAGACTGCATACTTATTTGTTAAGTATTGGATTTGTTAGAACAAGTGAAAACAACAATCTGTATGTGAAAGGTGAAACTGATGATACTATTATCATTGTTGAAATATTTGTTGATGATATCATCTTTGGTGGCTCAAATCTTTTCTACAAGGCATTTTCTAATGAAATGCAAAAGGAATTTGAAATGTCTATGTTGGGAGAGATTAAATTCTTTCTTGGACTACAAGTGATTCAACAGAGTGATGGAATATTCATCACACAATCTAAATACATAAAGGAAGTACTGAAGACATTTGGCATGGAAGATGCAAAACCTGTAGGAACACAGATGGCTACTAGATCCAAATTGACAAAGGAGGATGGAACTACTGAAGTAAATTAGACACTTTACCAATCCATGATTGGTAAGTTAATGTACATAGTTTATAGTAGGCCAGATATAGCACATGATGTGGGTATAGTTGCAAGATTTTCTAATAATCCTAGAGAATCACACATGATAGCTACAAAAAGGATCTTAAGATACTTGAAGAAAATAGAGAATTATGGATTATGGTATCCTAAGGAAGGGAAGTTTGAACTAAAAGTTTACACTGATGCTAATTGTGCTGGAAATGTGGATGATAGAAAAAAGCACCACCGGAGGAGCATTTTTCTTTGGTGAAAGAGTTGTAACCTAGACAAGTAAAAAGAAAGCTTGTATTTGTCAGTCTACAACTATAGCAGAGTATGTTGCTACTACTACTAGCTATTCAAACATTGCATATATCAAACAAGTGTTGGAAGGAATGAATGAGGTAATCACTAACCCAATGATTATATACTGTGACAACACTAGTGCTATTAATATTTTAAAGAATCTTGTGATGCACTCTAAGACAAAGCATATATCTATTAAGTATCATTACTTAAGAGAATAAGTACAAGAGAAGCAAGTGAAGTTATAATTTGTTACATCTAAAGAACAACTTGCTAATATTTTTACAAAGCCTCTTTCGAAGGACACATTTGAATACTTGAGGACTAGACTTGGGGTTCGTCCCCTATCTATCGGTCACTAAGGTGATCTGGATGTTGCATCAGCCTACTTTTATCAGAAGATCATTCATGTTGATGTAGCATAGTTCACACTTTGAATCATGTTCAAGGTTGTGATAAAGTTTGAGCACTTGAACTGATGAGATATTAGTATACAGAGATACAGAGGAAGTACTGGACACCACAGAGAGTTACTTGGCTACTATAGAGCTGATTGTTTATCTGTTTCTTTGGCATTGTTGTCAAAGGGAGAGGTGAACAATATGAAAGGAATATACAACAATGAAAGGGAGAGAGATATCTAAGGGAGAGACAATCTAAATGGAACAGAAGAACTAAAAAGATTACAACTACAAAAAGGTAAAGTTGTATTACTTAATGTTGGTTCAGTAACGTAGTGATTAAACATATTAAGTCTATTCAACTTATACCATTTGTTCAAAAAGTTGTAGAATGTATATTTGGTATGTGTACGGTTGATGCAAGAGCATCCTAGGTGTAAGAGAAAACTTGCATCACCCAGAAATATTTATATTTTTGTATTCAATGAGGGCTATCTTGTGTAGAGCTGGTATCTATGGAAACTTGCTATTTTTAGTAAGTTGGTCATACGATCTTGGAATGTTTTGATTTTACATGTGGAGGTTCATCATAGTCATATCAACCTGCTAGTAAAGTTTCATGGTTGGACCAGGTCTAGTGTTGAATATATTGAAGATTTTTTATATTGGCAGCAGGGTATAGAAACTTTGAACTCAGTTTTGAAGGCTTTAGAGGCCCCGAATGAGGTTGAAAATTTGGGTGACAAGCACTTGCATGAGTCAAGCCTGTAGATCACTTCGTGGCCTTTCTGAAATGGGGTTATAATAGTCCATCGAGTCAACTAGTGATGACTTATGGTCTCCGAAAGTCAGGTCACCTGAAATGGCAGAAAATAATTTTCCTTCAAAAAAAAATTTCGGGTTTCAAAAGTTATTTTGAGCTGACTTTGATGTAATAAATTAAAAAATAAAATAATTCTAACTTTGGTCAACCCTAAGGGCTAAATTTCTAGAACCTTCTCGAGCAGTGGAAAATGCCTATATAAAGAAGGCCTATAGTGTTGTCTAGGGCAGTTCGAGGTAGAGATCAGGGTATTGATTCAAGGCTTTGTCCAATAGAATATTGTAAGGGAATGACCATGTGGCTTTACAAATTGTAATTCTAAAAGTTTGTAATTCCACATTTGTGGGGATAATAAGAAGCCAATTTTCTATTCTTTCATATTATTGTTGTTTCTCTATTTCTATTATGTGTTTGTGGTATTAAGCGGAGCACCCTTCATGAAGTGGTATCAGAGCAGGAGTTCCTAAGTGTGTAAAGAGATCACCAACTTTGAGATAGTTTTCACCAGGATCATGGTTAGGGTTTCGGCATGCATCACAAAAATGCCTCCATGAAGGGAATGTGGTGGAAGAGCTGGTGTTGTAACAGCTGAGGTTAGAGCACTCCAGAGACAAGTATGAGCATTACAAGAGGAGATTCGTAGAGGAATGAATCTTAATGTCAGAGATGAAAGTGACGATGAAGCCAAAGAAGAAGATCAAGAAGGAGAAGGTGAAGTTGTGAACCAAGAGGAAGAAAGACTTTTTCAGGCCATTTCTAAGATCAAAAAAATACCTAAGATTGAGGTTCCTTCATTTTCAGGAAAAATTAACCTAGACAAGTTGATCGACTGGATCAATGAATGTGAAGAATATTTTGAGTATGAAGATATTGAGGATCCTGATAGGGTCAAATTTGTGAAGGCTAGACTGAAAGGTCATGCAAAGATCTGGTGGCAAGAGATTCAATTGGAGTGAAATAGAACAGGGAAAGATAAAATCACAAGATGGGATTGAATGGTGGATAAATTGAAGTGGCAGTTCATTCCTGTTGATTATGAGCTTGACCTACTAAAGAAGATGCAAAGTTTGAAGCAGGCAGAAAGATCTATTCAGGAGTATACAAAGGATTTCTATCAAATCCTCATTAGAACAGGCCCTGCAAAAGCTAACAAGGAGAAAGTTGCCCATTACCTTAATGGGTTATGGACAAGCATTCAGGAGGAGCTGAATCTAGTTTGAATGAATAGTATTGAAGAGGCATACCAGTTTTCCCTAAAAGTAGAGGAAAAGCTGAACAAGAAGTGTGAGAGAAGACAAAATCAAAGAGGAAACAATTCCAATCATTTCCAAGATTAGAACAATAGAGATCAGAGAGGAAGAGGTCAAGGTTCAGGAAGAGGAGGCTTCTGTGGAACATGTTTTCACTATGGAGAAGAAGGTCATAGGGAATTTGAATGTCCTCAATGCCAAGGAAGGATGGATAGGAGGAATGAAGGCCAGGCCAGAGTGGTACATCTAGATGAAGATGCCAGATCCTCAAATTTTGAAGATGCTGAAAGAGGAGAAACATTGATTAACAGAAGAGTCTTGCTGAGCGGTGAGAATGAACTTGAACAAAGGAGGAGATTATTTTTCACTAGATGCAAGTGTGAGGGTAAATGTTGTGATGTGATTATTGATAGTGGAAGCACTAAAAATTTGGTGTCAGAAGAAATGATGTCAAAGTTGAAGCTTAAGAGATAGAAACACCCACATCCATATCAGATTGTCTGTGTACAGGATGACCACAAGGTCATGGTTAGTGAATAGTGCCTAGTATAGTTCAAGATTGGTGGGTACCATGATGAGGTAATATGTGATATCATACCTATGGATGCATGTCACATGTTGTTGGGTAGGCCATGGTAGTTTGACAGATGTGTTGTACATGATGTTCATGTGAAAAGCTATTCCCTGACAAAGGATGGAGTGTGACATAAGCTAAAGCCATTGAAGGAGACTGAAGAAAAGGTATGTGGTAATGCAAGAACAAATTTTGTTGATGGAAGGAAATTCTTAGATGGTATGAGGCATGAGCATGTTTGTTTTTCTTTAATTCCAAAAGCTGGTAAAGAGAAAGTAGAGGATGTACCTGTAGAGGTTGTAGATTTGTTGAATGAGTTTCAGGATATTGTATTTGATAATGTACTTGATGGATTACCACCGGTAAGGAAGATCATTCATCAGATGGATTTGATTCTAGGAGCCAATTTTCCAAACAGGGTAGCACATAGAATGACACCAGTAGAAAGTGAAGATTTGAATAGACAAGTACATGAGTTATTGCAGAAGGGGTTGATTCGGGAGAGCCTAAGTCCATGTGTTGTACTAGCAATATTAGCACCAAAGAAGAATGGAGAATGGAGGATGTGTACAGACTCTAGGGAAATAAATAAGATCACAATCAAGTACAAGTTTCCATTGCCACAAATGGATGATATTATGGATTATTTGAGTGGAGCTGTGTATTTCTCAAAGATAGATCTGAAGAGTGGATATCACCAGATTTGGATCAGAGAAGGAGATGAATGGAAGACTACCTCCAAGACAAAGGAAGGACTATATGAGTGGTTAGTCATGCCATTTGGGCTAACCAATGCACCGAGCACTTTCATGTGGCTCATGAACGAGGTTCTGAAAGAATTTTTGGGTAAGTTTGTCATTATTTACCTAGATTATATTTTGATCTTTAGCAAGACATTGGAGGAACATATGATGCATATTCGTGTGGTGTTTTAGAAGTTGAGAGATGAGAAATTGTTGATTAATTTGAAGAAGTGTAGTTTTCTGAAGAAGGAATTAGTGTATTTGGGTTATGTAGTTTCAGTAGAAGGTCTGAAAATGGATCCAAAGAAAGTATAGGCTATCCTTGAATGGCCTACTCCAAAGAGTGCTACTGAAGTAAGATCTTTTCATGGTTTGGCTAGCTTTTACAGAAATTTTATCAAAAATTTTAGCAGTATTTGTGGACCCTTGACTGAAACAATGAGAAGGGATAGAAAAGAGTTCAAGTGGACTAATGGGATAGATTAGAGTTTTAAACAGTTGAAATAGAAAGTTACAGAAAAACCTATTTTAGCACTTCCAGATTTTAATAAGGTGTTTCAAGTAGACTGTGATGCTAGTGGTACTACAATAGGAGCTGTTATGAGTCAAGAAGGTAAACCTATTTCTTATTTTAGTGAGAAGTTGAATGATGCCAAAAGGAAATATTCTATTTATGATCAAGAATTTTATGCTATAGTTCAGGCACTAAAGAAGTGGAGACACTATCTACTTCCTAAGGAGTTTGTTTTGTATACTAATCATCAAGCTTTGCAATATTCGAATAGTCAAGGAAATTTGAATCAAAGGCATTTGAAATGGGTTGAGTTTTTGTAGCTTGTTATACATTTGTTTTGAAGCACATGAGTGGAAAGTCTAACAAGGTCGTAGATGATCTTAGCAGAAGGCAACTATTGCTGATAGAGATGCAGATTGAGGTGGTTGGGTTCAAGGAACTCAAGAATTTGTATCTAGAGGATCCTAATTTTGGTGAACCTTGGAAAGGTTGTACAGAACCTGTTACTCTAGATATGACAAAGTGGCTGGATTTCATCATTCAGGATGATATGCTATTCAGAGGGAGTTAGTTGTGCATTCCAAGAAGTTCTATGAGGGAGAATCTCATCAAGGAGAACCATAGCGGAGGATTGGCTAGACATTTTGGTCGTGATAAAACCCTTGTTTTGGTTAGTGAGAATTATTATTGGGCATAGTTGCAGCAAGATGTCAAGAAGTTTGTACAAAGTTGCAGAGTATATCAGATGGAAAAAGGAGTGAATCAGAATATAGGGTTGTATTAGCCACTACCTGTACCAGAGAAGCCTTGGGAGGATATCAATATGGACTTTTTCTTCATTTACCAAGGACACAATGGGGACATGATTCAATTTTTGTGGTAGTTGACAGATTTTCAAAGATGGCACATTTTATTCCTTGCAAGAAGACTAATGATGTTGTTCATGTAGTAGAATTATTTTTCAGAGAAGTGGTGAGACTACATGGTTTGCCAAAGAGTATAGTGTCAGATAGTGACACTAAGTTCATTGGATATTTCTGGCATACATTGTGGAAGAAGTTGAAAATTGATTTGAAGTTCAGTTCATCACATCATCCATAGACTGATGGACAAACAAAGGTGGTGAATAGGAGTTTGGGAAATTTTTTGAGATGTTTGGTTGGAGATAAGCCAACAGGATGAGATTTAATTTTACCATAGGAAAAATTTGCATATAATAATTCTGTCAATAAGAGCATTGATAGATCACCATTCTAGATTGTCTATGGGAGTAGTCCAAGAAATGCATCTGAGTTGTGAAAGATAGATAAAGGAGAAATAAGTAGTGTTGAAGCTAGGGATTTTGCAGAGCACTTGAAGAACATCCATGAGGAGGTGAGGAAGCATATTACCAAGATGAATGCATAGTATAAGGCTAAGGTAGATGTGAAAAGGAGGCATAAGGAATTTCAGGTTAGAGATGTAGCCATGGTTCATTTGCAAAAGGAGTGATTTCTAGTTGGTACATATAAAAAATTGAAAATGAAGAAGTTTCGGCCACGTAAAATACTGAAGAAGCATGATTCAGGAAATGCATATGAAGTAGAATTACCTACTAAGATGAATATTTCACCAGTGTTTAACATTTCAAATTTGACAAAGTATCATGAGGGAGGTGTTGAAGATGACATCACAATAACACAGTGGAATATTCTAGCAACTAGTTCAGATACCAAAGAGATTGAGGATATACTGGATAGTCATGTTGGCAAAAGCACTAGGAATAGGACATATGAAGAATATCTAGTCAAGTGGAAAGGATGACCTATTAAAGATTCATCATGGCTAACAAAGGAGGAGGTTGACCATCTTGGTTTTCCTCTACACACCTGAGACGAGGTCACTTCTCAAGTTACCCTGGGTGTCTAATGCAGGAGCATCCTGGGTGTAAGAGCAATCTTGCATCACCCAAAAATATTTCTATTTTTGTATTCAATAAGGGCTATCTTATGTAGAGCTTCTATTTATGGAAACTTTCTATTTTTAGTAAGTGGGTCATACGATCTTGGAATGTTTTGATTTTACATGTAGATGTTCATGTCAGTCATATCAGCCTGCTAGTAAAGTTTCATGGCTAGACCAGGTCTAGTTTTGAAGATATTGAAGATTTTTGATATTGGCAGTAGGGTACAAAATATTTGAACTCAATTTTGAAAGCTTTAGAGGCCCCAGATGATGTCAAAATTTTGGGTGATAGGCACTTGTGCGAATCCAGCCTATAGAGAGCTTCGTGTCCTTTCTGAAATGGGGTTATAATAGTCCATTGGGTCAACTAGTGATGACTTATGGTCTCCACAAGTCAGGTCACCTGAAATGGTAGAAAATAATTTTCCTTCAAAATTTTTGTTCGGGTTTCAAAAGTTATTTTTGAAAAATAAAATAATTCTAAGTTTGGTTGGCCCTAAGGGCTAAATTTCTAGAACCTTCTCGGGCGGTGGAAAATGCCTATATAATAAGGCACGTAGTGTTGTCTAGCATAGTTTGGGATAGAGATATGGGTATTAATTCGAGGCTTTTTCCTATAGAATATTGTAAGGGAATGACCATGTGGCTTTGCATATTGTAATTCTAAAAGTTTGTAATTCCACATTTGTGGAGATAATAAGAAGCCAATTTTCTATTCTTGCATATTGTTGTTGTTTCTTTGTTTATGTTACGTGTTTGTGGTATTAAGGGGAGCACCCTTCATCACACCCTTCATCAATGGTACATTTCATATTACTTGAGTTTCCATCAATGCCAAAGGGAGAGATTGTTGGACTACAACTGATTTGGAATATGATTGAAGGATCTATGATTGCAAGATCACTGAGAAGTTGCTGACTAGATATGTATTATGACTAAATTAGTATTATATTGTCATTGATGTCAACTAGTCTGACAACACTTATCTTGTAAGTTACTATACCGAGACATCTGAAGAAAAGTGAAAGAGATGAAGAACAAAGAAATCTACATGAGAAAAAAGATGTACAAGACAGATGAGGATAAGGAACACATTGAGTAACTTTTTGATGAGTCTATGACTTGATGATATTGACTTTATTATATTGCATTCATCTATAATGAAGTATAGAGATGAAAGACACAAAGTAGTGTTGTTGGTAAATGAAGCATTTCTAGTATACACCGACAGAGTGTAGTGTATACCAACCGCAGTATTAACCGAGCAGTGTTCACCAACACATTCTTTGTTAACCGAGGAAGACAAAATGAATTAAATGATTAGTTTAGCTGATAAGATTGATGAGCTGGCATGAGTATAACATTGAGGTAATAGATAATGTTTGTTATAAAGATCGACGGTTGACAAAATTCAAAGAAGATCTAACGGAGCAAATTGAAATGTGTTATTGACACAAGTACCGAGAAAGCTTTAAGCGGAAAAATCTATGAATGTGATTAAGCAAAAAAATTTGATGGTGGAGAAGAAAATGATTTACTTGTCTATATAAGAGAACATAATTTATTTATGAAAGGAACCAGGAAGAAGAAGAAGTTGCAGAATTATCATGGGAATAAGGTTTTCATGCATTCTGATCATAATAGTTAGTGAGAACCAAGCTGTAGAATAGTTATCAAGCTACAAAGAGCTATTACTGATGGATAGTATGTTGATATAGTATTGAATCTGAAGTGAATTATTGATCAGAAGGATTTGTATGGACTGAATATTGATCTGTAATTTGCAATTGAAGTTGTATTAAGGTAGGTCATTTTACTGTTACATATTTAACCATTGTATACAGTCTAAATCTCTTAACCAAGTGGACTCTGAAAGTCTTATGATGTATCATTCATAGAATGAACATTTTTATCCTATCAACCCCATAGTGAATGTTGGTTGGACGATAACTTCTAGTCTAAAATCCTCTAACAAGGTCATGCCTGATAGTGTGTTTGTAACCTTTAACAAGGTTGGGTCTTAACCGACCTCACTTTAGAAGAGTGAACAATTTTGGGTTGCCAGTCCCAAGTGGTTTTTCCCTTTACAAGGTTTCCATGTTAAATCTCTGGTGTTATGTGTTGATTGTGATATTTGTTTGTTATCATTCTTTACATGTTACGTGTTAGATTTGATCGGTAAATAGTTATAAGTATTCGACTGATAATCAGTAAAAGCATAGACAATGAGAGTTATTATTGCTTACCAATGAGTAGAAATTAAAGAAGATGTTTTGAATTATACATTTTGTATTAGGACACTGGATAACTGATTCACCCCCCCCCCCCCTCTTAGTTATTCTAACAAGAACATGGGGTGGCTGGGGGCAGCCATAGACTCTGATTATTGTATAAGTCTTCTCATAGTAGAAATCTCCCTAGTTATGATTTTTAGGCCATTTTTCAACAAATTGACAAGGCCTTAGTAATTGGAAAGATTTAACTAGAAGCCTAGAAAGATTTAGTCCTAAGATAAGAAAGATTGGTTGTACAATCCAGATTGGAAAAGCACAAAAGTCATAATCCATGGAAGTATGGGTCCATGCCCTTATCCAAAACTGAACTGGATTAGGTTGACCCCTCCACATCATTTGAGGTTGAAGGTGCTCCAAGTCCATAATATTGTAGTTGTAATTTAAAATGAGATGCATTAGTAGTGAGTAATGCATAAATCTAGGAGAAGGCTCCCTTTTCCTAATAGCTTAAAACCCTTCATTCATCTTATTTATGACATAACCAATGTAGTCACATCCTTTACTTATATGGAGGCTCTATGAATGTAATACCAACATTAAGATATCAGCTGAAATTCTTTCTTCTCCACCATCCACTCCCAACAATCTCATCAATCCATATGCAATGTACTTAATATTAAAACTTAAATCCTTGTAGAAATAAGGAGCACCTCCTGCTATTGTAGCAATGTAATTTTTGTTGGCTCTTGGGAAATGACTCTAGATTTCCCTAGCAATTAGGTTTGATTACCTAATGTACCTATTGACTTGGGCCTATAAATTGAACTTTGTGGCCATGGGAATGCGAATGTCGAAAACCTTCATAAATGAATTTCTATCTAATGTGACCAGAGATGAGCCATCCCCTTTCCTTATTGGTTTTTACAAAGGGTCATATTTGTCAGCCAGCCCAATGAGCAAGTCTACATCTAGGAAAACATCAAGTACTATCAACCTAGCCAACCCAAATGTCTAAGGGTTTGAAATGGGCATTGGAATATCAACATTCTAATAAAAATACCTAAACAGATACATTCCAGACACATTTCCTATATTTTCATCTCTACATAATCCTAAATCATCAATGAAAACTTTGTCACTAACCTTTTTATTTTGCAAGGACCCAGGAAACAGAGCGAGAAATTCATCTAAGTAACTCCTCTTCACTTTTTCTTTAGATCCCTACTGGTGGAAGGTCGACTAGTTGATGGCTGACTCATCTTGACTGGAGATAAAATTTCTTCTAAAAATTTTGAACTTACTGAACTCCTTAATCGCTAAAAAACTCAGCAAATCTTGTAATTCTTCAGCTCTGGCTCTCTGGAATGCTTGGTGAATCTTAGAATGAACTAAGTTAACTGTATTTATTTTGAAGAATTGAATGCGACAACTTGTTTATTACTCAATTTCTACAATTCATGTCACTTCCATCATTACTTGGCACATTCTAAACTCAATTCACTAGTCGTGAGCCAAGAAAGTGATAGGTAATCAAAATTTGATTTCTGGCAACTTACCAACTACAGACAATCTCCCAGTCACTGCAAGACCTAGCACCCTTTTAATACTTTCAGAGACTCGATGACTAAAGGAAAATCCTTATTCGCTACTATTGAGACTTCATGTAATTTCCCTATGTAAAAAATTAAATGATTAAAAAGGCATCAATACTCATCATTATTCTATGTTCATGAAATAACTTTTCAATTATTTTATTTTCAATAAATTTAATGCATGTATGTTTCGAAATAAAATAATTATAAAAAATGACAAAATAGTTGGGTAAAAAAGGTGGCAAGAGGGAGTTGAACACTCAACCTCTCAAGTCAACCCTTTTTCCTACGTACCTACCCTTCTATCCTCTAACTAGTTAGTCTATTATTATTCTTCAAGAGGATTTGGAAGAGGAACTAATTTACTTATATTCTCATGTGCAGGTGAAAAATCAAGATAAAATTCTCACACAGTGAGTATTTCTTGTCAAAATAATTTTAAAATTTAAATATGAATATTTCTTTCTTATATATTATTTACTTTATTAATTTTAAGGAAAAAGAGTGGGGAGAGGGAGTTGAACACTAGACCTCTCGACCCACCCTTTCTTCCTATCCTAACTACCCTTCCTACCCTAACCGATTGTCCTATTATATTCCTTGAGAATATGGGTAGAGGAAAAGGGATAAATTCTAGATAATTTTCTTCCCTTTAGTAATTTAGAAATAAATTATTAGGGTAAGAAAATATAATTGGATTTCTCTTATATGATGTGTTTTAAAAGATTTTATATTTTGACAAGATTTAGATTTTTCACTAATGTAATCCTTTTTAGGTCTCATTCTAATTTACCCTAAAACACTAAAGTGAAAAAGTGTAATAAGGTAATTCATTTTGGAAAGAGTTACTATGTTTATTGGTTTTGAAATAATTTTAATTGGCATAAATTTTTAGTTTTCAAAATACCTAAATATAATCTCTTACTTTACCCTATAGTAATTTTAAAAATTAAACTATTAGGGTAAAAGGGCATAATTGATTATATTTTACCTTATTTGATTTATTTTTAACTTTCTCATTATTGGAAATACTAATTAAATGATATGAAAATGTATGCATATTTAGGGTTTTTCTCAGAATGTAAAATTATTTTTTCTTAAGACCTATATGCATTTTATAAAAGGGTTGTGAGATTTTATTTTATTTACCCGTACCCTATATAAATCATTTTTTCACTTTAGTGTAGGTGTTTCCTTTTTTAGGGTGAGTTGTAATATTTACAACTAGTGTACCCTACTACTTTAAAGCTTTTATTTTATGAGATTAATATTATCTTAAAAGATGAAATGTATTATGTTTAAAAATTTAAAAATAAAAATTTAAATTTTAAAGTCTAACATTATATTCCTATTTAATGATTCTAGGTGATATCTTATTAATAGGAATTTTTATGTTTTGATCATTAAAAGTGGATGCTCATGACTAATTATTTAAACTTATTGGTATTTTTATTATCAAAAACATTATTATAAAATTATGTCATGATTATATTATTGTTTTATTTTTATATATTATTAATTAAAAATCTTAAATGGGGATCATTTTAAAGCCTAAAACATTGTTAGATATAATGACTTTAATTTTAAATTTTCTTAAAAGGTTATCTAATGTTGAATGTTTGTGTGTAGGAGTTAAACATGAGGATTTTCATGCAAACTACCTAAAGATATAACAAATTATGTTTGTTATACAGGAAATGTTTTTCCCTAAAACCATTTATATGGTTAAATTTGTAAATGTTAGGGTTAGTTTTCATGATTAGGTTTTTGTGAAAAGGTATGTCTTTTCACAAGAAACCTTTGAATAATATATTTATATTGATTCATTTGTAATAAAAAATGACAAGACACAATTGGGAGAAAAACTCCTGCAACTATAGATTTGAACCATATATTCAAATTTATCAAATGTCATATCAGATAAGTTATTTTATGTTTTTTTGAGGTTATATATCATTTATCTTCAGTTAGTTTTCCAGATGCTCTATGTACCAAGGTGTTGTACTATGTTCTATTCCCTTATTTTTATAGTTCAAAGTTGATTTATGCAGCTCGAATATTAATTGTATGGACTATGAACCTACCATTGTTCTTGTTGGTCTCTTAATTTGAGTTAAACTAGATAGGATTAGTTGTGTGAATTGTTTTGAATTGTGAATCAAGTAGAAGCCTGTGGAATGATAGTCTTTCTTTATTAAAAGTAAGTTTCCTTAAAATTGTCTCTGATTATACATAGGATTGGAAATATCTGACTCTAATACCCAAATTTTCATTAGGCACTAATCTTATTTCATTTGAAAATTGTTATTTGGTTCTTCTTTGTAGTTTACAAATTAATTTGATTTCTTCTTTATAAAGCATAGCAATCAGGTTTTAGTGATAGTGCAATTTTAGTTTAGATTTCATACAATATAGCTATTAGGAGATTGTATTATTTTCCTCCAAGGATTGTTTACCCCTTTGGAAGGAATTATTGTTTTGTCTATGCATGCATTTGTGCAACATAGGGCACTTGTGAATTCATTCCTACCACCCTTGGCTCAATCAAGCTAGAATTGCAGAGGCACTAGTGTGTGCCTGTCAGTTGGAAAAAAATGGTCCATTATTTTTTAGCACCAACAACTACATGATTTTATCTTTTTAAATTCTATCTCGAAACCTGGCAACTGTAGTAAAAATTCTATCTTCTTTTAGCGACCTTTTGAAAATTTAATTTTTCATTAAGAGACCCAGTGACTATAGTCTATCTCTTAGTTGCTGCAAAATGTCTTTCCAAAGTCTTAGTAGCTTTTCTTCTCATTGGGAGACTTAGTGACTGTAGTGAGTCTCTTAACCGCTAGAACTTGTTGGCTTTTCAAAGTTTTTCTGGAGACTATCTAACTTCGCCCATCTGGAGACTTGGAGACTAAAGAGAAGTCTCTTAATTGCTATAACTTTGTTCAAATCCTCATTTCATCTTCCAACTTCATGATAGCCATAGGATCACAATCTGATGATAGTCACTCAGTCTCTGTAAGTTTTAGATGACATCATCTTTATTAAGTAATTAGGAGACAACCATTATATCTTATTTTGAAGAAAACAATTAATGGTAGTCGCTTAATCTCATAAACTTCATTCTGACTTTGAATTTGTAAAGAGACCTATAGACTCAAAAAATCTGGAGATCTAGCGACTGAATGAAAATTTCTTTGATTTACTATATCTGGAGACTCAACGACCATATTCCATCTCATAATCGCTAAAAGATAATTATTTATTTATTTTATTTGGTGACTAATCAGGGATGAACACGTCATCAAATCTGGCATCTTGATCCATATCATTTTTCATTTTTTGACCTCGGCAAGAACTTAACCCTTAGTCATATGGCGATTGTGCGACTGAAGTCATCTACCAGTCACTAAATACTTTCCTTAACCCTGGATAAATTTAGAGAGCACGCGAAAGCCTTTATTCACCAAGTCGCTAGATAATTCACTTAACTTTAGTTAGATAATGAGATTAAACACCATTCATTAATATTTCTTTCATCCTATAGTCTTCGCTGAGTCACTAGATACTTTGTAACTTAACCACTACATCATGAGATTAGGAGATAATTATGTCACTGGATTGCTGAATGCTTGAAACATAACCACCAAAATTAGTAGAATATGTGACTACTGTAATCATTGGGTCACTAGATAAATAAAATAAGTGACTAAGAACCTAGAGACTTGGCGACTGAAGGAAAATACACCGCTACCTTTCATTTGGAGACTCAACAACTATAGTTAGTCTCATAATCACTGAATATTTTATCACTTCATCATTTTAATGAGAAATCACCCAGTAGAAGGTATTTTTAATCTAGAGACTGGGTGACTATAGTCACTCTGACACATTTAAATAGTATATTCACTAGATCTTGTAATTTTCCATGGGGTCATTCAGAGACTACCTGACTAAAGGCACTTCACCGAGTCGCTCGAAGAAAAGGAATATTCTCAACACTTAAAGGGATCATGCGACAAAGAGTTTTGGGGAATTGCCAAACTAAAAGGAATATGCTAAAATTATTAGGAGACTAAGTGACTAACTAGGAAAAGGAAAGCGTACATTCTTAAAGACCTTGTTAAGTGATTTGAAAAAGGTTACAACAAAATAGAACCCAGTTAGGCTTCTCTAAGTTTTTTTGGATCTTTGAGCATATTTATGACCTAGAACTTAGGGTTTTTTACCAGTATGAACATATTTCAAGCTCTAGGAAAGGAAAAAATGCATGAAACTTCCAAAGAAATTGTGAAAACTAAAAATACTACCAACAGTGGCTCTCTCTAAGGATGCTTGAATGTCAATTTATAGAAAGAAACTAGAATCTCTAGGTAGCAGACCAAACCAAACCTAACCTACTGCAAGAAAATAATACATGACTTGAAATAAAAGCACACCTATACACTACAAAACTATTGTGCACAGAACAAAAGTTCTTTCATTTGAAGAAAAAATTCAAGAATTGTCTATACACTAGCAATTCCTGTTCTTCACCATCCATATTTTTTAGAAAATATGAGTCTTTTCCAAGAGCCTGATGGACAATATAAGGACCCAACCATAATGATTCAAATTTTTTATGCTTTCCCTTATCCTCACACCATGCATTCCATTGAGGGACCAAATCTTTAGGCTGGAATTTCTTGATAGTTGCTCTTTTGTCAAATAGATACTTCATCTTTTTCTATAGTCTGATATTTTCCTTTTGACCTTCTCTTCTTGTTTCATCTAATTCAACAAGTTGGATCATCCTATCTTGCAAAGGATCACACATTTCTAAATCTTCCTCCTACATAAATTTGTAAATAGGTAGTAAATTGTTCACAAGAAGTCTTGATTTAATACCATAAACCATTTCAAAAGGAGACTTTCCCAGAGCTCTCTTTTCTATGATCCTATCTACCCACAAAGCTAATTTCAACTTGGAATTCCAAGTCCTCTTGTTCTTTTTTAAGGTCTTCTTCAAAATTTGTAGAATACTTTTATTGCTTAATTCTACTTTCTAATTAGGTTGTGGTGATATGAGGATGAGTATGACATTACTATACCCATTTCTAAATATAAATCCTTGAATTTTTGTGATTTAAAACTCATGGCATTATCCATCACTAATTTGATAGGGACACCAAATTTTTTAATAATATTGTCCATCAAGAATTCAATATTTTCTCAGTAAGTTCCCCAATGAAATCAATACCCCACATAGAAAAAGGAGCTTCTGCCACTATAGGGTTCAATATCAAAGCTCCTGAAAACTTCAACTTATTTGAGAACCTTTGGCATGGTTCACACTTTCTGAAAAAATGCATGAGTATCTTTGAATAACACAGGCCAGTAATATCCATCCCTCAAAATCTTGTGAGTAGTTTCTCTGGCTCAATGGTGTCCTCCACACATTCCAAAATGCATTTCTCTTAAAATCCTCTCAGACTACCCTTTTTCTAGACATAAGAGCAAGATCCCATCATTATCCTTCCAATACAAGTCACTTTGTAGCAGTATATACCTTTGGGTTAGCAATTTTAGGCTTCTTTCATTTTCATTAAGGCCCTTTGGGCAAATAGAATTTTTGAGAAAAGCTACTATGTTTATGTACTAGGGCTACATCTCATTGCTAGTGATATTTCCTTCATTGATATCAACATTTTTGACTTGAATCAGGTCCATATTTTCTTCAGTCATTAGCTTTGCAAGTCCTAGACCTCTAAAATTTTTAGTGATGTGAAGCTCTAAATCAAATTCCTGGATTCTATTAATCCACTTGCATCTTTTGCTTGTGACTTCACTTTGTACTAAAATATCCTTGATTGCAACATGAGGGACATATGCATTTACTTTTGCACAAATCAGATAAGGTTTGAATGCTTGACAACTTTTACTAAAGCATAGGATTTTTTTTCCATCAGCTCATAGTTCAGCTCTACTGACTATAATGACTTGCTGAAAAATGTAATGGGGTACTCAAATCCTTCATCATATTTTTGTAACAAAACTACTGCAATAGTATGAAATGAGGCAAAAGAGAACAGAGAAAAGGGCTTAAAGTAATCAAGGGAAACTAAGACTAGTGCCTTTTGGATTGTTTTTTTATATTTTCAAAGGATTCTTGTGCTTCTTGATACCAAATAAAATTTACATCCCTTTTTAGGATCTTGACAATAGGTTTGACTAGCTCAGCAAAGTTGGTAATGAATCTTCTAACAAAATTTATTTGTGCAAGGAAAGACTAGACACCATTGAGGTTTTTGGGAGTAGGGACCTTCTTAATAGCTTCTACCCTTTTAGGATCAATCTGTACTCCCTCTTTGGACACTATATGCCCTAGTAGATTTCCCTCAATGACAACAAAAAGGCATTTCTTAGGGTTTAACGATATGCCATACTCCAGACCTTTGATCAAAACCTTTTCTAAGTGATTGCAATGATCCTCACCTTTCATAGAATATGTAGTCAGGTCATCCTGGTACAAAACCATGAGAACATCAATAAGGTCCTTAAAAGCTACATACATTTCCCTTTGAAGAGTTTCTCTAGTATTTTTCAAACTGAAAGGCATCCGGACATACACATGTGTTCCCCAAGGAGTGGTAAATGATGTCTTGAACTACTCTGATTCCTTGACAAACAAGGGGTTAACGGGCCTTTTCTTCTATCTAAAAGGCTCAGTGTCTTCTTTTAGGGGAATTTCATGTTGAAACATTTTTTCCCTATAGGATTTGAGATCATCATATAACCAAGAAAAGACATGTTTATATATTTTCAGTGATCTTATTAAATTATTCCTTAGATCATTACTGAGACATTTCCCAATGTAGACAATTTGAGGGGAAGTTTGTGACCCTAGGTCTACTTCTTCTTGGTCATTGACCTTGGCATTAGATTTTTGGGACATGTGATTGTAATTTATTTTGAACATTCCTTCTAACTCAACTAAACCCTTTGGGATATGTCTAGAAGGCAATAGAACAACCTCATTTCCCATGACACAAATCTTCCCATCAATTTTTTTTTGATAAGCATCAAAATCAATTTTTTGACCATCATACTGATCCAACCCTTGAATAAACATTAAGCTATCATTTTCATCCTCAAAAACTTGCGAATTGCAAATATTATCAGGTAAAATAGGTCTACTTTTTACTTCTAATTTTGACACTCCATTAAGGGTTGCATCATTTCTCTTTAATGCAACATTTTCAAGGAAGTCTTCCATAGTATTTTTTGATCTTTCTATCCATAGAATATTGAAATCATAAAAATAGTCAATCCTATACCAGATAGCATATTTGTAAAATTTAAGCCTGTCATCCTTTGCAACATATTGTGATCTAATTTGAGCAATGATTAACTGGGAGTCTCCATAAACTTTTAAACATATTATATCATGTTTTATTGCAATATCTAGACCCAATATCAAAGCTTCATATTTAGCAGTGTTATTTGTGAATTGGAAGGTTAATAGAAAAGAGTACTTGAAAGTAGTATCTGTTTGGGATATTAGTAAAACACCAGCTCCTGAGCCCTCTTTAGAGCATCCATCATCAAAGTATAGCTAGCATAGCCCATCTTGTCATAAGAGAAACTCATCAACAATTGGGTCAGTACTTTTTAGTTGTGGCACTATTTCTTCAATCATGAAGTTGTTCATGTCAATATCAACATAGTAATTTGGATCCTCTAGAGCTACCATCTCAATCATTACTGATGAATGAGGTTCTCTATATAACTTTACCTCAATGCCATTCATAGGAATTGTAGCATATGATAGATCTAACTACAACTTTCCTTCTACTGGTGTTACCCACTGTCTCGATATTAGCATACCATAATGAGGTTTGGTATCAACTACAACAACATCCATTTTTTAAGTGGCCTCAGGGAATGTAGAAATCTTTACATCTATTCCAACCAAAGTCCCCACCATAGGAACTACTCTATTATCCATGGCATAAAATCTTCCATTAGAAGTATCAACTTGAAGTCCTAACTCCTTCATTACTTGGTAAGGCATCACTATAGCTGTAGCACTAGAGTCTATCATACAATTTTTTAACAATAAATTATTTACAATCAAAGTGACATAGAAAGGATCAATGGAGGAGGGCTCTTGGGTTACAATATTTCCAACACAAATTTGGAAACCCCTTTATTTATCTTAGGTCCTTCCATTGGTGTCACCTTTTCTGACACAACAGGGACACTTTCTTTTTCATTAATCAAAGCCAAAGATGCTGCTTTATGCTCTTTTATTTTTAGCATTTATAACAAAGGTATTGATACCTTCATCTGAGAAAAAGAATGTCTCATGTCAAAAGTTGGGGCCTCAGTAGAAAGATTAGATAAGTTTTCTCTTCCACTAGCAATTTTATTTCTTTGCTCTGTGACATTTTCATCAATTCTCTTAGTACTTTGAACTATAATAAGTTGCTGCTTATTTTTTGTATCATTGCTTGGGGAAGCAACCAGTTTATGGGAGACCTTAATCTGAGGATCATCCTTGAAAAAGAGTGATCTAGGGACTCCTTGATCTACATCAACCTTTCTATTTCTCAAGTTGTATGAAGATCTAGCTTGAGAAATAGCAGCCATAGTCAAATTCTTGATTTCTTCCTTACTAGGCTTTCTCTAATGAGTACCTTCTATCTCTGGTCTAATCATATTTGTCTGATAAGTTTCATCATCAGACTCTTCATGATTAGAATGAGAAAATATTTATTTCTCATAAATAGGGAGATTTCTCCTTTTATGGTCAACATCTTCTACTCTCTCTTCATCATCTAAAGAGGCAAATTCTTCCACCCTCGAAGTGGTGAACATATTTACTATAGGCTTTTCAGAGCCTTCATGGTCTCCTGTAGGTAGATCTTCTATCTCATCTTCTAAAGCTTGAGAAACAACACACTAAAAAGTTGAATGAGGCATGTTGCAGACCATACAACATGGAAAATTTTCCACATTGTGGGTGGTATTCTTTTTCAAAGGATCAGCTGTATCCCTTCCCTTTTGTGACTCATGGTTGTCAAAAATAGGCTTCCCATCCTTATAATTTGTTTGATATGGCTGGTCATGAAACCTATGGAATCTTTCATGCCTTTAATAAGGTGGTCTATTATCTTGGAAACTCTTCCCACCTTTATCAAATCTAGTAGAAAGATCTTTAACAACATTAGCCAATTTGTTAACCTTGTCATCTTCCTTGGCAGGTTTCATAGCATGTGGCCTCATCTCTTTCCATAGTCTACCTTCATCCCTTTTATACATTTGACTAGATACTTTCCTATTACTTTCAATATTTATTTCTAATTTGAAAGCATCTCTCAAAGTACAAGGAATTTTGTCTCTTAAGAGGTAAGACATCTTTCCCTATACAACATTGAAGTATGTGTTCAAATAAACTTCATCATCTAATCTTAAGACTTGGAATAACTTGTACCTGTCTTTCTAAAACCTACCATTGAATTCAGACATACTTTCATTTGCATGCTCTTTTATATTATTGAACTCATTTAGCAGGTAACTAGAATTAACATGTTCAACATACTATTCCTTAAAACTTCTTATAAACTCATCCCATGAGGTAATACTATTTTCAGGTAAACCTCTATACCAATCTCTAGCATCTTCTACTAATGATTGAACAAAAAGTTTCATGACAACATCCTCACTCTCAATCTCATAATCATTTATTTTATTAGTAAAAGACTTGAGATGCTCTTCACATGTAATAACATTATTACTAGTGAATTTAGGAATTTTGTCCCTTACTTCATTTGGGATGACATTTGGTTGACCAGAAATACCATATAAGAATAATGGCTTGTATCTATCTAGATGAACTGACCTCCTTTGAAAATTTTGTCAAGCTTGAGCTCCACCTCATCTAGTATTCTGATGCACATTAATTCTAGCAAGATTACCAGCCAAAGGGATTGTGTGATTTACACTTTGAACTGGTCCTTGGACCATTTACTGGGAGAATTAGGCTTGCGTATTAGGCATGTGACCATCTAATTGATTCTATGGTATTGGCCCAATGATAATAGGGATTGAACTACTAGCATTTGTATTCATGTTAGTATGAAGGAAAGAAATTTTCCTCTTCATCCCATCTACAGCAACCTCTAATTCTATCTTTTCTAATTGGATTGCCAAATCTTCCTTGGCTTTTCTAGCCTTTTCTAGATCTAAGCTAGCTTGAGATATTGTAGTACGATAAGCTCCATTCCTTTTGGAATCATTTATGATAATTCCAACTACTTCTTGTTTTCCCTTGTCAGATGCATTTATGATATTATTTCTAAGATCCTCATTTCTTTTGATCTCTGATGGATGCAACTGCCTTGGGATAGGGCCTTCACCCTTAAATTCATCTCTCTTGGGATTAACTTTATTGGTATTGACCTATTGTCACATAGCTTTTAGATCACCAAACAAATCACCATCTAAACCCCTAAAATTTTGATTTAGATCCTTTTCTTGGATCTCATTCTTTTTCATCTTCCTTATGAGTTCTTGCCTTTCCATGAGTAACTCATAAACCTCTTGTTCCTTCTCCTTTTTTCTTTTAGTAATTTCCAAAAAAATTTCTTGGTCCTTTTTTCTCAAAGCAATAACTTTGATGCATGAGCATCCTAGGTGTAAGAGCAATCTTGCATCACCCAAAAAAAATATTTCTATTTTTATATTCAATAAGGGCTATTTTGTGCAGAGCTGCTATTTATGGAAAGTTACTATTTTTGGTAATTTTTGTATGTGCTCAGAATGATCTGATTTCTTTCTTGGAGGTTCATTTTGGTCATATAAGTCTGCCAGTAAAGTTTCATTGCCAGATCAAGTGTATATTGGAAGATATTGAAGATTTTCGGTATTGGCAGTAGGGTACAAAAACTTTGAACTCAGTTTTGAAGGCTTTAGAGGCCCTGGATGAGGTCAAAAATTTGGGTGATAGGTGCTTGCACCAGTCAAGCCTATAGAGCACTTCTTGGCATTTCTGAAATGGAGTTATAATAGTCGATCGGGTCAACTGGTGATGACTTATGGTCTTCGGAAGTTGGGCCACCTGAAATGGCAAAAAATAATTTTCTTCAAAATTTCTGTTCGGGTTTCAAAGGTTATCTTGAGCCAACTATGATGTAATAAAATGTAAAATAAAATAATTCTAAGTTTGGTCGACCTTATTGGCTAAAATTCTGGAACTTTCCTAGGTGGTGGAAAATTGCCTATATAAGGAAGGCTGTATTATTGTCTTAGGCAGTTTAGAATAGTTCAGAATAGTTCAGAATAGTTCTGGGTAGTAGATCTGGGTATTGATTCGAGGCTTTTTCCTACAGAATATTGTAAGGGAATGCCCATGTGGCTTTGCATATTGTAATTCTGAAAGTTTGTAATTCCACATTTGTGGAGATAATAAGAAGCCAATTTTTTTTTCTTGCATATTGTTGTCATTTCTCTATTTCTGTTATGTGTTTGTGGTATTAAGGGGAGCACCCTTCACCAAGTGGTATCAGAGTAGGAGTTCCTAAGTGTGTAAATAGATCACCGACTGTGAGGCAGTTTGCACTAGGACTGTGGTTAGGGTTTCAGTGCGCATCATGAAAATACCTCCACGAAGAGAACGTGGCGGAAGAGCTGGTGTTGTAACACCTGAGGTTAGGGCACTGTAGAGACAAGTGCGAGCATTGTAAGAAGAGATTCGTAGAGGAAAGAATCTTAATGTTAGAGACGAAAGTGAGGATGAAGCCGAAGAAGAATATCAAGAAGGAGAAGCTGAAATTGTGAACCATGAGGAAGAAAGAATTTTTCAGGCAATTTCCAAGATTGGGAAAAGACCTAAGATTGAGGTTCCTACATTTTCTAGAAATCTTAACCTAGAAGAATTGATCGAGTGGATCAATGAATGTGAGGAATATTTTGAGTACGAAGATGTTGAGGATCCTGATAGGGTAAAATTTGTGAAGGCCAGATTGAAAGGTCATGTGAAGATCTGGTGGCAAGAAATTCAGTTGGAGTGAAATAGAAGAGGGAAAGATAAAATTACAAGATGGGATCAGATGGTGGATAAATTGAAGCAACAGTTCATTCCTGATGATTATGAGCTTGACCTACTAAAGAAAATGCAAAGTTTGAAGCAAGTAGGAAGATCTGTTCAGGAGTATACAGAGGAGTTCTATCGACTTCTTATCAGAACAGGCCATGCAGAAGCTGATAAGGAGAAAGTTGCCCGATACCTTAATGGGTTAAGGCCAAGCATTCAGGAGGAGTTGAATCTAGTTCGAATGAACAGTATTGAGGAGGCATACCAGTTTTCCCTAAAAGTAGAGGAAAAGCTGAACAAGAAGTTTGAGAGTAGATAAAATGGAAGAGGTCATGGTGGAAGATCTGGTAGATGGTCATATGGTGCCCGAAATGAAGATCCAAAAAAGAAGGATGAGGCTAGTAGAAGTTAGAATCAGAGAGGAAATAATTCCAATCACTTCAAGGATCAGAATAATAGAGATCAGAGAGGAAGAGGAAGAGGACAAGGATCTGGAAGAGGAGGCTTCTGTGGAACATGTTTTCACTGTGGAGAAGAAGGTCATAGGGCATTTAAATGTCCTCAGTGCCAAGGTAGAATAGACAGGAGAAATGAAGGCCAGGCCAGAGTTGCGCATGTAGATGAAGATGCCAGATCATCAAATTCTGAAGATGCTGAAAGAGGAGAAACATTGATTAACAGAAGAGTCCTATTGAGTGGTGAGAATGAACTTGAACAAAGGAGGAGCCTGTTTCGCACTCGATGCAAGTGTGAGGGTAAATGTTGTGATGTGATTATTGATAGTGGAAGCACTGACAATTTGGTGTTAGAAGAGATGGTGACAAAGTTGAAGCTCAAGAGATAGAAACACCCACATCCATATCGGATTGCCTGAGTACAGGATGACCACAAGGTCATGGTCAATGAACAATGCCTGGTGAAGTTCAAGATTGGTGGGTACCAAGATGAGGTACTATGCGATGTCATCTCTATGGATGCATGTCATATGTTGTTGGGTAGACCATGGCAGTTTGATAGATGTGTTGTACATGATGGTCGTGCGAATACCTATTCCCTGACAAAGGATGGAGTGCAACATAAACTAAAGCCATTGAAGGAGACCGAAGAAAACATATGTGGTAATGCAAGAATAACATTGGTTGATGGAAGAAACTTCCTAGATGGTATGAGGCATCAACATTTATGTTTTGCTTTAATTCAAAAAGCTGGTAAAGAGGAAGTAGAAGATGTTCTTGTAGAAGTTACAGATTTGTTGAATGAGTTTTAGGATATTGTATCTGATAACATGCCTGATGGATTACCACCAGTTAGGAAGATCAGTCATCAGATGGACATGATCCCAGGAGTGAGTTTGCCAAATAAGGCAGCACATAGAATGACACCTGTAGAAAGTGAGGAGTTGAACAGACAAATACATGAACTATTACAGAAAGGATTGATCTGTGAGAGTCTGAGTCCCTATTTTGTACCAGTGGTATTAGCACCAAAGAAGAATGGAGAGTAGAGGATGTGTATAGATTCTAGGGCAATAAACAAGATCACAATCAAGTACAGGTTTCCATTGCCATGAATGGATGATATTATGGACTGTTTGAGTGGAGCTGTGTATTTCTCAAAGATAGATCTGAAGAGTGGATATCATCAGATTTGGATCAGAGAAGGAGATGAATGGAAGACTACCTTCAAGACAAAGGAAGGACTATATGAGTGGTTAGTCATGCCTTTCGGGCTAACCAATGCACCGAGCACTTTCATGCAGCTCATGAACGAGGTTCTGAAAGAATTTTTGGGTAAGTTTGTCATTGTTTACCTAGATGATATTTTGATTTTTAGCAAGACATTGGAGGAACATATGATGCATATTCGTATGGTGTTTGAGAAGTTGAGAGATGAGAAATTGTTGATTAATTTGAAGAAGTGCAGTTTTGTGAAGAAAGAGTTAGTGTATTTGGGATTTGTAGTCTCAGCAGAAGGTCTAAAAATGGACCCAGAGAAGGTACAGGCTATCCTTGAATGGCCTACTCCAAGGAGTGCTACTGAGGTAAGATCTTTTCATGGTTTGGCTAGCTTTTACAGAAAGTTTATTAGAAATTTTAGCAGTATTTGTGGACCCTTGACTGAAACAATGAGAGGGGATAGAAAAGAGTTTAAGTGGACTAATGGGGCAAAAAAGAGTTTTCAATTGTTAAAACAAAAAGTTACAAAACAACCTATTTTAGCACTTTCATATTTTAATAAGGTGTTTCAAGTAGATTGTGATGCTAGTGGTACTACAATAGGAGCTGTTATGAGCCAAGAAGGTAAACCTGTTATGTATTTCAGTGAGAAGTTAAATGATGCCAAGAGGAAGTATTCTATTTATGATCAGAAATTTTATGCTATAGTTTAGGCATTAAAGAAGTGGAGACATTATCTACTTCCTAAGGAGTTTGTTTTGTATACTGATCATCAAGCTTTGCAATATTTGAATAGTCAAGGAAAGTTGAATCAGAGGCATTTGAAATGGGTTGAGTTTTTGTAGAGTTATACATTTGTTTTGAAACACAGAAGTGGAAAGTCTAATAGGGTTGCGGATGCTCTTAGCAGAACACAACTATTACTGACAGAGATGTAGATTGATGTGGTTGGGTTCAAGGAACTCAAGAATTTGTATCCAGAGGATCCTGATTTTGGTGAAACTTGGAAAGCCTATACAGAACTTGGTACTCTAGACAGGATGAAATGGTTGGATTTCATCATCCAAGATGATATGCTATTCAGAGGGAGTCAGCTGTCCATTCCACAAAGTTCTATGAGGGAGAATCTCATCAAGGAGAAGCATAGTGGAGGATTGGCTAGACATTTTGGTCATGATAAAACCCTTGGTTTGGTTAGTGAGAATTATTATTGGCTACAGTTGCAGCAAGATGTGAAGAAGTTTGTACAGAGTTGCAGAGTATGTCAGATAGTGAAAGGAGTGAAGCAGAATACGGGGTTGTATCAGCCATTACCCGTACCAAAGAAGCCTTGGGTGGATATCAGCATGGACTTTGTTTTGGGTTTACCGAGGACTCAACGGGGACATGATTCAATTTTTGTGGTGGTTGATAGATTTTCAAAGATGGCACATTTCATTCCCTGCAAGAAGACTAATGATGTTGTTCATGTAGCAGAATTGTTTTTTAGAGAAGTAGTGAGACTTCATGGTTTGCCAAAGACCATAGTTTCAGATCAGGACACTAAGTTTGTTGGATATTTTTGGCATACATTGTGGAAGAAGTTGAAGACAGATTTGAAGTTCAGTTCATCACATCATCCACAGACTGATGGACAGACAGAGGTGGTGAATAGGAGTTTGGGAAATTTGTTGAGATGTTTGGTTGGAGATAAGCCAACAGGATGGGATTTGATTTTACCATAGGCAGAATTTGCATACAATAATTCTGTCAATAGGAGCACTGGTAAATCACCATTCCAGATTGTATATGGAAGTAGTCCAAGAAATGCATCTGAATTGATAAAGATAGATAAAGGAGAAATAAGTAGTGCTGAAGCTGAGGATTTTGCAGAACACTTGAAGAACATCCATGAGGAGGTGAGGAAGCATATTACCAAGATGAATGCATAGTATAAGGCTAAGGAAGATGAGAAAAGGAGGTATAAGGAATTTCAAGTTGGTGATGAAGTCATGGTTCATTTGCAGATGGAGCAGTTTCTAGTTGGTACATATAACAAGCTAAAAATGAAAAAGTTTGGACCATGTAGGATACTGAAGAAGCATGATTTAGGAAATGCATATGAGGTAGAATTGCCTAGTGAGCTAAATATTTCACCAGTGTTTAACATTTCAGATTTGATAGAGTATCACGAAGGAGGTGTTGGAGATGAGGTTGTAGCAACACAGTGGAGTATTTCGGCAACCTGTTTAGATTTCAAGGAGATTGAAGACATACTTGACAGTCGTGTTGGCAGAAGCACAAGGAACAGGACATATGAAGAATATCTGGTCAAGTGGAAAGGATGACCTGTTGAAGATTCATCATGGCTGACAAGGGAGGAGGTTAGCCATCTTGGTTTTCCTTTGCACACCTGAGTCGTGACAGGGTCACTTCTCAAATTACCCTGGGTGTGTGATGTAGGAGCATCCTGGGTGTAAGAGCAATCTTGCATCACCCAAAAAAAATATTTCTATTCTTATATTCAATAAGGGCTATTTTGTGCAAAGCTGCTATTTATGGAAAGTTACTATTTTTGGTAATTTTTGTATGTGCTTAGAATGATTTGATTTCTTTCTTGGAGGTTCATTTTGGTCATATAAGTTTGCCAATAAAGTTTCATTGCCAGATCAAGTGTATATTGGAAGATATTGAAGATTTTTGGTATTGGCAGCAGGGTACAGAAACTTTGAACTCAGTTTTGAAGGCTTTAGAGGCCCCGGATGAGGTCAAAAATTTGGGTAACAAGCACGTGCACCAGTCAAGCCTTTAGAGTGCTTCGTGGTGTTTTTGAAATGGGGTTATAATAGCTGATCGGGTCAACTGGTGATGACTTATGGTCTTCGGAAGTTGGGCCACCTGAAATGGCAAAAAATAATTTTCTTCAAAATTTTTGTTCGGGTTTCAAAGGTTATCTTGAGCCGACTATGATGTAATAAAATGTAAAATAAAATAATTCTAAGTTTGGTCGGCCTTACTGGCTAAAATTCTGGAACCTTCCCAGGCGGTGGAAAATTGCCTATATAAGGAAGGTTGTATTATTGTCTTAGGCAGTTCAGAATAGTTCAGAATAGTTCAGAATAGTTCTGGGTAGTAGATCTAGGTATTGATTCAAGGCTTTGTCCTACAGAATATTGTAAGGGAATGCCCATGTGGCTTTGCATATTGTAATTCTGAAAGTTTGTAATTCCACATTTGTGGAGATAATAAGAAGCCAATTTTCTGTTCTTGCATATTGTTGTTATTTCTCTATTTTTGTTATGTGTTTGTGGTATTAAGGGGAGCACCCTTCACCAAACTTCTTCCCTTAATTTCTCAGAATCATTAGATTTAGTGTCATTAACATGAGTATATTTTGTTTGCTCTAGATTTTCTTGTGCAGGAAAGAAACCAATGTCTATGAATTCATCCTCCTGAGGAGGACTAACAGACTTAGGGTCCATTCTTCTAAGGAATTTATGGTTCTTAGAAAATGATAGGATTTCATTTTGGGCAGGAATTGGAACATATTCTTGAGCTGGTCTAGGGGAATCATTACTAGACGTCCCTCTTCTAGACCATTGCTTTCTACTAGGGGTATGTAATTCCTCACCTATCCTACTTTCCAGGTGATCTCTATAATAAGAAGACCTAGTATTCCTTGGCCTACTCATATTATTTTGACAAGATAATCTCAAAATTCTCAAGAATCTTTACCAGCAACTAGTAAACATAGCGTTCAGAGCCACCACCAATAGATTTATGGGAATAAATTGATAAAGTTGTCTTCAAATAAAGAAATAAAGATTACATACACCACTTCCAATTGAATTGGCTCAAGTTTTTTTACATATATTCATATTAACATGTCTATGACCTAAATACAATAGGCACATAGCCTTTACAAAACAATATTACAAGCACTAATCAAAATACAAATAGTAGGCCCTATACTCTGTTCTATTTTACTACTTACTGACTATGACTCTTCAAATGGTTGTATCTTCATCATACTGACTCATCTAATCATGCGCTTTTAGACTTAGCATGATTACATATCAACAAGCTTATTTTCATGGGCTCATACTATTGGTGGTCTTTTCAGTTTTCAATGTTGCATTTTATTTTCTTGCTTCTTTGAAAGTTTTCCCCTTTTTGTGTTAAAATCTCCTACAATTTTCCTTTCCTAGAGCTTAAAATATGATCATAATGGTAAAAAAACCCTAAGTGCTAGGTCAAAGTATGCTTAGAGATCCAAAAAACCCTAAAAAATCTTAAGCGGGTTATATTTTTCTATTACCTTTCTGAAGTCACTTAAGAACCCTTTAAGCATGTGCACTTTATATTCCCTAACTAATCATTCAGTCTCCTAATAATTTTGGCATATTCTTTTAGTCTAGTGACCTCCCAAAACCATTTGTCACGTGACCTCTTTAAGTTTTGAGAATATTCCTTTTCTTCAAGTGACTCAGTGAAGTGCCTTCAGTCAGGTAGTCTCTCAATGACCCCATAGATAATTATGAGATCTAGCAAATATACTATTTAAATTTTTGAGAGTGACTATAGTTGTCTAGTCTCCAGATTCTAAATACCTTCAGTCAGGCGATCTCGAAAAGAAATGGTGAAGTGACAAAAATTTTAGCAACTGTGAGATTGACTATAGTCACCAAGTCTTTTGATGCTCACATAGTTAGTTTATTTATCCAGTGACCCAATGATTGTAGTAGTCGCACATTCTCCCAATTCTCATGGTTATGTTTTAAACATTCAACAATCCAATGACATTCTCTTGATCTCATGATGTAGTGGTTAACTCATAAAATGTCTAGCAAGTGAGCAAGGACTGTAGGATGAAGGAAAGATCAACAATTGGTGCTTAATCTCATAATCTAGCAAAAGTTAAGCAAGTTATCTTGTGACTTGGTGAATAAAGGCTTTCGCGTGGTCTCCAAGTTTAACTAGAGTTAAGGAAAGTATTAAGCAATTGGGAGGTGTTTTAGGTCACATAATTGCTAGATGACTAAGAGTTAAGTGCTTACCAGGGTCAAAAAGTGAAAAATGATATGGATTCGATTGCTGAATTTGGTGACGTGTTCATCCCTGATTGGTCTCCAAGATAAAATAAAGAAATAAATGACTATGATATGGACTATAGTCACTGAATCTTGAGATACAGTAAATCAAAGCTATTTTCATTCAGTCACCAGATCTCCAGATTGCCTTCAGTTGCCAGATCTCTTCAAAAGTTAAAATTTAGAATAAAGTTCATGAGATTAAGTGACTACCGTTAGATTAAGATCTAACGGTGTTCATGAAGTCGCAAGAAGAAGTCAGGATTTACTAAGAGTTGTAGCAATTAAGAGACTTCTCTTTAGTCACCAGGTCTCCAGATAAGAAAAGTTGGGTAGTCTCTAGAAGAATTTTTAAAATTCAACAAGTTCCAGCGATTCAAAGACTCACTCCAGTCACTAAGTTTCCAAATGAGAAGAAAAGATAATGACACTTTGGAAAGATGGTTGTCATGAGGTCTTGGGATAAATTTATTAAATGGTAAATTTTGCAATGACTCAAAAATAGAGTATAGTCGCTAGGTCTCAGAATAAAAAAATTAAAAGTTTCAAAAGGTCACCACATGATGAGACAAAATCACAAAAGGCCAAATCATTCAGTGACTATGATTTGTGACTATAGTCCCTAGGTCATGGAAGGAAATAATTGAAATATGAGAAAGTATTGAGAGTCGTTAGATTAAAGATCGACAGTAGTCTCTGAACAAACTCATAATGAGAAAAATTATTTAGCGACCATGATTTTTGCCTTCAGTCACTAGGTCTTGACATAATTTTTAAAAGATTTAAATCATGTAGCGACTGGGAGACTAGCTATAGTCTCTAGGTCACCAGAAATCAAATTTTGATTACCTGTCACTTTCTTGGCTCGTGACTAGAGAATTGACTTCAAAATGCACCAAGTAATGACATAAGTGACATCAATTACAAAGATTGAGTGATAAGCAGGTTACTGCATTCAACTCTTTAGAATAAATACAAATAACTATTATTCATTCTAAAATTCACCAAGCATTCCAGAGAGCCAGAGCTATAAAGTTACAAAATATCTTGAAGCTTTCTAGAAATCAAAGAGTTCATAATTTTAAAAATCTTAGAAGGATTTTCATCAATTGATTAGAATGAATCAGCCAATAATAAGAAGAGCTTCCACCAGTAAGGGATCCAAAGAAAAGGGAAAGGAGAGCTATTTGGAAAAATTTCTCACTATGCTGCCTGGGTCCTCACAAAACAAAAAGGATAGTGATGAAATTTTCACTAATGATTTAGGATTTTGTAGAGTTGTGAAGATAGGTGATGTGTCTAGAATGTGTTTATTTAGGTATTTTTATAAGAATTATGATATTCTAGTGCTTTTTTCAAACCCTTGGACCTTCGAGTTGGCTAGGTTCATAGTACCTAATGTTTTCCTAGATGTATACTTGCTCATTGAGTTGGCCAATACATATGACCCTTTGTCAAAAATGATAAGGAAAGGGGATGGCTCAGCTCTGGTCATATTAGATAGAAATTCATTTATGAATTCTTTCGGCATTTGCATTCCAATGGCCATAGAGATTAATTGGTAGGCCCAAGTGAATAGATAGATTAGGGAATCAACCCTAGTTTCTAGGGAAATCTAGAGTCATGTCCCAAGGGCCAAGAGAAACTACATTGTTGCAATAGCAGGGACTATGTATTTCTATAAAGATTTGAGTTTCTATATTAAGTACATTGCATATGGATTGTGTAGAGTGTTGGGAGTGGATGGTGGAGCAGAAAGAATTTCATTTGATATCTTAATGTTGGTATTAAATTCACAAAGTCTTCATGTAAGAAGAGGATATGACTATTAGAATAACTGAGAGGGGGGTGAATTAGTTAAACACTATCCCAATACAAAATGTATAATCCAAAAACAAATACTTTAACTTTTGCTGCTCAGTAACTTAAAAATACTTTTACTGTCTATGTATTTACCAATTATTAGTCTAAAACATTTATTAGTTACCAATCAAATCAAATATGCAACATGCAAATATGACATCAAACAAACATCACAATCAACACATAACACAAGAGATTTAACATGGAAACCCTGTGAAGGGAAAAACCACCTAGGACCGACAACCTAAAAATATTCACTCTTCTAAAGTGAGGTCAGTGAAGACCCAACCTTGTTAAAGGTTACAAACACAGTGTTAGGGGTGACCTTATTAGAGGATTTAATACCAACTGTTATCATCCAACCAGCAGTCACTCTGGAGTTGACAGGATAACAATGTTCATTCTATGAATGATACATAATGAAACTTTCTTAGTCCACTCGGTTAAGAGATTTGACTCTGTACAATGGTTAAATATGTAATAGTAGGTGATCTAATCTATTACAACTTCAATTACAGATATATAGATTAATATTCAGCTCATACAAATCTTTTTGGTCAATGTAGCATTTCTAATTCAACAATATATCAACCTACTATCTATTGGTAATGCTCTGCAGTAGGCTTCTACTTAACTAGTATGATCAGAATGCATGAAAACTTGTTCATGCGATGATTCTGTAGTTTCCTTTTCTTTTGGCATCACACTCACTTGTGAAATCTCTAGTGTCTTATATAGACAAGTAAACCATTTTCTTCTGCTCCATCAAATTTTTTTGCTTAATCATCTTCATTGATTTTTCCTCTTAAACATACCTCGGCAATAACATGTTTGATTCTCATCCTTTAGATATTTCCTAAATTTTGTTAGCCATCGATCTGTGTAATAAACATTATCTGTTACCTCAAAATGATACACTTTCCAACTCATCAATTCTTATCGGCTAAACTTGTCATTTAATTCATTCTATTCTTCTTGGTTTACAAAGAAATGTGTCGGTGAACACAAGCTTGGTATACACTACACTTCGTCAGTGTATACCGAAATGGTTCATTAACTAACAACACTACTTTGTGTCTTTCAGCTCTTTTCCTCATCATATATGAATGAAACATAATCAAGTCAATAGCATAAATTCATAGACTCATCAACAAGTCACTCAGTGTATTATTTATCTTCATCTATCATATCCATCTTCCTTATGTAGATATTTATGTACTTCATCTCTTTCACTCCTTTTCTACAAATGTTTTAGTATAGTAACTTACAAGATAAGTGTTGTCAAACTAGTTGACATCAATGACAACATAATACTAATTTAATCATATTACATATCTAATCAATTAGCTCAGTGATCTTAAATCATAGATTCTTCAATCAGGTCCTAAATCAGTTACAGTTCATCAATCTCTCCCTTTGGCATTGATGAAAACTCAAGTAATAAGAAATATACCATACACATACCAAACATGTATTGTAAAACTCTGTGAACAAATGATGTACAAGCTCTCCCTAGCTTAATATGTTTAATCACTATGTTACTCAACAACATTACAAAATATAGCTTTGTCAATCTGGAAATATGATATTTTCAGCTCTCCTATTCTTAGTAACTAATTTTCAATGGTCTCCCTTTCTTTCAGATTATCTCTCCCTTAGATAGTTCTCATCGGTGCATATTGTTTTCATATTGTTTATCTCTCCCTTTGACAACAATGCCAAAGAAACAAATAAACAAACAACTCTTCAGTAGCCAAGTAACTCTCTATTATCCAGTGCATACTCTGTATCTCTGTATACTAATATGCCAATCTATTCCAGTACTTTTTATAGCTTTAGACATGATCCAAAGTGTGAACTATGCTACATCAACATCTATGATCTTTTGATAAAATTAGGTTGAAGCAACATCTAGATCACATTAGTGACCAGTAGATAGGGGATGGACCCCAAGTCTAGTCCTCAAGTATTCAAATGTATCCTTCGATAGAGGCTTTCTAAATAGATCTGCAAGTTGTTATTTTGATGTAACAAACTCTAACTTCACTTGCTTCTCTTGTACTTGTTCTCTCAAGTAGTGATACTTAATAGATATATGTTTTTTCTTAGAGTGCATCATTAGATTCTTTGAAATGTTTATTTCACTGGTGTTATCATAGTATATAATCACTGGATTAGTGATTATCTCATTCATACCTTCCAGAAATTGCTTAATATATGCAATGTTTGAATAGCTTGTAGCAACAGTAACATACTTTGCTTCTACTATAGACTGAGAAATGCAAGCCTGTTTGTTACTTGACCAAGTAACAAGTCTTTCACCAAATAAAAATGCTCCTTTGGTGGTACTTTTTCTGACATCCACATTTCCAACCCAATCAGCATCAGTGTATACCTTCAGTTCAAACTTGTCTTCCTTAGGATACCATAATCTATAATCCTCTATTTTCTTCAAGTATCTTAAGATTCTTTTAGTAGAAATCATGTGTGATTCTCTAGGATTAGTAAAAAATCTATCAAAAATTCCCACAACATGTGCTATGTCTGGTCTACTATGTACTACATACATTAACTTACCAATCATAGATTGGTATAGTGTCTCATTTACCTGTGTAGTTTCATCTTCCTTGGTTAGTTTACATCTAGTAGTCATTTGTGTTCCCACAGGTTTAGCATCTTCCATGCCAAATGTTTTCAATACTTCCTTTATGTATTTAGATTATGTGATGAATATCCCTTCACTCTGTTGAATCACTTGTAAGCCTAGAAAGAACTTAATCTCTCCAAACATAGACATATCAAATTCATTCCTCATTTCATCATCAACTGACTTATAGATTTTATCTTGACCTCCAAATATAATGTCATCCACAAATATTTTAGCAATAAGAATTGTATCATCAGTATCTCCTTTCATATACAAATTGTTGTTCTCACTTGTTCTTACAAATCCTATACTTAACAAATAAGTATGCAGCCCCTCATACTAGGCTCTTGATGCTTGCTTCAAACCATGTAAAGCTTTATGTAATCTACATACCATATCTTTCTTTTCTGGATCAACAAACCCTTTAGGTTGTTCTATGTAGACTTCTTCTTCAAGTATTCCATTCAGAAACGCTAACTTGACATCCATTTGATAAAATTTGAATTTCTTGTGTGTAGCATATGCAAGTAGCATTCTAACTTCTTCCAATCTAGCAACATGTGAAAATGTCTCACCATAATCAATTCCTTCCTTCTGTGCATATCCTTTGCATACTAATCTAGCTTTATTTCTTGTTACTTCTCCATTCTCATTCTGCTTGTTCCTGAATATCCACTTAGTATCGATAACATTCTTATCTTTAGGTCGGGGTACTAAGGTTTAGGTTTTTTTATTCTTTATCTATTCTATTTCCTCTTTCATTGCATTAACCCATTCATCATTTTCTAATGCAACTTTTACATTTTTCGGTTCATAATCACAAACTAGACATGTACCTTGTCTTCCTTTACTCCTTGTTTGCATGCCAGCTTGTTTGTCTCTAATAATTTATGTTTCAGGATGGTGTCTTCTAACAAAAATTTCTAGTATCCTATTTCTTCTTTCTTGTTCATCCTGTGCAAGTTCATTTTCTTCCTCGATCGGGCCATCCTACTTGTTGGTTTCTCTTTCCTATTGTTCAATATTGTTTTCCTGCTGATCGGTTATCACTGGCTGCAACTTCGGTAGATACTCTAGTTGTTCAATGTAAGTGAATCTACCATAGTATTCTAGTTCCTTTGTACTTTCCACTATTTTCTTTTCATCAAACTCATCAAATCTGACATTAGTGCTTTCAATCATTTTATTAGTAGTTTTATTCAAACACTTATATGCTTTACTTTTAGTGGAATATCCCAGAAATATCCCTTCATCACCTTTTGAGTCAAATTTACCATTTCTCTCATCTTTCAGAATAAAACATTTTCTTCCAAAAATCTTGAAATAACTTATAGTAGATTTGTGTCCAAACCACAACTCATAGGGTGTCTTGTTGGTGTCCTTCAGTTGCACTCGGCTCAAAACATAAATAGTTGTACTTACAGCTTCCCTCTAGTATGTCTGAGCAACATTCTTTTGTAGCATCAATGTTCTCACATAGTCAACTATTGACCTATTCCTTCTTTTAGCAATGTCATTTTGCTAAGGTGTCCTTGGTGCAAAGACCTATCTTTTAATACCATGCTCATTACAAAAATTAGTAAATTCATCAGAGTTAAATTCACCTCCTCTATCATATCTTAGGCATTTCAATTCCTTACCGGTCTTTTTTTCTACCTTAGCTTTATACCACTTAAACATCTTAAATTCTTCAAATTTTTCTTTTAGAAACATACCAATCATTAATCTAGTATAGTCATCAAAAAAAAGAATAAAATATCTATCACCATAATAACTTTGAGTTCTCATAGGACCACACAGGTCAGTATGAACCAACTCAAGTATCTTCTTTGTTGAATAATCCTTACTTTTGAAACTAGATTTAGTCATTTTCCTTTTCTAACATTCATGACACATAACATGATTAGGTTTTGACAAGTTAGGCAAACCTCTAACTCTTTTCCTTTTACTGATCTTAATCATGTTATCAAAATTCACATGGCATAACCTTTTATGCCACAACCAAGCATCTTCATTTTTCATCATCAAGAAAGAAGACTCATCAGTATCAAGATAAAATAGATTACCTCTTGATTGTGTTCTAGTTCCAACTAGTCTTCCTCCATCTTCAAAGATTTTCACTTTCTTGCTCTCAAAAGCAACTCATTGACCTGAATTGTTCAGTTGTACCATAATTAACAAGTTATAGTTTAGTTCATCTACCCAATAAGCATTATCACATTTTATCATATCATTTATCATCAAGGATCCTTTACCTCTTACCATACATGGTGTATCATTACCCATCTTAACTAATCCTCCATTGTATTCTTCAAGTTGATCAAATTTATATTCATCACCAATCATGTGATGTGTATAGCCATTGTCTATGATCCATGTATTATGTTTGTTAACTCTAGAGATTAGTGTTGTTTCAACATGTTTTTCTTCTTCCTCGGAGTCATCTTTCATAGAAAAAAATACAACTTCTACATCATCATCACAATCAAATTTAGATTCATTATCTTCAGCTATGTAACATACATTTTTTCCTTTGTCATTGTTGTCTCAGTTATCTTTGTTGTGTCAGTAGCATCTATTGGATCTTCTTCCATAGCTTCCTTCAGATATCTTTCATCATCTTTCTTATATGGACATCTAGTAGTGATGTGGCCAACCTCTTTATAGTTAAATGGGTAAAAGTACAAAGCTGTGTCACACTTTTATAAAGGAAAAGGTCAACAACACACAAAAATTTTAACTTTAATGACATAAAAATGGCATTTATGTTTAAAATTTGGAGATGATGTAAACTAATGAAATGTGTAAAAGTGGATGAAGTTTATGGCTATAATTTTTTTAAAAAAATTTTAACAAGAATTCACATAGTTTTTAAATTTTTTAAGTCCATTTTTTACTTGCTGAAAAATGCTGAAAAATGAGGGTCTTGTTTGCACCAAAAAAGTATATGCAAATAATCTCTTTTTCCTTTGATTTCAAAATATGTCATAGATAAAATGTATAGCTAGTGCAGAAAAGAAGAAAAATTAGTTTTCAATGTATATTTTCTCTGTTATAACTACTCAAAGTTGAACATACCTGAAATCGACAGTTTTCATCTCGCGTCAAATTTCCCTTATCAAATCTACACCATTCAAAAAATAAATTACACACTCCTGAAGATAACTCTCTCCTCTAGTGTTAAATATAAATTTTCAATTTTTTTGATAAGCTTTACTATTTTTTTCTATTTTTGAAGCATCTTGTTCTCGAATGTTAAAATACCTACTTGTAGTATTTTGAAATTATAATATATTAGATCTAATTAAAATACTATAAAAATTATATGATGATAATCTTGACTCTGTGCTCTAAGAAAGGGTATTTTTATATTTGTAAAAAAATATCATTAAAAAGAGTAAGAGTTATTGAAATGTCGCTTTTCTGAAATAATTTTATTTCTTTAGTAATTTTTATAAAACATGCATTTAATAGATATTTCCAATTGGAAAAGGTGAAGAACTTATCTAACTTAGCTAAAATGAATCTAGCTAGACCATATGTTTGACAAAAAATAATTCTAGTTAGAAATACTCAAATTCAGCTGTGCTGATAAGTTGTCCTGAAACGTGACACAGCTTTGTGCTTTTACCCAAATCATGTCAAAGGTAGCTTACCTCTATACCTTCCTTTACCTTTGAGTATTCTTCTAGCCATAAGAGCTTCAAGTTCATCAAGCTCATCATCGCTATTGATATCATTGTCATCATTCTTATTGTTCCTGCTAGACTTACTAATCTTCAGAGAAGACATGAAAGAAAACTCAATAGATGATACAACACTATTATCAAATTTATTCAATTCAAAGGTTGTGAGCTTACCAATCAAATTGTCAAGTGTAAGTACATTACTAGATGCAAACCTTTTTTATGAATAGCAGATATTCTGATTGCGTAAACTGGCAATAAGGTTCTAAGTACTTTTCTTACAACTGTCTCTTCACTAATAACTTCATCAGATGCTCTAATAGCATGTAATACCTCTTTCAATCCATTTTTGTATTGTACAATATTCTCACCTTCCTTCATCTTCATATCATCGAATCTTCCCCTTAAGCTTTCTGCTCTGGCTATTTTTACATTCACATCTCCACTGTAAACTTGAGAAAGTTTATCCCACATGGCTTTTGAGCAGTGAAGCTTTTAATATCTTCAAATTCAGCATCACTATAGGTAGCAACAATTTCCATCATAGTAACATTTTTTTCATGCCTATCTTTCAGTTGATCAAGTGTCAGGGGACTAGGGGTCAGTTCTATATAGCCATTCTCCATCAATTCTAGTGCAGAATTCCCAATTCTAGATATGTGCAACTTCATCCGGCTCATCTTTGGCACTTCCCTCTTATAAATTTTGAGATCTTTGTACTGAAGTCCTTCAAACTCTATTCTAAGCAACCAATGCTCTAATACCAATTGTTAGAATAACTGAGAGGGGGGTGAATCAGTTAAACACTGTCCCAATACAAAATGTATAATACAAAAACAAATACTTCAAATTTTACTACTCGGTAACTTAAAAATACTTTTACTATCTATGCATTTACCGATTATGAGTCTAAAACATATAGTAGTTACCAATCGAATCAAATATTCAAAATGAAAATATGACATCAAATAAACATCACAATCAACACATAACACAAGAGATTTAATGTGGAAACCCTGTGAAGGGAAAAACCACCTGGGACTGGCAACCCAAAAACATTCACTCTTCTGAAGTGAGGTCGGTGAAGACCCAACCCTATTAAAGGTTACAAACACACTATTAGGTGTGACCTTGTTAGAGGATTTAAGACCAACCGTTATCATCTAACCATTAGTCACTCTGGGGTTGACAGGATAACAATGTTCATTCTATGAATGATACATAATAAAAGTTTCTTAGTCCACTCGGTTAAGATATTTGACTATGTACAATGGTTAAATATGTAATAGTAGGTGATCTAATCTATTACAACTTCAATTGTAGATATAAAAATCAATATTCAGCTCATACAAATCTTTCTGATCAATGTAACATTTCTGATTCAACAATATATCAACTTACTATCCATCGGTAATTACTCTTTGTCACTCAGTAATGCTCTGCAGTAGGGTTCTCCTTAACCAATATGATCAAAATGCATGAAAACTTGCTCACACGATGATTTTGTAGTTTCCTTTTCTTCCAGCATCACACTCATGAAATCTCTAGTCTCTTATATAGACAAGTAAATAATTTTCTTCTGCTCCATCAGATTTTTCCGCTTAAACATATTTGTTTATTTTTCCTCTTAAACATACCTCGGCACTTGTGTCAATAACACATTTGATTCTCATCCTTTAGATCTTTCCTAAATTTTGTTAGCCATCAATCTATGTAACAAACATTATCTGTTAGCTCGAATTCATACACTTTCCAACTCATCAATTCTTACGGCTAAACTACTCATTTAATTCATTTTGTTCTTCTCGGTTAACAATGAAATGCATCGGTGAATACAAGCTCTGTTTACACTATGCTTGGTCTACACTACATTCTATCGGTGTATACTAGAATGCTTGATTAATTGACAACACTTCTTTGTGTCTTTCACCTCTTTTCCTCATCATAGATGAATGAAACATAATCAAGTCAATAACATAAAGTCATAGACTCATCAGCAAGTTACTTAGTGTATTCTTTATCTTCATCTATCATATCGATCTTCCCATGTAGATATTTTTGTACTTCATCTCTTTCACTCCTTTTCTATAGATGTTTCAGTATAGTAACTTACAAGATAAGTGCTATCAAACTAGTTGACATCAATGACATCATAATACTGATTTAATCATATTGCATATCTAATCAATCAGCTTGGTGATCTTAAATCCTAGATTCTTCAATTAGGTTCTAAATTAGTTGTAGTTCATCAATGACTACATTGGCCATTTCATAAATAAGATGCATGAAGGACTTGAGGCTATTAGGAAGAAGGAGCCTTATCCTAGATTTATGCATTACTCACTATTAATGCATCTCATTTTGTATTACAACCACAATATTATGGACTTGGAGCACCTTGAGTCTCAAATGATGTGAAGGGGTCAACCTAATCTAGTTTAGTTTTGGATAAGAGCATGGAGCTTTACTTCCATGGATTTTGAATTTTGTGCTTTTCAGAGTTGGATGGTAGAGCCAGTTTTGTTCAGCTTAGCAATAAATCTTTCCAAGCTACTAGTTAAAGCTTTGAAATTACTAAGGCCTTATCAATTTGTTGACAAGTGGCCTAAAAAGCATAACTAGGGAGATTTCTACTATGAGAAGACTTTTACAATGATCAGAGTATATGGGTGCCCCCAACCACCTCATGTTCCAACATTCTTTGTGCCACCAAGGATTGCATTCCAAGAGTTCATCTGGTAGCTTATGCCAACTGATAGAGAGAACTTGGCCCCCAATAGGGAGGGTACCTTTATCCCTAGGCACTTCAGAGTATGTAACTTCACAATTGGGAAGAATGCATTTAGTAAATTAAATGATTTTTTGGGCCAGTATAATATGAATGCTACCATAAATAGGTATGTAGATACATAGGATTTCATTGTCACTACTAGGAAATTTTATACTCCCACCATTCCTCTAAAAAATAGAAATGAGAAGTGCATAGAGGAAGACATCATCATAAATATCATAGAGGATGATGAGGTGCAAAAGAGAGCACAACAATTCCAAGAGCTATTGTCATTTGAGAAAGAGTTGAAGAGAAAGGGAATTCCCTTTAGAGGCTTCTACCCCACATTGCCTTATTTACAGAGGATAGATCAAATGATGGAAAATTTCAACACATTGGTCAATTTACTTGAGGAACAAATTGATGATAAAGAAAGGGAGAAGGAGAATCATTCTTAATGAGAGTGTGAAGAGGATAGTGATGGCTATTCAATACATAGGCTTCCTGCCATAGAAAAACCACCTCCAATAGAGAAAGGAGAAGAGGAAAATACAATTATAGATTTGACATAGCTTACAAGATCTCATGATATTAGTGAGCCTTCTCTTAAGAGGTAGAAATTGAAAATTGTAGAGCCCTCACAAGAAAGACCTACTAAAAAGAAAAAAGATAGGATGGGAGTCCTTTTTAATGGTACAAAGCTATATGATCACCAACTCAGAAAGAAGATCATGGAAGAGAAGAGAAAAGAGAAAGAGATATTTGAAGAAGTTGAGTTTCCCTTGGCTTTAGGTCAAGATGAGAGGATGATCCAACAAGATGCCTTATTGAAGGATGATGATTTTATTAAGTCAGATGAATTCAATAATTTTTTATTCTAGCACAAGAAACAACAGGTTGCATCAAATGTACAGATCACAGAGGAGGGTCAAGTACTTGATGAGACCATTGAAGCATTAAAGGACTATGATCCTGAATCAGAGACCATCACTCTTGAGGAGGCTAGAAAATTAGTAAAGGCTAGAAACATGTTGCTTGTACCTGGGTGGGATTTGGGCCCAACTTTCATTATAGATCAGATTAGAAGAAAGCCTGGCATAAATTTGACCTTAGAAACTAGAATTGGGGATATAATCAAAGGATTTGGATATTGTCCAAAGAACAAAGCCTTGGCTATGTGGAGCCTCTATCCCAAGGATAAAAATCCCTCTCTTCTACATATATAAGAAAAATGTATGGTTATAAGATTGTGTGGTTTATCCATAATATAGGTGAAATTGAGATCTCATAGGTACTCACCCATTTTGGTGGACTAAATGAAGACAAAACAAAGCAACTCTTAGATACATTTAAAAACTTATTTGAAGATTATAGTGCATTGGTTAGAGACAAAGAGGTGGACATAATGAAAGAAAAGGAACCTAAAAAAATAGTGGAGGATATGTCTCAATAGATAATCAATATGTCAATGTTTGTACCCCCACCAACAGAACAACCTGCTCAAATAGAGTTTCAAAGCACAAGAGGAGAGGAGGTTGCTACATCATCAGAACAAGGAAAATAAGAACATAATGAGGCTGTTTTACAAGCCTTATTAAAGGTTTTGCAACATAGGATTGGTGCCCTAAAGGAAAAAGAAGATGTGGTATAAACTACTTATAGTAAGTTGCCATAAGTGAAAATAGAGGCAAATAATTTTGTTGCCACATTGAATACTTATTATCAAACCTAGTTAGTTAGAGCATCATTTTTGAGAGGTTGGTAGTTGTGCAATCTCTTAGAACAAATATTCCTAAGATTTTTCTGCAAGTTGGTGAAGAGATTGATCAGATAGGGGCAACCTTGTCATTCTTTAAAGGAAAGGCAAATCAAATTGAGGCAAGGATAATTATGTTTGGCCCAGAGTTCAATAGGTTTATTCCTCTGATAAAAAATGAGGATGGCTTAATAAAGAGGTTAGATCAATGGAAATCATATTTTGATTCCTTAATGCCTAAGAAAGAGGCTTTCATTAATGAAAATAATGAATTTGATATTGATAGATTCAATGCTATTTTGGATGAAGCCATAAAACCTAAAATGGACTTCACCAAATTTGTTAGAGATGTCAAGAAGATTATAGATGCTAGGTGGGATAAGTAGAAAAAAAATAGCTCTAGAACATTTAGGAATTTTAGTGGCCAATAGAAGAATAGATATCTACATGGAATGCTCTTACAAAGCCCAAAAGGAATAAGCCTATAACATTTCATGTTGAAGACATAGAAGAAGAGTGAGTTCCGACAATGCACCTGATCTATGAGCATAGTGAGAACAACTATCATAAAAGGAATGATGTAGGTTAGCCATTTGTTGGTCATCATTCACATAAAAACTTTAGGAGTTTCTCTAAATACCGACAGACAAAGGTGCATCTCAAAAGGGAACTCACCATGAGGAGAAACAACTTTTGGCACCCTTTTCCTTCTTTTTCTATTACAAATTTAAGTATTTTATAATTTAGTGCAAGTCACTATCAAGACCATTCGAAGCTTGTTGCATCCTTTTCTCAAGGATCCCAACATGGTTTCTTTATATATAGCAAGTTCTAACTCAAACCAAAGGGTGGTGAAAAACTCAATGTAATAGGAGTTTACAATTTAGTGTTTTGATTCTTAGGAATCAAGGTTTTTCGAATGTATTGATACATGAAGTTTATCAATAAAAATAAACTGAAGTTCCATGTATATATTTTTTTTGTCTTCATGTATGAATGTGATTTCTTTGTGTATTTAATTTGCAAGGCATTTTAGGTATATCTTTCTACAAGGAAAATAGTGGGGTTGAAATTCTAGTTCCTTTCAAGGGAAGGGTAAATCTCAAGTGAGGTCTCAGAGATTTTAGTATTCATAGATGAATTTGGTGACATAATGTATGCATAAGAAGATAATTTGCAAGGCATCTTATTTGGGGTTTTGGTGTATTTGAGGTGAGATATTTCCTATTAATTTACTTTTATTTGACTCTAATGCCCTAGGATTTGGCATTGGTTATTCCTAGTGTTGCACTGTTTTCACCATCAATCAATTTAAACAATGATTTACTTTAAAGTTGTGAGAGAGTTATATGATTAGATCTGTATCAATTATACAGGTAACTATTGTGATATTTGAACAAATTAATCTTAAAAGGTAATACTCACCTATAGCTTAAAGCTCCAAGAGAAGAAGGATTATAAATCCTTAATACCTTAGTGTTTACTATTGTCAATGCATCTGTTGCGACTGCTAGAGTAATGAATTAGACATTTTCTGATTAAGTTTTGATCATCTTCAATTTTGAACACTAACACAATTGGCAAATCTACTGGGGATCTAAAATATTTCTACAATAAACTTTCTAATAGTTTTTCTGACTCTTTATTATTGTATTTGAAGACCATTTTATCAATTTATTCCCATAATTTTGTGGGTGGGGGCTTTGAACTCTATGTTTACTAGTTGCTAGTAAAGCTTTTTGAAAATTTGAGATTATCTTGTCAAAGTAATATGAGCAGGCCAAGGAATATCAGGTCTTATTATAGGGATCACCCTAAAAGCAAAATGAGTGAGGAATTTCATACACCTAGTAGAAGGCAATGGTCTAGAAGAGGAACAGTTAGTAATGATTCACCTAGACTAGCTCAAGAATACTTTTCAATTCCCTCCCAAAATGAAATCCCGTCATTTTCTAAAAATCTTGAATTCCTTAGGAGAATGAACCCTGAGTTAGTAAGTCCCCCTTAGGAAGATGAGTTTATAGACATTGGTTTCTTTCCTATACAAGAAAATTTAGAGAAAAAAGAATATATTTCTACTGCTGAAAAAGTTGTGAGAAGAAGTTATTGCTTTAAGGAAAGGACCATGAACAATTTTTGGAGAATACTAAAAGATGAAAGGAGTGGGAACAAGAGATTTCTTAGTTACTCATGGAAAGGCAAGAACTCATAAGAAAGACTAAAAATAATGAGATCCAAGAAAAAAATTTAAATCAGAAAGTTACTAGTTTAGATAGTGAGTTTTTTCGAGATGTCCAAATTTTTAGACAACAAGTTAGCAACAATAAGCCAAATCCTAAGAAAGATGAGTTTTAAGGTGAAGGCCATGTCCTGAGACAAGTGCATCTATCAGAGATCGGGAGAAATGAGGATCTTAGAAGTAAAGTGATGGATGCATCTAACAAGGAAAAACAAAAAATAGTTGGAATTAGCATAAATGACTCTGAAAGGAATGATGCTAATCGTAATGCAATATCTCAGGCTAGCTTAGATCTAGAGAAAGATAGAAAAGACAAGGAAGATTTGGCCATCCAATTAGAAAAGCTAGAATTGGAGGTAGCTGCAGATGAGATGAAAAGGAAAATTTCTTTCCTGCATGCTAATATGAATGCAAATGCTAGCAGTTCACTCCCTATTGTTAGTGGGCCAACACTACAAAATCAATTAGCTGGTCTTGTGCTTAATATCCAAGTCTTAGTCTCCAATAAAATGGTCCAAGGACCAATTCAAAGTGTAAATCACACAGTCCCATTGACCGGTAATCTTGTTGGAATTACTGTGCATCAGAGTACTAGACAAGGTGGAGCCCAAGCTTCACAAAATTTTCAAAGAAGGTGAGTTCATTTAGATAGATATAGGCCATTATTCTTTGACGGTATTCCTGGTCAACCAAATGTCATCCCAAATGGGGTAAGAGAAAAAAATCCCTAAATTCACTGGTAACAATGTTATTACATGTGAAGAAAATTGTAAATCTTTCATAGATAAAATAAAAGATTATGAAATAGAGAATAAAGATGTTGTCATGAAACTTTTTGTTCAATCATTCATAGAAGATGCTAGAGATTAGTACAAAGGTTTACCCGAAAATAGTATTACCTCATGGGATGAGTTTATAAGAAGTTTTAAAGAACAATATGTTGAACATGTTAATTCTATTTACATGCTAAATGAGTTCAATAATATCATGAAGCATGTGAATGAGATTATGTTAGAATTCAATGGTAGGTTTCATAAAGAAATGTACAAGTTATTCTAGGTCTTAAGATTGGATGATGAAGTTTGATTGACCACATACTTAAATGCTATAGAGGGAAATGTTGGAAATTTGGCTGAAGTGAGTACATAGATGTTGTCATTATGGCAACATATGATCCACCTTAAGAGCACATAGGTCAAAGAGCAAGTATGGCAGATCGCAATGCAAATTTGTCTAAGTGTGAGACAGTGTTTTCACAGTGTACCAGGATATAGATTTGGTTTGCGATGTTGATTGGAGAAAGTTCAGTGCTTGAGAACTTGAACATAGATGCTATGATGGCTACTGATGACCCATCTTAGAGTGCAAGTCAGTATGGTATGTACGAAATTATTTATGATAGTTTTACCGAAGATAGTGTGAAGCCGACATGACAGAATATGAAAGCAAAATTGGTAAAGAGTTAAGGGATTATTTTGTTTATCAAAATAATGACTTAAAAATATAAAGGGATGACATCCTAGATGTTAACCCTTAGATAAAGATATATGGAAGCCAACCATGTAAAGTTATTATCCTTAATAACTTGTATATATGCAATTGTAATTGTAAAGAAAAGGAGCGATGAAAAAAGTGATGTAATGAATGTAATTCTAAAGCAAATGTAATAGTGATGATGTGAAGATAAGAGAAGAAAAGGAATATTGATATAAGAAGAATAAGGTTATGTACCTTGACCTACATTATATATTACTTGTTTGGGTAGTGGGCTCATCTTGTAATCAAATTTTTGTATCTACAACTCCTAAGGGGGTTGAGGCTTCTAACAAGACCTATAGTCCCTTAATGAGGACTGATACACTATACATATGTAATAGACTCCTAAAAGGGTCAACATCCTTAACATGATACTTTTGATTAGTAGATCTTTGTGGGTACCATCCCCACCGGGGTTTTCCCTTGGCCAAGGTTTCCTCGAGGACATATCATGTGTTATGAGCTCTTTACTGTTATGCATATTGTTTAGTTTCTTATGTTATGCATGTATAAAGATAATCTGTTATATCCATAATTGGGAAAAAAGATAAAGTTTGTAGAATACTGATTCACCCCCCCCCCCCCTCTTAGTATTCCCTATTTCTAACAATTGGTATCAGAGCATAGTTACTCAGAGAAGAATCATTCAAGGAAAGCCTAGCAACTTGAGTAAGATCTCTATGGATATGGATCAACTAAAAAAGAATCTTGATGAAGCTCTTGAGCAGATTGATATGCTTATTGATGAAAGAAACACTCTAAAAAGGAAATATGATGATGCAAAGAACCTTATCGAGAAATTGAAAAAGAAGTTAGAAGATCTAAGATCTAAAAAGGAATCTGAAATTCTTATTGAAGATTGTGATAACAACTTGGAAAAAGAAAAAGAGATCCTTAAGCATGAATTGAAGATAGTGAATTTGAAGCTTAGTTTGAAATATGGAAATAGAAAAAATGAAGAAAATCTAAAATTTGAGAATGAAAGTCTAAAGACTAAAAATGAAGAACTGAAATCTAAACTTGAAAAAGTGACATCCGAATTTGAGAAAGTAAATGTGCAGTATACAGAACTTGAGAAGTACAATAAGATTGTGAAAGGTGAACCGACTCAATCCAAACAAAAACTTGAAAGGCTATATTCAAATAGTGAGAAGATCGATGAACAAGTTTCTTTTTTGAAACCATCCTATGATAAGACTGGACTTGGATAAAATATATTCAAAACAAATGATGAAAGCAAGAAACCAGATCTGAAGACATCTGAAAGCATAGATGAGAAGAAGCCTGATGAGATCAACAAATCTGAAGATGCACCTAAAGAAGAAGGAAAATCATCAAAGCAAGAGGAATCACCCAAAGGTATGCAAAGAGAATTCAAAGGTAGATGTTTTTCTTGTAATGCTATTGGTCATATGAAAAGAGATTGCACAGGTAAACAATTTAAACCTCTAAATGGTTATTGTTATAATTGTCATGGTTTTGGACATAGAGCAATTGAATGTAGAAGACCTAAAGTTATTGAGAATAATTATGGTAATAAAATGTTTAGGAATACTAACAATGCAGATAAGAGACCTACTAAAGACATGAACAAAAGAAATGAAGTAGTGTGTTATAGATGAAACAAAGTTGGACACATTGCTAGAAATTGCAAGTCACAGATTAATCAGCAAGGACAGAGATATGCGAACAATGGAATTGTTTGTCAGATATGCAACAGGATTGGACATACAACAAGGTTTTTCAGAATGAATAATAGAACTTATCATCTAAACCCTAACCCTAGAAACAATGCAAAAAGAAATGAAAGTACAGGAAACAGTTAGAAAGGTTGCTGTAGTTATAAAGATGAAGTAAAGTTTGTTAAAGGAATAGATCAAGAAGGCATAATCAACATGGAAGGTAATTAGACAGGTGAAGTATTAAGTGCTAAGAATGAATCCTTACCTGACCTATCTTTAAGCACTTAAATTATGTAAATTGCAGTAGTTTAGGAACTTAGAATTAGTATAGAAGTAGATTTATGATGAACTAAGTCTTGCACAGTTAATAGAAGGTATAATATGATGTAATAATTCTATGGTTAAGAGCACAAAATAAAATGTTATGTTTTGCGAGATCGCAAGAAGTTTTAAGTTTTGTAGGATAGCAGAAATAACTTTTCGGAAAGAAGTGGCAAAAGAATTGAATGCGATGTTAGAATTAAGTGAGATTCAAGTGATAAAAGGTTATGATGGATTTTATTTGTCTATCAAAGTGAATTGAAGTGTTTGGAAGAGTAGAAAGTAGAGATTGGAAGTGTTTTGCAGAGATTTTGTGAAGGATTGAAGTGTCGAATCTTCGCAAACCCTAGAATCGTGAATTTGAGGTATTTATCTTGACAAATCTTTGAATCAGTATAAATAATTGGAAAGGAACATGGATACATCTTTGATTCACAACATTAGAGACAAGAATAGACCTAAATTGAAGAAAGAGCTAGTAGAAGCTTTAGAAGTAGACCCTAAGTTTGCTTTATCATCCGTACTAGATGGAGTTTTGCATTTGGAAAATGTAAAGAGTTATCTTGGATGTAAACTAGAAATAGTAAATGACAATGATTTTTCAAGTGAGTATCAGTATATATAACCAGGATATGTCATTGAAGCAAGGTTATGAACATTTGAAAAACAATGAAATCATCACATATGGTTTACAGTATGAATTCAATAATGAAGAGTGCACAAAGATCATTTTAAGTAGAATTCACAATGGGAAATTTTGGTTAGAAGATAGAGTGATTGACATCACAGCTGACCTAAGTCATGAAGTCACCAGTTTATCCAAACTTGGTGCTATCCCTTTAAATGAGAAAAACATGAGGAAGATTGTCATTAACAACACTGGATCATCCTATAATGGTAGAGGTATTGTTATTAGAAAGATTAGACAATATGATGTAAGATATCTATGTAAGATTTTGACTACAAATTTTTGTGCTAATTCCAAAGAACATGACATGGCAGCTGGAATGGTTCACATTGCCTATTTGATGTGTGTAGACAAAGTTTCTATTGATATGTGTGAGATTTTGAGAATTCAATTGTTTGAGAATTTGGAGAAGATTAAGAAGTTTAAATATGCACAATTTAGATTCTCATCTTTGATTACATATATGTTTTTCCACCTTTTGAGAAGATTTCCTTACACAATTGGAAATAATTGGAATGATGGACAGTATATGATGGAAAGAATAAACAAATTCTATAGAAGTCATGTTATTGATCAAGTTAATGAGAGTGTTGTGTTAGTTTTGAAGACATTTCAGAGATTGGTATCTAGCAGATCAAGGATTCCACAGTCACTTGTGGAGAAATATAAGAATGATATTTGTTTCATGGTTGACACTGACTTTACCTATATTGAAGTAGTGGAACCTAGAGTTTAAATCATAGACCCTCTTGGCTATGAGATTTCTAAGATTGAAATAGAAGAGTATGTTGGAAGATTGCTAAGAAGTAAATTGGACACCCAATGTAGTAGGTTTGGAAATTATGAAGACAACTTTAATTTTTTTAAAGCTAAAATTGAAGAGAAACGGTCTAAGAAAAGAGTTGATAGTACCATAAAGAGAATATTGAAAGACATAGGGATGACAAAAAAAGAATTTTTGGTAGCTAAATAGACAACAATAGCATTGAGTGATGTTGGATAGGGAGAAGACTTGAGTGTACCACCTTTATCCAGTGCAGTACAAAAAGATCCTATACCAGTTAAAGTGAAAGTAGAAGAACTAGAAAAGGAGCAAGTAACACCGAGCAAGAGAAAGAAAGAAATTTCTACTAGACTAGGAAAGAGACAAAAGACTATAGTTCAACCAGTACCAAGAAAGTTTGTAGAAGTTAAAGATGATACTAAGAAGAAAGCTTGAAAACCAAAAGTTGAAAAGCTGAATGAGTAGATTATCGCGAATGGAGATTTTGCAAGGATGAATAAATGTTATGATCTTTATGATTATACTGATAAAATTAATTTGGAGAATGATATTGTGAAGCATATGATTTTGACAAATAAGAAATTTTACTCTATTCAAGGTCAAATACCTAATGAATTGTTTACTAAACTTATTAATAGAAAACAAAGAGCATCAGAGGAAGACAAAACTATAAGAGAGAATCTTGTGAGAAAACTTTGTGAAGTGAAAGATGATGATCATTTGAAGTAGATTTTGAAGCCCCTTAACACTCTTTTGCGGACTAAGAGGAGAACCATTCAGATCATGGCAGGATAGTATGAGCAAGTGAGAATAGAAATAAAGCAAGCTATAATTAAAGTAATGACAGAAATTGTTGGAGAAACTTCAGTTGCAGTAGGACATGCAATTGATGCTAAACCAAAGGATATTCCCTCTCCTTCAGCTGTTAACATTGAAGATGATACAATGGACATTGAAGGCACTAATGTGACCTTGGACACTGAAGATAATGTATTTAAGAATTTAGATAACATTGTTGACAATTCGGCTCTTGATGAATCAGATAGGACTGAAGAAGTAGTGCAAACTGAATTGGTGAGTGATGAACCTAAAGAGACAAAAATTCATGCACCCACTCCTGAGGCAAAGAAGAAAGAAATTGGAACTTTGTTTGAAGACTCAGGTAAAGAAGTTGATGATGATGATTAGCTAGAGCTGATTAGTTGTTTGAATAAGATTATTGGTAAAAATAAGAAGGTAAAGAATCTAGAAGGAAGTCTAAAGGAACTGATAGAGAAGTTGAAAAGTATTGTAACTACACATATTTTAGAAGAAGATCCTTTGGAGAGAGCCAAAAAGGTACTAAGTACTTTTGATGATGAGTTTACCAACTTATTAGACATTGCTAAAGTAAGAGCTCAAGTAGCTTATGAAGCTGAAATGTTTTTAAGCATAAGTCAGAATATCAGAAATGATATTATTAGTCTTGATGTTTGTATCAAGAACTTGAGGAAACATTTGGAGACTGGAAAAGCTTTGTAAATATAGTGTACAAAACCTGAGATTTTGACAGTAGCAGAGGAGCAAAAAATCAAGGTGAAGGAAGCTGAGATTTAGAATGAATCTAATCTTCTTTCTAGACCCAATGTAAAAGTAAGTGATGTTGAGAAGAAAGTTAGGAAGTGTTATGATGAAATAAGATCATTGCAAGATGAAAAGAATATGAAATTGAGAAGTTTTGAGCTTTTGAGAGAGCATACGTCTATGAAGTTGAGCATTATTGAGGAATAATTATAAGAATGTCTTACAGCTAAGACATCATTTCAGAAATTTAATTTTGAAAACATTCAAGCTTGTCAGATAGCAGCTTATGGATTAAGCACACTTCTGAATGTGGCAGATTCTATCAGAAAGTCATGGGAGAAAGAGTTTGAAGCCATGAAAGTAAATTTTGTAGATTGTATTGCAAGCCTACCAGCTTTGCAATAAGTAAATGGAGGTATAATCTTTTTTTTGGGTTATAATTTTGTAATCCTTCCTACTTTATTTTGTCATTGTTGTCAAAGGGGGAGTGATTGTAGTAAAGCAGAAAATTGTTATGTATATGAGGATTGATACTCTTAGGGGGAGTATTGTATGAAGTTTTGTATCAAAAAGTATATTTTGAGGAGTTATAAGGATAATATACATATTCTATACTATGGCCAAAATTCTATTATAAATTTTTTTGAGATTTTGACATGTACACTTAGCCAATTTTCTCATATGTTTCCACCAATGACAAAGGGGGAGATTATTGACAATTTGGCTGAAGTGAGTACATAGATGTTGTCATTATGGTAACATATGATCCACATTAAGAGCACACAGGTCAGAAAGCAAGTACGAAAGATCACAATGCAAATTTGTCTAGGTGTGAGATAGTGTTTTCACAGTGTACCAGGATAGAGTTTTGGTTTGCGACATTGCCTAGAGCAAGTTCCATGCTTGCACACTTGAACATAGATGCTATGATGGCTACTAATGACACATCTTAGAGCACAATTTAGTATGGCATGTACGGAATTAGTTATGATAGTTTTACCGAAGACAGTGTGAAGCCGACATGATAGAATATGAAAGAAGAATTGGTAAAGAGTTAAGGGATTATTTTGTTTATCAAAATAATGACTTAAAAATATAAAGGGATGACATCCTAGATGTTAACCCTTAGATAAAGATATATGGAAGCTGGCCATGTAAAGTTATTAGCCTTAATAACTTGTATATATGTAATTGTAATTGTAAAGAAAAGGAGCGATGAAAAAAGTGATGTAATGAATGTAATTGTAAAGTGAATGTAATAGTGATGATGTGAAGATAAGAGTAGAAAAGGAATATTGATACAAGAAGAATAAGGTTATGTACCTTGACCTACATTGTATATTACTTGTTTTGGTAGTGGGCTCATCTTGTAATCATATTTTTGTATCTACAACTTCTAATAGGGTTGAGGCTTCTAACAAGGCCTATAGTCCCTTAATTAGGACTGATACACTATACATATGTAATAGACTCCTAATAGGGTCAACATCCTTAATAGGATACTTTTTATTAGTGGATCTTTGTGGGTACCATCCCCACTGGGGTTTTCCCTTGGCCAGGGTTTCCTCGAGAACATATCATGTGTTATGAGTTCTTTATTGTTATGCATATTGTTTAGTTTTTTATGTTATGCATGTATAAAGATAATCTATTATATCCATAATTGGGAAAAATATAAATTTTATAGAATACTGATTCACCCCCCCCTCTCAGTATTCCCTATTTCTAACAAGAAAGATGTATTACCTCTTAAGAGACACAAGTCCATGTAATTTGAGAGATTCTTTCAAACTAGCAATAAATATTGAAAGTAATAGGAAAGCATTCGGTCAAATGTATAAAAGGGATGAAGGTAGACTGTGGAAAGAGACTAGGCCACATATTATGAAACCTACCATGGAAGATGACAAGGTTGACAAATTGGCTAATGTTGTTAAAGATCTTTATTCTAGATTTGATAAAGGTGGGAAGAGTTTCCAAGATAATAGACCACCTTATCAGAGGTAGGAGAGATTCCCTAGGTTACATGACCAGCCATATAAAACAAATTGGAAGGATGGGAAACCTATTTTTGACAACCATGAGCCACAAAAGGGAAAGGATACACCTAATCCTTTGAAAAAGAATACAAACCACAATATAGAAAATATTCCATGGTGTGTATCCTGCAACATTCCTCACTCACCTTTTCAATGTGTTGTTGCCCAAGCCTTAGAAGATGAGCCAGAAAATCTACCTGCAGGAGACCATGAAGGCATTGAAAATCCTATAGTAAATATGCTCACCACTCAGAGGGTGGAAGAATTTACCTCTTTAGATGATGAAGAGATATTAGAAGATGTTGACCATAAAAGGAGAACTCTCCCTATTTATGAAAAACACATATTTTCCCATTTTGTTCATGAAAAATTTGATGAGGAAACTTTTCAAACAAATATGGTTAGACCAGAGATAGAATGTGCTCATTGGAGAAAGCCTAGTAAAGAAGAAATCAAGAATTTAACTATGGTTCCTATTTCTCAGGCTAGATCTATTGGATATTGCTAATGCATGGGTGGTGATTGAGATATTTAATATGTTTAATCACTACGTTACTGAATGGGCACTCATACTATTATCATTTGTGTTTTTTGACTAATGTCAACATATGCTTCTATGAAGGAACTAGACTGGTAATCATAGTGTATAAAAGGTGTATGAATGTTTCAGATGCTACAAAGTCAAACAAGAATTTAGATGGATGTCATGATATTATATATATGATTGCATCATTAATGGGTGCATATTAAGGAAAATATAACTATTTTGGTAAAGATTGGTCACTGGACTATGACAGTGAAAATTGACAGAGTTAGTCTCTAAGTTTTTGGTATAGATTTTAGAGGGATTGGATTCAAGGTATGCAATCTTGAAGGATGATGGAAGAGGTATTGATAGATGTTCATTGGTTAGTGCAAGGTATGGAATGATTGTTGACATCATCTATGGTGTGTGCTCTGGTAATGGCTTATTATAAAGCCGACTTAGGGAATGAATCATGTGTTTTGTTTGGAAAGCATAATTCAATGATGTCAGTCCTTAATTTTTATAATGTAATCACTTTAAAAAAATTTGTGATACTATTTGTATCTTAGCAAGGGCATATGTAATTGTTTGTAATTAGGAAAGCCTTATAGGCTGACCTAATCTTGGTAAAATGTAATAAGGTATAAATAAAAGGTCTTTTTTTGGAAGAGACATGGATGTGATATGTATGATATAAGGAGGTTGTGAACTTGTGTCTACTATATGTAGAGTAGAGGATTATTGGTGGACTTCATTGGAACTGATCAAGCAAAGACAATTGCTGGCAAATAGTTCAAAAGATTGTGTATTTCTTCATATACACTTATTGTGAACTAGTGAGCTTAGAAGGTGGACTTAACCTTCTTTGGGTAGTGAGCCCTCTTTTGTTCTTGAATCCTAACAAGGTCTATCCTCTAACAAGGACTATGTACTATAATGTTTCAATAAGCTCCTAATGGGGCAATATCTTCTAACAAGGATTACTATACTCTAATTACATCATTAGTGGGTGCTAATTCCCATGGGGATTTTTACCTTTAACATGGTTTCCCTGTAACCAAAATATTGTTTTATTGTGTTGGCATTCATTGTATTTGATATTGATAAGCTTAAAGTTTAAATTTTAATATTCTATCATACAACTGATTCACCCCCCCTCTTCTGTTGTATTATGGACTTTTAATCCTAACAATTGGTATCAGAGCTTGTGGTCCTTAGAGAGAAAGCTTAATAGCTTGAGCTCATCTTGGAAAATGGAATACTATAGGAAGGATAGTCCTAAGTTTGATCCTAAAAACTTTGACAGTTGGAAAAACAAGATGCAAACACATTTTCTATGCTTGGGCATAGACTACTGGATGATTGTGAAGAAGAAGGAAACTTGGAAGGCTAAGAATGACTTAGGGTCATCCACTGATAATGAAAATAAACTATTTTCATGCAACATGGTCGTAAGAGAAGCATTGATTAGCACACTATTTGAGGGTGAGTTTATTGAAATTAAAGATCTAGATTTGGCACATGATATTTTTAATAGACTAGAGGCACTCTATGAAGGAGACAAATATACCAAACATGCAAAATTGTAGAACTTGAAGACAAAGATGGAGAAGCTAAAAATGAATGAAGATGAGAGCATTAGATCCTATGTTCAAAGGGTTACAGAAGTTGTAGTTGGAATCAAAAATTGTGGATGTAATTATGATGAAGATGAAGTCATTGCAAAGATTCTCATATCTCTAACTCCTACTTAAAAATTCAAGGCAATGCCAATTCAAGAAACTATACCCCTAACTCCTAACTTTAGCAGAGAGATGTTGATTGAAAAGTTAACCACCTTTGAAGCTACAGAATTAGGAGAAGTTTCTCATAAAGTTGAATCTACATTTAGGGCATCCACACACAAGAAAGTATCTACACTTTTGAGCACAAGCAAATAATACTTGAGAGAAGAGCTTGGTGAGTATGCTGAGGAATGGGAAAAGATAATGGAAGAAGAAAAGAAGATGGAAAAAATTGTTTCACTAATAGCTAGAAGAGAGAAAAGAGGTAAGGGAAAATTTGAAGGCAAATTACCTTTGAAATGTTTTTCATGAAATAAGGTAGGTCATTTTGCATCTAGATGTCCTACAAGAGTTCCTAAATACAAACCTGATTATGCAAAGATTAGAAGAGATAAAGAAAGTTATTATGCTAGTGAAGGAATCTATGATAATGATGATGATTTAGAAAATGAAGAGATTGGATTTGTTTCTATTAAAGATGAGCCAGTTCATGAAGAAAAATCCTTAGTATCTCATGTTGACAAGAAAACTGAATGGATAATTGAAAGTGGATGTTCTCATCACATGACTGGTGATAAGAAATTTTTTGTTAAACTAGTAAATTATGATGGAGGTGTTGTAAGGTTTGTGGAAAATCTCCCAAAATCCATCATAGGAGTTCAATCCATCACTCTAGATGGAAAGTCTAATATGGACAATGTAATACTTGTTGAAGGACTGAAACATAACTTGTTGACTGTTGGATAGTTAATGGATAAAAAATTTCAGTTATGTTTTGATAATGGTAAGTTCTTTATTAGAAGCAAGGAAGGAAAACTAATGGCTATCGGTTCAAGATCTAGAGGTAATGTATTTGAACTAAAAAAATTTGGAGCCTCTTGTTTTGTTGTGAAGGTAGATGATAGTTGGTTTTTATCCATTAACTTGTTGAGTGTTGGATAGTTAATGGATAAAAACTTTCAGTTATGTTTTGTTAATGGTAAGTGATTTATCAGAAGCAAGGAAGGAAAACTGATTGCTATCAATTTAAAATCTAGAGGTAATGTATCTGAACTAAACACATTTGGAGCCTCTTGTTTTTTTGTGAAGGTAGATGATAGTTGGTTATGGCATAGAATATTTTTTCATGTTAACTTTGATAACATTGTGAAAGCAAGTATGGCTAATGCAATAAGAGATTTACCAAAGATTGTCAAACCTTCTAACACTGTATGCAGAGAATGTGTTATGGGAAAGAAAACTAAAAGCAGTCATAAAAGAAAAATAGTTACATCAAAAGGAAAGCTAGATCTAGTATGTACATATCTATGTGGGCCTACAAGAACAATGTCATACTATGGTGAAAGGTATACTATACTCTTTGTTGATGACTTTTGTAGAATGATGTGGGTTACTTATTTGAGAGAGAAATCAGAAGCATTTGACAAATTCAAGTTGTTTAAAGAAAAGGTAGAGAATGAATTAGGACTGAAAATAAAATGTTTAAGATCAGACAGAGGTGGAGAGTTTACATCAGATTTATTCAATTCATACTATGAAGAGCATGGGATAAAAAGACAAACATCTACTCCTAGAACTCCACAACAAAATGGGATAGCAGAGCGAAGAAACAAAACTATACTTGATGCTGCCAAGACAATGCTGATTGAAGCAAATGTATCTCATGTACATTAGAGAGAGGCTATTGGAATAGAAGTGTACACATTAAATAGAATTCAAATCAAAGATGGCACAAGTAAGACTCCCTATGAACTATGGTTTGATCATACTCCTACTGTAAGATATTTTAGAATTTTTGGTAGCAAATGTTATATCAAGAGGTATGATGAGATAGGAAAATTTGATGCTAGAAGTGATGAAGGTATCTTCCTTGGTTACTTTATTAAAAGTAAGGCATACAAATGTTTCAATCTGAGATTAAGGAAGATGGTTGAAAGTAACAATTTAAGAATAGATGAGAAATTTTAGATACAAGAAAGAATGTATGACAATAGTCAGATATCAAAAGTAAAAGAAGCTAGTGCCGCTGCCGAAGAAGAAGAACTTGTTGAGGAAGAAAGTGAAAAAGAGGCATGTGATAATACAAGCAAGACCACTAAAACTCCTAAAACTTGAAGGTATGTAAAAAATAACCATCCTGAAAATCAAATTATTGGCAATACCAGTCAGGGAGTGCTAACTAGATCTAAAGTTAGAGAAGAAATTTGTTTGATTTCCCAAGTTGAGCCATAGACTATAGATGAAGCCTTTAAAGATGAATCTTGGATAAATGACATGAAAGAAGAATTAGATTAGATAAAGAAAAATAATACTTGGCAATTGGTTCCAAGACCTAAAAATAAAAATGTTATAGGAACAAAATGGGTCTTTAGAAACAAAATGGATGAAGAAGGAATAGTTGTAGGGAACAAAGCAAGACTAGTGTGTACGGGCTACTCACAACAAGAAGGCATAGACTTTGAAGAAACATTTTCTCATGTTGCTAGAATAGAGGCAGTAAGATTATTTCTATCTTATGCTGCACACAAAAAATTCAAAGTGTATTAGATGGATGTTAAATCCACATTTCTGAATAGAGATATTGAAGAAGAAGTATACATAAAACAACCAGATGGATTTCCTCTATGCGAAGATAAAGACATGGTGTACAAATTAAAGAAAGCATTGTATGGGTTGAAGCAAGCTCCCAAGGCTTGGTATGCAAGGTTGGACAAGTATCTAATTAGACTTGGATTTAGAAAAGGTAATGAAGAGAGTAATTTGTATTTGAGAACTACTGAAGATAGAATCATAATAGTAGAAGTATTTGTGGATGAAATTACCTTTGGAGGTAATGATGATCTATGTAAGAATTTTTCTAAAGAAATGGAAAGTGAATTGGAGATGTCCATGATAGGTGAAATGAAATTCTTCCTTGGACTACAAATAAATCAGAATGAGAATGGTATTTTCATTTCTCAGACCAAGTATCTCAAAGAATTGCTTAAGAAATTTGGTATGGAAGATTGTAAACCGGTAGGAACACCTTTGCTAACTGGAAACAAGCTAACAATTGATCATGAATCAAAATGTGTTTTTCAAACTTTGTATAGATCAATGTTTGGAGGGCTACAATATCTAACTCACACCAAAATAGATATTGCTAATCCTGTTGGAATTGTGGCTAGATATCAGGTAGAAACCAAAGAGACTCATCTAGCTGTTGTTAAAAGGATACTGAGGTATCTCAGAGGAACCATAGACTATGGTTTATGGTATGATAGGAATGATAGCTTTGAACTTCATGCTTATACAGATGTTGATTGGGAAAAGAATATTGATGACATAAAAAGTACAAGTGGTGGTGAATTTTTCCTTGTGAAAAATTTGGTTTCTTGGCTAAGTAAGAAACAAAAATGTATAGCACAATCTATTGCTGAATCAGAATATGTTGTTGCTTCTATAAATTGCACTCAAATTGTTTGGATGAAAAAAATACTGACAGACATTGGAATAAATTTTAATGATCCTATGGTTATCCATTGTGATAACACTAGCATAGTAAACATGTCAAAGAATCCAGTGATGCACTCTAAAACTAAACACTTTTCTATCAAGTATCACTTATTAAGAGACAAGGTGGTAGAAAAAGAAATCAAGCTTGAATATATCAGTAAAAAAGAGTAGATTGTAGACATCTTTACAAAGCCACTAAAAAAATATACCTTTGATTATCTCAGAGAAATGTTAGGGGTTCAGGCCCCTCCTAGTCAAAACTAAATGATGCAGAGATGCATTAGTCTAGAAGTGCTCAGAGCCTCATCATTTTATGGATTAGATGTAGGGATCTACTCCTCAGGGGGATTAATCATGGAGAAATTTTATATGTGAAGGTAGTTGGTGCCCTTTGCCATTTTTTTCAAAGGGGGAGTGTTGTTATGAGAAAATCCTCACTGTTTAGGGAGATTATTCAGTTGAAGGACTTGTGGGTTGATACAACTTTGGGATAAGATTTTCCCATATGTTGACATCAATTCCAAAGGGGGAGATTGTTGGATATTACTAATGCATGGGTGATGATTGAGACATTTAATATGTTTAATCACTATGTTACTAAATGGTCACTCATACTATTGTCATTTGTGTTTTGTCACTGAAGTCAACATATGCTTCTATGAAGGAACCAGACTTGTAATCACAGTGTTTCTAGAAAGTAAAGTCCACCAAGATAACTAAGAGGGGGGGTGAATTAGTTATCAGATAATTATAACTTTTATCATCTTCAACAACATTAAACCATATAAGAAATATAATTACCAACCATAGAAAGATATTCATACACAATAACACAATGACACAAGATATGTTGACTAGGCAACCTCTTGATCAAAGAGTAAACCCTGGTGGGAATGATGCCTACAAAAGATGCACTAATATGAATATTCCTTGTGAAAGGATGGACTCTATTTAGGATTCTTATGAAGTACATTTAGTACACATGAATTCCTGTTAAGAGATTTTGAATCCCTATTAAAAGATTCTAACCCTATTAAGAGCTATGGAAGACAGAAGGACCCACTACCCAAATAGCTTCAGGGTAAGATCACTGAACACACCATCCAAATAATCTTTGCATTACTCAATAGAATAATATGTTACCTCTTCTCTAACTATGCCAAACCACACTCATTGTTACACCAGATCTCAATTTCATCTCTTTGTACCTCGCATGTCTTCCTTTACAAATTCTCTTTCATACTTAGCTCTTTTCTTCACTTCATGCATACATCATCACACACAACCACTTATTCCATATGAAAACAACCTTAAAAAATTAAATTAATTCCTTCCTTTATACGACACTCAAATAATTACAAATGAGTCGACATACAATTACAATATAAAAGTTTCCATAAAGTACACCAAAATTACACAAAACTGTCAGCTTCCAAATACAATAAATATTCACTCATGTGACCTCAAATTTTGTGCTATAATCCATGTCACTATCAATGTGTCTTCAACTTCCCTTTAACTATGAAAAATTAGATTCCATCCTAATTAGGAGATATCATCTAATTTCCACAAATCACTACTCAGGAACACTGCTTGAATATTGCTTCCACCAAAATGCTCATAACTTCCATGAATAAATGAATTACTATCTACACTCTTAACCATAGACATATAACATATCATAGAGTATATGCTCAAAATTGCAGCGCTCCAACTACAATAACCCATGTGCGCTAATCCAAACTCTATTTGCTTCTCTGCAAGTCTTCAGTAAATCACTGTGTTGACATCAATGACAATCACAGCCATGTATGCAACAACTACTACTACAGAATGGCTGCCAAGCATTTATCATTCATTCCTAGTAATCTCCCCCATTGGCATTGATGGAAACATAGATGAAAAACATCCAATGTTCTGAAAATTCAATATTGCAACACTGCTTCTTCAAATCCTCTTCATCAATCAAATCTTCTTTTGTTTTCCAATTTAGTTCTCTCCAATAGATGTTTCAGATGGTTTTTCATGTATACTTATCTCCCATTGACATCAAGGATAGAAATTTCATCACTATGTCAACAACTCCAATGTTAAAAGAAACTATTCAGAAAATACATTCTCTAGAGTCCTCATGACTCAGCTCAGATACACATACTCCTTCATAGAGGAAGTACCAACATCTAGTCTAGAAGAAAGATAAGGCTCATATACCAATGGATGGATGCAACCAACTGCATCACTTTTCAAAAGTAGGCTGGGGCATAACCCCAAGCATACCTCTCAGATACTCAAATGTATCCTTAGGCAAAGGCTTTGTGAATATATCTTCTATCTACTCCTTTGTACTTATGTACTCAAGTCTAACTTTTTTCTCAACAACTTTCTCTCTTACAACATGATACTTAATCTCTATATGCTTTTTCTTAGAATGCAATACATGATTCTTAGACATACTAACTATGCTGGTGTTGTCACAATGTATGAAAATAGGTTCAACAAACTTTATTCCAATATCCTTCAGCATTTGTTTCATCTGAATTATCTAGTTACAATTTTTTTTTGCTGCTACATATTTTGCTTCTACTATGCTTTCTGAGATACAATTCTACATCTTTCTTAGCCAAGAAACTAATCTTCCTCCAAGGAAAAATGATCCACCACTGGTGCTTTTCTTATCATCAACACTGCCTCCCCAATCAGCATCTGTATATGCACATAGGGTAAAATCATCAAATTTTTCATACCATAATTCATAGTCCATTAATATCTCAATATCCTCTTAACTGCTGCATAATGTGATTCTCTAGGTTCATCTTGAAATCTTGCTACAATTCCAACTGAATGTGCTATATCTGGTCTTTTATGAGTCAAATACTACAATCCTCCAATCTTAGATTTGTATTTCTTCTGTTCTACTATAGGAGTCTCATCTGTGCTAGATAACTTATGCCTAGTTACCATAGGTGTTCCGACTAGTTTACAATTCTCCATTCCAAAAAATTTCAACCAGTCATTCAGGTACTTTGTTTGACTTACAAATATATCATCATTGTTTTGTGTTATCTGTAATCCCAAAAAGTATTTTATTTCACCAATCATGCTCATTTCAAATTCAGTCTTCATTTCATTAGCAAATTTGTCACTAGCTTCATCTTCTCCTCCAAAGATAATGTTATCAACAAAAATAACTATAATCAACAAACCATTTTCAATTTCTTTTGTGTACAGATTGCTATCAGCTGTTACATTTGTAAATCCCAATTTTAACAAATACTTATCTAGTCTTGTGTACCAAGTTCTAGGTGCTTGTTTAAGTCCATATAAAGATTTTTTCAGTTTACATACCATGTCTCCTTCTTGAGTTAAAGGAAAACCTTTAGGCTACTCAACGTAGGCTTCTTCTTCCAATTCTCTAGAAATGTTGACTTCACATCCATCTGATATACTTTGAATTTCTTGTAAGCTGCATAAGCCAAAAACATTCTTACTACTTCAATTCTTGCAACAGGTGCAAAGGTTTCTTCATATTCAATTCCTTCTTTTTGTGAGTAACCCTTACATACTAATCTTTCTTTTTTTCTTACTACTTCTTTTTCATTCATCTTGTTTCTGAATACCCATTTAGTTTCAATAACATTCTTGTCTTTAAGTCTAGGGATCAGTTCCCATGTCTTGTTCTTTTCAATCTGATCTAGTTCTTCTTTCATAGCATTACTCCAACTTTTATCTTCACAAGATTCATTAGTAGTCTTAGGTTCAATTTGAGAAATCAAACATAACTATTCTTGTACCTTATTTTGAGTTAGACTCCTCTTTTGATACTTCCAATAATTTGTCCAATAGGATGATTTCTTAACAAACTTTTTCTAGGTGTCACTGTCTTAGATCTCACTTTAGATGTAGGTTCTTCAATGACTTCACTATGGCTTTCATTCAAAAAATCACTTTCAATTTCATAAAATAATTCAGTAGATCCATTGTTAGGTTTAGGATGAGCCTCTTCATCTAATTCATAATCAAGCATTCTTTCTTGAATTTTGAACTTTTCATCAACTTTAACATTTGTGCTTTCAACAATAGTCTTAGTTCTTTTATTGTAACATCTATAGGCTTTTCTTTTCAAAGAATATCCAAGAAATATACCTTCATCACTTCTAGGATCAAAATTTCCAATATCATCATCTCTCTTTATATAACATTTTCTCCCAAAAATTCTAAAATACTTAACTAAGGGTGCATGTCCAAACCATAATTCATAAGGTGTCTTGTCTATGTTTGCTTTGATTTGTACTATGTTCACTATATCCACTGTTGTGTTCACTGCTTCTCTCCAAAATATCTTCACCAAATCATTCTCAAATAACATACCTCTTTCTGCTTTTGTCACTGATCTATTTGTTCTTTCTGCAATGCCATTTTGTTTAGGTGTTCTAGGGGCTGAATACTATCTCTTAATGCCATTTTCTTCACAAAAGGTGTTAAACTCTCTAGAATTAAATTCTCCACCTCTATCAGATCTCAAACATTTAATCTTCATTCTAGATTCATTCTCGACTTTATTATTAACAATCTTAAGCTTATCAAATGCTTCAATTTTTTCTTTAAGAAATGCAATCCACATCATTCTTATAAAATCATCAACAAGAATCATAAAATACCTTTCTCCATAGAATCCTCTAGTCCTGTTAAGACCGCTCAAATCTATATAACAATCTCCAGCTTCTTTGTAGATGTAAACTTCTTACTGGGAAAAGAACTTCTCTTCTATTTAGCCATTACACATTCTTTGCAAATCATGTTAATAGGCTTCATAATTTTAGGCAAATCTATTACTGCAAGTGTAGTACTTACTTTCACAATGTTATCAAAGTTTATATGACAAAACATTCTATGCCACAGCCAACTGTCATCAATATTAGTAATCAAACATGTCATCTCAATATCATTCAACTAAAATGCATTACCTATGGTTCTAGATCTAGTTCCAATCAGATTTCCATCTTTATCCTTTATCACACAAGTTTTCTCAGTAAACCAAACTTGATATCCCTTATCAACTAACTATCCAACACTCAAAAGATTATGTTTCAATCCATCCACAAAATAAATATCATTAGTATTAGTCTTTCCATCAAGAGTAATAGATCCTATACCTTTAATCAAACAAGGTGCATTGTTTCTAACTCTAACAACTCCTCCATCATATTCATTAAACTTTATGAACATTTTCATGTCTCTAGTCATATGATGTGAACAACCACTCTCTATAATCCAATTAGATTTCTTTTCAACTTGAGAAACTAAGGCTTTTTCTTCCTTAACATCAGTTTTAGGATTCTCTTCTTTAACTGCTACAAATCTCGTGTCATCATTATTGTCAGTATCACTTTCACTTAAAGTTCTTTCTATAATATCTTCAAGATCTTCATCATTAGCATAATAACATTCCTTAGATCTTCTAGGTTTGAAATTATTTCTGTACTTTTTAGCTCTCTTAAGACATTTAGATGAAAAATGACCATATTCTCGACAAGTCCAACATTTAAATATTTTCTTATTATATGGTTCTCTTTTCACAAGTAAGGCAATACCTTCTTCAATATTATTGTCTTCTTCACTTCTAGATTTGCTACTGCTAGCATAATCTCTGCTCACACTGATGCTTCTTGACAAAGTAGGGAAAACACTAAGAGCATTAAAAGTTGTCTCCATTCTAGGTAAGTCTCCTGATAATCTTAGGTTCATTTTTGCTTCTTCCAATCTTCCAAGAAGAGTCTCTCTTGTAAAGTTTGTAGTACAAGGTATAACTTGTTCAATCATCTGTGTTGTCTGCTTAAATACAGGGGTCAATGTCATCAGAATTTTCCATATCACTTCATTCTTTGTCTTTGTTCCTCCACAAGATTTTATACCTATAATAATTTTTGACATCCTACCAATATAGCTTCTAATAGATTCATCTTCCAACATTCTTATATCTTCAAATGCACATATCCAATTATGTAATCTAACTCTTTTTGCATGTTCATCACCTTCAAAAGTAGAGTGTAAAGCATTCCAGATTTCATCAGATTTTTTCAAATGTTTTACCTGACTGTACTCATTCTTCAGACGGGCTATCAAAAGTGCTTATCTTGCAAGTATGTTACACATGAATAGATCTCTCTCATCAGCAATACATGTTTTAAGATTGTCCTCTTCAATGATATTCTTATCATTCTTTGTAATCAACCAATAACCTAGTCCTAAACATAGTAGTTGTTTCTTCATCTTTTCTTTCTAGCTATAAAAATTTACTCCATCAAACTTAGGGCTTTCTTTCCTGAAATTCACCATGGATCTCTTTAAGCTCTTAAAATTATTTTTCAAGGACCTGCCACTTTGATACCAATTTTTAGAAAGTAAAGTCCACCAAGATAACTGAGAGGTGGGGGGGGGGGTGAATCAGTTATTAGATAATTATAACTTTTATCATCTTCAACAACATTAAAACATATAAGCAATACAATTACCAACCATAGAAAGATATTTATACACAATAACACAATGACACAACATATGTTGACTAGGGAACCTCTTGATCAAAGAGTAAACCCCAGTGGGAATGATGCCCACAAAAGATGCACTAATATGAATATTCCTTGTGAAAGGATGGAATCTATTTAGGAGTCTTATTAAATACATTCAGTACATATGAATCCTTGTTAGGATATTTTGAATCCCTATTAAAAGATTCTAACCCTGTTAAGAGTTATGGAAGACAGAAGGACCCACTACCCAAACAACTTCAGGGTGAGATCACTGAACACACTATCCAAATAATATTTAATCAATAAAATAATATGTTACCTCTTCTTTGACTATGCCAAACCACACTCACTATTACAACAGATCTCAATTTTAGATCTATGTACCTCGCATGTCTTCCTTCACAAATTTGGTTTCATACTTAGCTCTTTTCTTCACTTCATGCATACATCATCACACACAACCACTTCTTCCATATGAAAACAACCTTACAAAAAGGAAATACATTCCTTCCTTTATACCACACTCAAATAATTATAAATGAGTCGGCATACAATTACAATATAAAAGTTTCCACACGCTACACCAAAATTACACAAAACTGTCAGCTTTGAAATATAATAAATCTTCATTCATGTGACCTTGAAGTTTACGCTATCATCCACATCACTATCAATGTGTCTTCAACTTCTCTTTAACTGTAGAAAACTAGATTCCATCCCAATTAGGAGATATCATCGGATTTCCACAAACCGCTACTTAGGAACATTGCCTGAATATTGCTTCCACCAAAATGCTCATAACTTGAATGAATAAATGAATTATTGTCTATGCTCCTAACCATAGACATATAACATATCAAAGAGTATATCATCAACATCACATAGCTCCAAATTCAATATCCCACATGCGCTAATCCAAACTCTGTCTACTTCTCTGCAAGTCTTTAGTAAATCATCGTGTTGACATCAATGACAATCATAATCAAGAATGCAACAACAATTACTATAGAATGGCTGCCAAGCATTTAGCATTCATTCCTAACAAGTATATGGAAGGTGTATAGATATTTTAGATGCTGGGAAGTGAAACAAGAGTTCAGATGGATGTTTTGGTCTTATATCTGAGATCACATCATTAATGGATGCATATTAAGGAAGATACAACTATTTTGGTAAAGATTGGTCACTGGACTGTGACCGTGAGAATTAATAGAGTTAGTCTTTGAGTTTTTGGTATAGGTTTCAGAGGGATTAGATTCAAGGTATTTGATCTTGAAGGATGATGGAAGAGGTACTGATGGATGTTCATTGGTCAGCGCAAGGTATAGAATGATTAGTCACATCCTCTATGGCGTGTTCTCTAGAAATGGCTTATTATGAAGCTGACTCAAGGAATGAAGCATGTGTTTAGTTTGGCAAGCATAATTCAAGGATGCTAGTCCTTAATTGTTGTAATGTAATCATTGTAAACTTGTTTGTGATACCATGTGTATCTTAGGAAGGGCCTATGTAATTATTTGTAATTAGGAAAGCCTTATGGGCCGACCTATTCTTGGTAAGATTTAATAACGTATAAATAAAAGGTCTTTTCTTTGGAAGAGACATGGATGTGATATGTATGATATAAGGAGGTTGTGAACTTGTGTATGCTATATGTAGAGTAAAGAATTAACGGTGGACTTCATTGGAGCTGATCAAGCAAAGACAAATGCTAGAAAATAGTTCAAAAGATTGTGTATTTCTTCATATACACTTGTTGCTAACTAGTGAGTTCAGAAGGTGTACTTAAACTTCTTTGGGCAGTGAGCCTTTGGTAGTGAGCCCTATTTTGTTCTTGACTCCTAACAGGGTCTATCCTCTAACAAGGACTATGTACTGTAATGTTTCAGTAAGCTCCTAATAGGGCTATATCTTCTAACAAGGATTACGATACTCTCAGTACATCATTAGTGGGTGCTAATTCCCATTAGGGTTTTTACCTTTAACAGGGTTTCCCCGTAACCAAAATATTATGTTATTGTGTTGGCATTCATTATATTTGATATTGATAAGCTTAAAGTTTAAAGTTTAATATTTTATCATACAACTAATTAACCCCCCCTCTTAGTTGTATTATGGACTATTAATCCTAACAAGATCTTCTTACAATTTGAGAAATAGAAAGGTTGATGCAAATCAAGGAGTCTCAAGGTCACTATTTGTCAAGAATGATCCTCTGAATAAGGTTTCTCCTAAACCAGTTGGTTCCCTAAGGAAAGATAGAAACAATAAGAAGCAACCTATTGTGGTTCAGAGTACTAAGAGAAATGAGGAAAATATCACAGAATAGAGAAATAAAAGGGATGGTGGAAGAAAAGACTTCTCTGATCTTTCTACTAAGGCCCCAACTTTTGACATGATACATGCTTTGTCTTAGATGAAGGTTTCAATCCCTTTATTAGAAATGCTGAAATTAAAAGAGCATAAGGTAGTAACTTTGGCTCTAATCAATGAACAAGAATGCATTCTTGTTGTGTCATAAAATGTGAAACTAGTGGCAAGACCTGAGATAACTAAAGGGGTTTCCAAATTTTGTGTTGGAAATATTGTAACCCAAGAGCCATCCTCCATTGATCCATTTTATGTTACTTTGATTATGAATAATTTATTGTTAAAAAATTGTATGATAGACTCTGGTGTTGTAGCTACAGTGATGCCTTACCATGTGATGAAGGAATTAGGACTTCAAGTTGATACATCTAATGATAGATGTTATGCCATGGATAATATAGCAGTTCTTATTGTAGGAACTTTGGTTGGAATAAAGGTAAAAATTGTTGCATTTCCTGAGGCCACTTACAAAATGGATGTTGTTGTAGTTGATACCAAACCTCATTATGGTATGCTACTATCAAGACAGTGGATAGAAATAGTAGGAGGAATGATGTAGTTAGATCTATCATATGCTAAAATTCTTGTGAATGGCACAGAGGTAAATTTGTACAAAGAACCTCATTCATTAGTAATGATTGAGATGGTAGCTCCAGAGGATCTGAATTGTTGTGTTGATATTGATATGAATAACTTTAGTATAAAAGAAATAGTTCCACAACTCAAACACACTGATCCAATTGTTGATGAGTTGCTCTTACAACAAGATGGACTATGACAATTATACTTTGATGGAGGATGCTCTAAGGAGGGCTTAGGAGCTAGTATTTTTCTTATATCCCCTTCAGGTACTACTTTTAAGTATTATTTTCTATTAACCTTCCAATGTACAAATAATATTGCTAAATATGAAGCTTTGATATCGGGATTAGATATTGCAATAAAACATGGTATAAGATGTTTAAAAGTTTATGGAGATTCCCAGTTAATCATTGCTCATATTAGATCACAATATGCTACAAAGGATGACAAACTTAAGTTATACAAATATGTTGTCTATAATAGGATTGAAAATTATTATGCTTTCAATAGTCTCTGGGTAGAAAGATCAAAAAACATTATGGAAGACTTAATCACAAATGTTTCATTAAAGAGAAATGATGCAACCCTTACTAGAGTGTCAAAATTATAAGTAAAAAGTAGACCTGCTGTCCTTGATAATATTTGCAATTGGAAATTTTTTGAGAATGAAAATGGCATCTTAAGGTTTATTCAAGGGTTGGATAAGTATGATGGTCAGAAAATTTATTTTGATGGGGTGGATAATTTGACGATAAAATGGTCTCAATTTTGATCGTCACACCAATTGATCGATGCCTTTTTCTTCTAGTTCCAAGGGAATGTTGTAGTCGATAATTCGACCACTTATGGGGTCAAAATTGTGACTATTATTTACCATGTAGAAAATTCAACGAAAAAAGATCAACGATAGTTCTAGTCGCCTATTCGACCAATTGTTGTAGAAAATTTGACTAATTCTCATTGAAATTTAAGGTAAAATTTACTAGTGAGAGGCTAAAATGTCCAAGGTACCTTATGCTTCAATGGTAGGGAGCTTAATGTATGCTATGGTATGTACTAGGCCAGCTATTGCACATGCAGTGGGAGTTGTTAGTCGATATACGAGTCACCCTGGTATTGAGCATTGGACCAACAATGAGCCAAACTTACATGGATTATTCTTTGAGGTTTGGCTGCTCTCCATATTCTTGTTGAACTATTTCAACAAAAGATCTGCTAGGTCAGATGATAAATTGTTCTTCACAATTTTATAGGCTAGGTCAACTGCTTCACACGGAACACTATTCTGTTGACTTGAACTGTATATCTTGTGTGCTATTACATATGTGAAAAATTTTAGTTCTACATCGGTAATACTATTAATTTTCATACCTCTACCATCCCATTCGGCTAGGGTTTTCTTTTCCAGCTCTACCCGACCTAGGGTTTTCATAGATTTAGCCTGGGCAAGCATGGGAAGACCAGTGATTTGGTGAATCATCTTCTTTGTTATTTCCACTGGTTGCTCAAGCCAAATTTTACCTTCATGTACTCAGCTCAGAATATATCTTATCCATTTTATCTGGAAACCCTGAGGCTAGTGGGTGATATGTGTTAAACCCTTTTCTTCCAAATGTTTATGTCCCAGTTTGAGAACACCATCAACACACAGTTCATCACAAGCAACATCTATCTCTAGGGTTCCAAGTTCTTGAATTGTACCTTTAAAATGACTGCGAATGTCATTTAGAAGAAGTACCTTTGGAGGAATTTGAGACTGAGCTACACTCAGATCAAGGGTTTCTGCAATCGTGGGCATGAGTTTGAAATTCAACGCTTTCCACTCTCCATGAACTAACATTTCTGAACCTTTCTTTACTTTGGTGCTAGATGAAGCCATGGTAGCATGGTAGAAAAAAATTTTCTTTAAAATTTTGCTTCGAATCGCTTGATCGCACTAGAAATTTCTCTGCCCAAAATGCTGATATTCACGGTGAAGAATGAACTTGATTTCATGCTTTTTGTTAAAACTTTGTCATTAATGCTCCATAGGAATTAGGGTATAGAATTTGACAGACTATCATCCACTATGCATTAAATGCTTGGTGAAGATTCCGCAACTCAGAGAACATATGAATTCATACTTCTTCGACCTTACTCGGTAACCAAATGAAGTTAGGTTACTCCCAACCTTGCTCAGTGGTAACTGATACCGACCTTCTTGTGATCTTGTTGTATCTTGCATACTGATTTGGATCTATCTTCCTTTCAATTCAGGAACTATTTTGGAATATGTCTATGAAGATACAGTTCCAGTGCTTTCTTGGAGACTAGTTAGAGTTCATAGAGCCACTCCCTTCATGAGTGACTACATTACTTGGACTGGTTTGCTCGGTAGGTTTAGGAATCCACTGCTGTCTCATCTACTTCCTAAGGATATTTTCTTTTGCTTTCTTTTCATCTTCAACTTTGCCTAAATTCATGTAGTTTTTAGCTATGTGACCAAGCTTAGTGCAATTATAACATCTTATGGTAGAATCCCTTTTTCTCAAGTGATGCCTTACACAATTCATGCCAATGTGTCCATATTCTCCACAGTAATGACATCTACACCAAGTGTTGTAATGCCAACCAAACATTGCTTTAATAATTTGTTCCGCTAGATTGGGTGTTTTAGTTCTACATTCTAATGCCTTATGACCTTGTTTGCTACATTTGTGACATTTGCCTTCAAATCTTGGTTTCTCCTTGCATTCATTTTCTTTATGACCAAGTTGATTGCAATTGTAGCATTTTCCATTGAATTTTGATTTTCCATTGCTCCAACATTTGTTTGAAGTATGACCAATTTTGCCACAGTGATTACAGGTAGGTTTTTGATTCTTTTGAGTACCTTGTTTGGAGGATTCACCTTCCTCTTTGTATCCAAGTCCTGCTTTTCCTTTTTGCCTATGAAGGTTTCATTCATACACTTGATTCATATCTTCTTGAGATTTTAACATTCTCTCATTGATTTTCCTTTCAGCATCTAGGTCACTCATCACTCTTAAATTGATTTGCTTTTTAGATCTCAGCTCCTCTCTTATATTTTCATTTTCTGATCTCAGAGTCAAGATTTCTTCATTTGCATTGGAGATTTGATCAATAAGGTTTTCTAGCTAAAGGGTTTTATTTTGGATTTCATTGTTCTTTCCATCTATTTCATCTTTCATCTTGTTTCTTTGTTCCAAGACTTCACAGAATCTTGTTGACTGAATTTCCTGTTCTCTTTTCAGTTTTCTCACTTCTTCTTGCAGAGATCCACTCTTTTTTAGAAGTTCTTTGATTGCATTGTTTGCTTCATCTAAGCTTCTTGAAGGGAAAAAGTCTTCAATATTTTCTTCAACATACTGGTGGTCATTAATCTGATTTGCAAGTTCCTTCCTTCTTTTTAGGGAAAGGGAAAGATGCTCTCTTGCTTCTTTGAGTTGAGTTATGGCCATTTCCAGATCGAGCTTTTCATTCTCAATTACTTTGTTAAGTCTGAATATCTCCATTGTCCTGAATCTTTTCTCAAGTTGTCAAACTTTATTCTGAGAAGCACGAAGCTCTAATACCAATTGTTGGAAATATTCAAGACTATCTAGGTTACTGAGAGGGGAAGGGTGAATCAGTAGCTTCAAAAATTTTAACAGATTCAGATCTTAATAATATTAGATTGATAATCTGACTGCATGCATGAGTAATAGAAAGAATAAAACATTCATAACACTTTGAACATAGAGATTTGGTGACCCAGAAACCTTCCAAGTAGAAAGTAAACCTAGGGTGGGGATGATACCTACAAAACTTCAATACTGCACTATAAATTTTGCTGGTTAAGGCTTACAATGATCACTTCTAATGATCTGCCATGTTAGGAGCAATAAGGACTGCTAGGTCCACCTTGTTAGAGGATTTACAAACATACAATGCAGTATGCACTCGGTTAAGAGATTTTAAAAAGACTGTTAAGTCTACCCGGTTAAAGGATTTCAAGCTGATTCACTTGTTAGGATGAAACAATAGATCTCTTACTTGCAGTTGTACTTGCTGATTGAGATTCTCTGATGTACTGATCACCTTCTGTGATGGATAGATCTTTGCTACTTCTTCTATTGTTGTAGCCCTTTTTAATTCACTTATCTCTGCCTTTCTCTCTTTTTCATACTTCACTATTTTTCTTCTTGGATATGATATAAAACATTGTTTATATATCAATCTAAAACAATTACAACATAATTACAAAGTCGGCTCTTAAACAAGCTAACACAAATATTACTGAGTCAGCCCAAGTATAGTGACTCGGTTATTGCAAACTGACTCGGTGACTTTCTGATACTTGGCATCCACTATGTTACTCAGCATCGTCATGCACTCGGTAGAAGTGGAGGCATGGTCCATACTAACCACTCAATTGTAGTTTCGAACACAGTATATACTAGAGACTCGGTAGATATAGTGTCACTTAGTAAACATTGTCTTGCTTGGTAAGCACTGTCCTACTCGGTAAGCATTGTTCTACTTAGTAAGCATTGTTCTGCTCGGTAAACACTATTCTACTTGGTAAGCATGTAGAGTTTGAATAAGTGTTGTCATTGATGACAATCATACTTAATGCCAACACTTACTAAAAATAGTAAGTTTCCATAAATAGCAACTACGCACAAGATAGCCCTTATTGAAAACAAAACCATAAATATTTTTGGGTGATGCAAAATTGCTCTTACACCTAGGATGCTCCTGCATCAGACACCCGAGGTAATTTGAGAAGTGACTATCATGACTTAGGTATGAAGAGGAAAACCAAGATGGCTAACCTCCTCCCTTGATAGCCATGATGAATCTTCAAGAGGTCATCCTTTCCATTTGACCAGATATTCTTCATATGTCTTGATTCTTGTGCTTCTGCCAACACGATTATCTAGTATGTCCTCAATCTCTTTTATAGTTGAACTGGTTGCTAGAATACTCCACTATGCTACTGTGATCTCATCTTCAACACCTCCTTCATGATACTCTATCAAATCTACAATGTTAGACACTGGTGAAATATTTAGCTTAGTAGGCAATTTTACCTCATAGGCATTTCCTGAACCATGCTTCTTTAGTATCTTACATGGCCCAAACTTCTTCATTTTTAGCTTGTTATATGTACCAACTAGAAATATCTCCTTCCGCAAATGAATCATGACTTAATCTCCAACCTAAAATTCCTTATGCCTCCTTTTCTCATATGCCTTAACCTTATACTGCACATTCATCTTTATAATATGCTTCCTCACCTCCTCATGGATGTTCTTCAAATGTTCTGCAAAATCCTCAGCATCAGCACTACTTATTTCTCCTTTATCTATCTTCCTCAACTCAGATGCATTTCTCGGACTACTTCCATATACAATCTGTGGATGATGTGATGAACTAAACTTCAAATCTATCTTCAACTCTTCCCCTTCCTGTTAGTGTCATTTTGTGTGCTACCTTATTTGGAAAACTAGCTCTTGAAATCAAGTCCATTTGATGACTGATCTTTCTTACTAACTGTAATCCATCAGGCACATTATCAAATATAATATCTTGAAACTCATTCAATAATTCTGTAGCTTCTATAGTTACATCTTCTACTTCCTCTTTCCTAGCCTTTGGATTTAAAGTAAAACACATATGCTCATGCCGCATACCATCTAAGAAATTTCCTCTATCAACAAAAGTTATTCTTGCATTACCACATACCTTTTCTTTTGTTTCCTTACATGGTTTTAGCTTATGTTGCACTCCATCCCTTATCAGGGAATAGTTATTCGCAAGACCATCATGTACAACACACCTATCAAACTACCAAGGTCTACCCAACAAAATATGACATGCATCCATAGATATGATATCACATAATACCTCATCTTAGTAGTCACCAATCTTGAACTTCATTAGGCACTATTCACTGACCATGACCTTGTGGTCATCCTACACCTAGGCAACCCGATATGGATGTGGACATTTCTGCCTCTTGAGCTTCAACTTTGTCATCATCTCATCTGACACCAAATTATCAGTACTACCACTATCAATAATCACATCACAACACTTACCCTCACACCTACATCTAGTGCAAACCAGGCTCCTTGTTTGCTCAGGTTTATTCTCACCAATTAGCAGGACTTTTCTATTATTCAACGTTTCTCCTCTTTCAGCATCTTCAGAATGTGATGATCTAGAATCTTCATCTACATGTGCAACTCTGACCTGACCTTCATTTCTACCATCTATCCTACCTTGGCATTGAGGACATTCAAATGCCCTATGGCCTTCTTCCCCATAGTGAAAACATGTTCGATGGAAGCCTCCTCTTCCAGATCCTTGTCCTCTTCCTCTTCCTCTTCCTCTCTGATCTCTATGATTATGATCATGGAAATGATTGAAATCATCTCCTCTCTGATTTTTGCTGTTACTGGCCTCATCTTTCTTTTTTGAATCTTCATTTTGATCTCCATATGACCGTCCACCAGATCTTCCCTCATTACCTCTTTCACTTTGTCTACTCTCAAACTTCTTGTTCATCTTTTCCTCTAGTTTTAGGGGAGACTGGTATGCCTCTTCAATACTATTCATTCGAACTAGATTCAATTCTTCCTAAATATTTGGCCTTAACCCATTAAGGTAATGGGTAACTTCTCCTTTTCAGGTTCTCCATGGCCTATTTTGATGAGGATTCGATAGAACTCCTCCGTATATTCCTAAACAAATGTTCCTACTTTCTTCAAACTTTGCATGTTCCTCGGTAGGTAAAGCTCATAATCAACAAGAATGAACTATCACTTAAATTTATCCACCATTCGATCCCATCTTGTGATTTTATCTTTCCCTCTTCTATTTCACTCCAATTGAATCTCTTGCAAGCTAGATCTTTGCATGACCCTTCAGTCTGGCCTTAAAAAATTTGACCCTATCAGGATCCTCAATATCTTCATACTCAAAATATTCTTCACATTCATTGATCTAGTCGATCAATTATTTTAGGTTAAGATTTCCTAAAAATTTAGGAACCTCAATCTTAGGTCTTTTCCCGATCTTGGAAATAGCCCGAAAAAGCCTTTCTTCCTCCTGGTTCATAATTTAACCTTCTTCTTGATCATAATTTCCTTCTCCCTCAGCTTTGTCCTCACTTTCATCTCTGACATTAAGATTCATTCCTCTAGGAATCTCCTCTTGTAATGCTCCACTTGTCTCTATAGTGCCCTAATCTCAAGTGTTAAAACACTAGCTCTTCGACCACGTTCCCTTCATGGAGGAATTTTTGTGATGCACGCTAAAACCCTACCCACAGTCCTAGTTCAAACTACCTCATAGTCGATGATTTCTTTACATTGAAAACCTAACCCATGGTCCTGGTACAAACAACCTCATAGTCGGCGATCTTCTTACACACACTCAGGAACTCCTCCTCTGATACTAGTTAATGAATGATGCTCCACTCAATACAAAAAAAACACAACAGAAACAGAGAACAACAACAATTTGCAAGAACATAAAATGGGCTTCTTCTTATCTCCACAAATGTGGAATTACAAACTTTCAGAATTACAATATGCAAAGCCACATGAGCCTCTTTCTTACAATATTCTGAGGGAAAAAACCTCAAATAATTACCCAGAACTACTCTGAACTGCTCTGAACTGCCTAATACAACACTACGGGCATTCTTTATATAGGCAATTTCCACCACCCAAGAAGGTTCCACAAATTTAGCCCTTTAGGCTAACTAAACATAGAATTATTTATTTTTCACAATTATTACAATAGGGTCAGCTCAAAAGAAATACAAAATATGTTTTTTGGTAGCCCAACTTCTGGAGGCCACAAATTTTTAACTGTATCTCAGTTTTTCTATTATAACCACTTTTCAGAAATGCCATGAAAAGATCTAAACAACTTGACACACACTAGTGCCAGTCAGCTAGGGATCGATCATGATCCAGAGCCTCTAAGGCCTTCAAAATTAACTTGAAAGATTTTGTACCCAAAAACCTCAATAACTTTACCAATACTGATGATGTGGCAATGAAACTCAACTAGTAGGCTGAAATGACTAAGATGAACCTCCAACTGTGAAATCAGAACATTCCAAGATCATATGACCAACTTACTAAAAATAGTAAGTTTTCATAAATAGCAACTCTACACAAGATAGCCCTTATTGAAAACAAAACCAAAAATATTTTTGGGTGATGCAAGATTTCTCTTACACCCAGGATGGTCCTGCATTAGACATCGGGGGTAATTTGAGAAGTGACCCTGTCACGACTTAGGTGTGAAGAGGAAAACCAAGATGGCTAACCTCATCCCTTGATAGGCATGATGAATCTTCAATAGGTTATCCTTTCTATTTGACCAGATATTCTTCATATGTCTTGTTTCTTGTGCTTCTGCCAACACGACTATCCAGTATGTCCTGAATCTCTTTGATAGTTGAACTGGTTGCTAGAATAGTCCACTGTGCTATTGTGATCTCATCTTCAACACCTCCTTCATGATAATCTATCAAATCTGAAATGTTAAACACTAGTGAAATAGTCAACTTAGTAGGTAATTCTACCTCATAGGCATTTCCCGAGTCATGCTTCTTTAGTATCTTACATGCCCAAACTTTTTCATTTTCAGCTTGTTATATGTACCAATTGGGAACCTCTCCTTCCGCAAATGAACCATGACTTCATCTCCAACCTAAAATTCCTTATGCCTCCTTTTCTCATATGTCTTAGCCTTATACTATGCATACATCTTGGTAATATGCTTCCACACCTCCTCAGGGATGTTCTTCAAATGTTCTACAAAATCCTCAGCTTCAGCACTACTTATTTCTCCTTTATCTATCTTCCTCAACTCAGATGCATTTCTGGGACTACTTCCATATACAATATGTGGATGATGTGATTAACTAAACTTCAAATCTATCTTAAACTCTTCACTTTCTGTTAGTGTCATTCTGTGTGCTGCCTTATTTGGCAAACTAGCTCCTAGAATCAAGTCCATCTGATGACTGATCTTTCTTACTGGTAGTAATCCATTAGGCACATTATCGGATACAATATCCTAAAACTCATTCAATAATTATGGAACTTCAACAAGTACATCTTCTACTTCCTCTTTCCTAGCATTTGGAATTAAGGTAAAACACATATTCTCATGCTACATACTATCTAAGAAATTTCATCTATCAACAAAATTTGTTCTTGCATTACCCCATACCTTTTCTTTTGTTTCCTTCAATGGTTTTAGCTTATGTTGCACTGCTTCCTTTATTAGGGAATAGGTATTCACATGACCATCATGTACAACACACTTGTCAAATTGCCAAGGTCTACCCAACAACATATGACATCCATCCATAGATATGATATCACATAGTACCTCATCTTAGTACCTATCAATCTTGAACTTTACTAGGCACTGTTCACTGACCATGATCCTGTGGTCATCTTGCACCCAAGAAACTCGATATGAATGTGGATATTTTTGTCTCTTCAACTTCAACTTTGTCACCATCTCTTCTTACATAAATTATTAGTATTGCCACTATCAATAATCACATCACAAAACTTACCCTCACACTTGCATCTAGTGCAAAATAGGCTCCTTTTTTGCTCAGGTTCATTCTCACCACTTAGTAGAACTCTTATATTAATCAATGTTTCTCCTCTTTCAACATCTTCAGAATGTGATGATCTGGCATCTTCATCTACATGTGCAACTCTAACCTAACCTTCATTTCTCATGTCTATCCTCCCTAGCATTGAGGACATTCAAATGCCCTATGGCCTTTTTCCCCAAAGTGAAAACATGCTCCACGAAAGCCTCCTATTCCAGATCCTTGTCCTCTTCCTCTCTGATCTCTATTATTTTGATCAATGAAATGACTAAAATTATCTCATCTCTAATTCTCACTGTAACTAGCCTCACCCTACTTTTTTGGATCTTCATTTTGATCTCCATATAACCATCCACCAGATCTTCCATCATGACCTCTTCCGCTTTGTCTACTCTCAAACTTCTTGTTCAACTTTTCCTCTACTTTTAGGGCAAACTGGTATACCTCTTCAATACTGTCCCTTTGAACTAGATTCAATTCTTCTTGAATGCTCGGCCTTAACCCATTAAGGTAACCATCAACTTTCTCTTTTTTAGCTTTTGCATAGCCTATTTTGATGAGGATTCGATAGAAATCCTTTGTATACTCCTGAACAGATCTTCTTGCTTGCTTCAAACTTTGCATCTTCCTCAGTAGGTCAAGCTCATAATCAACAAGAATGAACTGTCTCTTCAATTTATCCACCATCCGATCCCATCTTGTGATTTTATCTTTCCCTCTTCTATTTCTCTCCAATTGAATCTCTTGCCACCAGATCTTTGCATGACTCTTCAATCTAGCCTTCACAAATTTGACCCTGTCAGGATCCTCAATATCTTCATACTCAAAAAATTCTTCACATTCATTGATCCTGTCGATCAATTCTTCTAGGTTAAGATTTCTGGAAAATGTAAGAACCTCAATCTTAGGTCTTTTCCAAATCTTGGAAATGGCCCGAAAAAGTCTTTCTTCCTCCTGGTTCAGAATTTCGCCTTCTTCTTGGTCATAATTTCCTTCTCCCTTAGCGTCGTCCTCACTTTCATCTCTGACATTAAGATTCATTCCTCTATGAATCTCCTCTTCTAATGCTCGCACTTATCTTTGTAGTGCCCTAACCTCATGTGTTACAACACCAAATCTTTGACCATGTTCCCTTCATGGAGGGATTTTTGCAATGTGCACTGAAACCCTACCCACAGTCCTGGTGCAAATTGCCTCATAGTCAGTGATCTGTTTACATAGAAACCCTAACCGACGGTCTTGGTGTAAACTACCTCATAGTCGGTGATCTTCTTACACACTTAGGAACTCCCACTCTCATACCAGTTGATGAAGGATGGTCCCCTTAATACCACAAAAACACAATAGAAATAGAGAACAACAACAATGTGGAAGAATAGAAAATGGGTTCTTATTATGTCCACAAATGTGGAATTACAAACTTTCAGAATTACAATATGCAAAGCCACATGGGCATCTTCCTTACAATATTCTGAGGGACAAAGCCTCAAATGATTATCCAAAAGTACTTTGAATTGCTCGGAACTTCCTAAGAAAACACTGTAAGCCTTCTTTATATAGGCAATTTCCATCACCTGAGAAGGTTCTAGAAATTTAGCCCTTTAGGCTGACTAAAAATAGAGTTGTTTATTTTTCACAATTATTACAATAGGGTCGGCTCAAAAGAAATACAAATTATGCTTTTAGGTAGCCCAAATTCTGGAGGCCACAACTTTTTAACCGTAGTTTCATTTTTCTATTTTAACCACTTTCCAAAAATGCCATGACGAGATCCACAGAGGTTGACCTATGCTAGCACCAGTCAGCCAGGGGTCGATCCTGATCCAAAGCCTCTAAGACCTTCAAAATTGACCTTAAAGATTTCGTACCCAAAAACCTCAATAACTTCACCAATAATGATGATGTGGTAATGAAACTCAACTAGTAGGCTGAAATGACTAAGATAAACCTCTAACTGTGAAATTAGAACATTCCAAGATCATATGACCAACTTACTAAAAATAGTAAGTTTCCATAAATAGAAGCTCTACACAAGATAGCCCTTATTGAAAACAAAACCAAAAATATTTTTGAGTAATGCAAGATTTCTCTTACACCCTGGATGATCCTGCATCAGACACCCGGGGTAATTTGAGAAGGGACCATGTCATGCTTTAAGTGTGAAGTGGAAAATCAAGATGGCTAACCTCCCCCCATGTGAGCCATGATGAATCTTCAATAGGTCATCATTTCCATTTGATCAAATATTCTTCATATGTCTTGTTTCTTGTGCTTTTTCCAACATGACTATCTAGTATGTCCTCAATCTCTTTGATAGTTGAACTAGTTGCTGGAATACTCCACTATGCTACTATGATCTCATCTTCAACACCTCCTTCATGATACTGTTTCAAATCTAAAATTTTAAACATTGGTGAAATATTCAGCTTAGTAAGCAATTCTACCTCATAGGCATTTCCTGAATCATGCTTCTTCAGTATCTTACATGGCCCAAACTTCTTCATTTTCAGCTTGTTATATGTACTAACTAGAAATCTCTCCTTCCAAAAATAAATCATGACTTCATCTCCAACCTGAAATTCCTTATGCCTCCTTTTCTCATATGTCTTAGTCTTATACTATGTATTCATATTGGTAATATGCTTCCTCACCTCCTCATGGATGTTCTTTAAATGTTCTGCAAAATCTTCAGCTTCAGCACTACTTATTTCTCCTCTATCTACCTTCCTCAACTCAGATGCATTTCTAGGACTACTTCCATATACAATCTGTGGATGATGTGATGAACTAAACTTCAAATCTATCTTCAACTCTTCAATTTCTATTAGTGTCATTCTATGTGCTGCCTTATTTTGAAAATTGGCTCCTAGAATCAAGTCCATCTGATGACTGATCTTTCTTACTAGCGGTAATCCATTAGGCACATTATCGGATACAATATCCTAAAACTCATTCAATAATTCTACAACTTCTACAGGTACATCTTCTACTTCCTCTTTTCCAGCCTTTGGAATTAAGGTAAAACACATATGCTCATGTTGCATACCATCTAAGAAATTTCCTCTATCAACAAAAGTTATTCTTGCATTACCACATACCTTTTCTTTTGTTTCTTTCAATGGTTTTAGCTTATGTTGCACTCCATCCTTTATCAGAGAATAGGTATTCGCATGACCATCATGTACAACACACCTGTCAGACTGCCAAGGTGTACCCAACAACATATGACATGCATCCTGTTGGTTCTTGGATAGGATTTTACACTCCATGAGATACCAATATACCCATGATGGATATTAAGGATGGGTTAGTTCCAAATGTGAGCAATCTATGAGCAATTGGACCAACTATAGGGATAAGACTACCCTGTTCTGCTTCTGGCTCTACAAAACCAAGGCGGGTGCACCTGATCCAATAGTATTAACTCTGACTGATAGTTCTAACTCTGCCCCATATTTCTTTATTGGATCTTTCAATAAATAAATATAGTGAGAAAGTACTAAACAACAACCTATTGTTCATTAACTCTCCACCACTGGATAGGACAATACATAAATGTAAATAAAAGTAAAAGAATGGTAGTGATTTAAATGATTGGCATTATAAGGTTTGAATCACTCTTCTCAACACAAAGATAGGAGAATACAGGCCAGTGCCTTATCTATTGGGAAAAATATCAAGGAAAAGGATGAATACAATGGTTTCTGAAATTGGTCTCTAGACATAAATACAAAATATCCCAACTCTCTCCTGCTTATGAAAATCCTTCAAATAAACTCCAAGCACACATATTTCACTTTGAGCAATATTTAATCTAACTCTTAGGTTGGAACTCAAAGCACCAATACATTCACATAAACCTTATGCAAAGATTTAAAGATTCAAAGAATAGAGCAAAGGAGAGAAAAGATCTGAGGTTTGTATTAAATATAACCTTTCACCATGTGCATACAGTATCCAGAATAGTAAGCTTGCAAGATAAGAACATCAATCTATACTTCTCTATTGTTTGATAAAATGGTATAAAAAATTACAATCCTTGACTGAAAAGCTAGGATTTGAGAAATTTATATCTTTTTAACACCTAAACTCCAATCCCTTAGAATGATCATGAAAAATCCCTTTATACCAAGAGATAAAACAAGGAACCGATCATTCTAGGGCTAAAAAAAATTAACCTAAAAAACTTTTACAACAACCCCAAATGGTTTACTATAACTACACTACTGAAATAGGTGAGATATTTGCAATTGAGCCAACATGCTTTATGTTTTCAATGCTATCCTTGGCTCCTTCTCAACAAATCTAATTTTATTATCTCACTGTCAAACTACAATGAATGCCCTTCTGCAATTATTCAACCATAATATTCATTTGGCTCGACATTATAGTAACAAAAATTAGATTCTAGCAATAATATATGCCTTTTGTATCCTTCCCCAACTGCAATCTGTATTGAAAAATTCAATTCCTAGCCACCGCATCATTTTACATGAGTCACTAGTTCAAAAACCCTAGCAAAACCCTGTAGGATATTTGAATTTAAATATAAACGGTAACTGGCTCAACTTTAAAATGTGACCGTTGATCTATTTTATTCCCAACAGATCGGGCGGTTTGTAGAATCCTTCAACAGTCAACAAAAACATTAAAAACCACTTTACACATCATAAAACCTTTGAACCAATCAGAATGGAGCATGTCAATGATGAATTGGCATACTAGACCCACTTTTTCATAAGCTTTAAAATGAAGGGCTATCGTAAGTTCGCATAGCCTCAAAAGATTCTATGCGAACATCAGACAGCCATCAGATCTTCTATCTTTGCATCCTTTAGAATCTCTCAGGCCAACTGACATGTCTTCACTTCTTTCTAGCTCAGCCAATCACAACATGACACTAGTGCTATGAATCACCAAATGGTCCCACTATTCTCAGCTAACCCTTAACCCTTTGACCCATTTGGCGAATATGCGACCAAAGACAATCACATGTTCACTGAGAAATTTAGGGCCTCACTAATTTATTTGGAGATTCAATGAATAGACATTCGTGTATCCGCTAGAAGATTTAGAACTTCACTAGGTTACTTCATCAATGAGCGAACACAGAGGAAACTTTATCATCCCACTAAACATTTTGTTTGGGCCACTAGAAATTAGAAAATACTTTATAACCTTGGGCCCACCTGTAAATAGCTAGATGTCATCATACCATTCATTGCCTCTACCCAGTCAGCTCTGACACAGGACCCACTACCTTCGACATCCAATCAGACGACGGGCGTAAGATCGCATGGGGGAAGAACATTCCATGTGATCATACATTGACTGTCGATCAAAAATCTCTGAAGCAGGCCCCACTGACAAGATCCACCTCATTATCAGCTCAACCAATCACAAACGTGCATGTCAGCACCCACTAGAAAAAGGTCCCACACTTACATCTTGTCAACCAAGCAAGATTAACAGTTGTCGCTATACTATTGACCTTAAAAATTGATCAACTTGTCCTAGTGGTATAATGACAACCACATGATCTTGTGGACCCACACACACTTTATCTCCTTTAAAAACTATTGACCCACCTGATAATTTCCAAGTCACTACTCCTAGACCAATCAAAAGCTGCCAACTATGAATACCTGGTTGTGGACCCGCTAAGAGAAAAGATTATGTCACAAAAAGAATCAATGGTTGTCTTATAATCTCATGCATCTGACACATCCTTTGTGAAGACATGCCCACCATTGATCTCTATAGATGTTAGAGCCTGTGAACCTCTGAAATCATTGGCCTCACTAACAATTTTTGAGTCATTAATACGTGGACCAATGAGAAAGTGTTGACTAAGCACACCTAGCATGTGCACCCATTACATTGAAAAGCCTTTTCCATGGAAGAGAATCAATGGTTGGCGCAACTTCATAGCCCTCTGATGCACTCCATAATATCTTACACCTATCATTGGATCAAGATGGTGTCAGAAAGCTGGGCCCAGGAAAGGATAAAGGCCAGAAACTTTAGGAATAATTTAGCATTGAGACCTAGGAAAAAATACTATCGTCGGACTTTTAGAAAAATTAAAGCTGGGTGCTTGGAGACTTAGGAAAATAAAGGATTCCAGGGTAATAAAATTTAACGCACATGCCTTAATGAAATTTTAAGTGGCCTGAAAATGTAACATGAAATTAGAACAGGGCTAGGGCACACTTAGGGTTTTTCTTGCAAATGGCCAGAAATTGAATTTTGCCTAGGGTTTTAGTAGGGAAATGGGAAAAATAACTGCAGAGGCCCAATAAAAATGTTAAAACCATGGAATTTTTCATTTGTGCTAATAGTGGCTCATGCTCGGGGATGTGTATTTCCTACAGATACAATGAGAAACTAGAATCTCCTGGTACAGGAGACCAGAACCACAATTTCAAACCAAAAATAAGGAACTGTACACAAAAACTTAAAAACACAACTGTACAGAGACTACCAAAAACCTTTAGGAGAAATAGAATTTCAAAAATTGACTATGAATAGGCAGCTCCAGGAGCTTTCCTGTCAAATTCTTCAAAATTTAAGAACTTGCTCCCCATTTTTCTTCAATAATATATGGGCCTAACCACATGGGATCAAATTTCCCATGCTTTCCTTTGTTTTCCATTCTTACATTCCACATTAATACCATGTCTCCCTCTGGAAAATTTCTCTGAGTAGTGCTTCTATCATACATGACTTTGCACTAGGCCTACAAATTCCCATTCTTGATGTGTGCATCATTCGTTACCTCATTGAGTTGAATCATATCATTCATTCTAACTGTCATATCTTCTTCTATATCTACATCATATTTTTGAATGAACTAGTATATCTGCAACAAGTTATTTTGAGGTAATCTTGCATTTATTCCATACACTAAGTCAAAAGGGCCACACCCTATTGCTTTCTTTATTGTAACCCTATCAGCCCACAGGGCTTGTAATAACTTGGAATCCCACGCCTTCTTGTTTTTGTCCAGGACTCTTTTCAAAATCTAGATTAAACTTTTATTGCTAGATTCTTCCTGGCCATTACCTTGTGGATGATAAGAAGATGAATATGAAATTTTAATACCATTATGTCTGTAAAAGTCAACAAACTCTTCTAACCTGAAACATAATGTATTATCAACAACCATAGTTTTTGGGCAACCAAACCTTGTGAGAATATTCTGCATCATAAAATCTATTACTACCCTCTTGGTTGCTCTTCTTGTAGGGATTTCCTCAACCCACTTGGTGAAATAATCAGTTGCCACTAAGATGTAGGAATGTCCACCACTTGATTTATTAAGGATTTCACCAATGAAGTCCATACCCCACATTTGAAAAGGGGCTTGAACAAAAATAGGTCTGAGAGGCAAATTCCCACTGAATTTCAATTTTCTTGCAAACCTTTGGCAAGGATCACACCTCATGACAAATTGATGTGTATCTTTGAAAAGTGAAGGCCACCAAAAACCTGCCCTGATAATCTTGTGGGCTATAGTCTTTGTCATGTAATGTCCTCCACAAATTCCACTGTGCATTTCATGCATCAGAAGTTGGGCTTTATCATGGTCTACACACCTGAGAAAAAAACCTTCATTACTCCTCCACCAAAGCTCACCATTTATAATTGCATATCTCAAAGAGTGGAGTTTAATGGTTCTTCTCTTGTTATCATCCAATTCAGGGGGTAAGACCATCCTTTGTAGATACTTGACAATATCTTGATACCATTCACAACAGTCCATGTTGCACACATAAGGTCTTTGATCCTCTTCTAGCATATTGATCTGGTTTTCATTTAGATTACTTTTGGCCATCAACTTTGCTAGGCCTAAACCTCTAACCAACTTTGTAATGTGGATATCAATGTTAAATTCTTGAATTCTGTTAATCCACCTACATCTTCTTCCTGAAACCTCTTGTTGGACCAAAATGTCCTTGACTCCAACACTTGGAACACAGGCAACCACTGTGGCTCCCACAAAATAACATCTAAATGTTTTAATGGCCTTGACTAAGGCATAAGTTTGTTTCTCAATGATATCATAATTTAATTCTGCTACTTGTTAAGTCTAACTGTAAAAGGAAATAGGTTGTTCAATACCTTCAACATTCTTTTGTAATAGCACTGCAGCAATTGTATGAGCAAATGCAAAAGAGAAAATTTGCATTGGCTTGCTATAATATGGTGTCTTCAAGACTGGGGCATGCTTAATGGCCCTCTTAATGTCATTGAAGGCTTGAACCACTTCAGTATTCCATTCCATTTTTTCTCCTTTCTTTAACATCCTTGATATGGGAATAATGATTTCTGCAAAGTTTGTAATAAACCTTCTTTAAAAGTTGACCTATCCTAAAAAGGATTGAATTCCCTTGATGTTCTTTGGTAAAGTTAGTTTTTCAATAGCCTCCAGTCTTTCACAATCTATCCTTACACCATCCCTTGAAACAATGTGCCCCAAAAGCTTCCCTTCTATCACACCAAAGGCACACTTCTTTGGGTTCAAAGAAACCCAATATTCCAATGCTCTGATAAAAAATTTCTCAAGATGTTGACAATGTTGTTCTTCTTTTGCTGAAAAGGCTATCAAGTCATCCTGATATACCACCATAAATCTTTCAATGAAATCTGCAAAGGCTACATCCATAACCCTCTGAAAAGTAGCGCTAGCATTTGTCAACCCAAATGGCATTCTTACATAAACATATGTTCCCCATGGAGTTGTAAATGCAGTTTTAAACTATTCTGTATCTTTTACCATAACCTAATTGTAACCAGAAAAACCATCCATCACGGACATCAATTCTGATCTAGTAACCTTTTGTAACATGTTCTCCATATTGGGTAATCCATAGTTATCTTTCAAAGAATTTATGTTAAGATTCCTAAAATCTACACATAATCTGATATCACCATTCTTTTTTCTAACAGGCACTAAATTTGAAACCCAAGTGGAATGCCTAATAGGCTTGATTATTCCAGTATCCATCATCTTCTTGAGTTCACTCTGCATTTTGGGTTCCAAGGTAGGGTTAACAGGCCTCAACTTTTGTCTGAAAGGTTTTGTACCTTCTTTGAGTGGAACCTCATGTTGGAAAAGGTCTTCCCTATAAGCTTTAAGGTCTTCATAAGACCAGGAAAAAACATGCCTAAATTTTTTGAGAAGGTCAATCAAATTTTTTCTAGTTCTTGGGGAGAGAGAATTGCCTATATAAACTTTCTTGGGAGTTATCCCTATGCCCAAGTTTATCTCTTCAAGCTCATTGATTTTATCAGTACTAGCTGAGAAAGCCTTGTCTTTGTTGTCAAATTCCCTTTCAAGAGCAACTAGTCCTTTAGGAACCTTGTTTGATTCTAATTGCAAAACCTCTTTCCCAAAGATGACATCTTTGTCATTCACTGTATTAACATAAGCACTGAAATCCATTTCTTTATCACCAAAGTGAGATTCACAATGGAGAAACCTTAATATATCTTGGTCATCAGAAAAAACTTGCCAATTATCTAGATTGTCAAGGATGGAAGGTCTGGCTTGTACCTCTATATTAGAAACATTTACAAATGTAACATCTTTTGGTCTAAGGGCTATATTGGCCAAAAAATCTACCATCCTATTCTGACTTCTTTCCATCCAACAAATATTAAAAGCACTAAAGCTATCAATCTCATCCCATACTGCATTCCTATATTGTTTCAGCTTCTGATTCTTTGAAGCATACTTTGATCTAATTTGGGATATGACTAACTCAGAGTCACCTATAACTTTCAAACACTTTATGCCATGCCTTGATGCTAATCTTAGACCAATTAATAGAGCCTCATACTCTGCAACATTATTTGTGCATGAAAACAACAAAGTAAATGAGAACTTGAAAGTTTTACCATTTGGAGATATAAGCAATATTCCAGCTCCAGATCCTTCTTTGCTATTTTCTCCATCAAAATACATGGTCCAAAGATTATCAAGGTCAATCCATCCTTCTTGGCTTTCTGATCTATGAGGACGCTCAACACCTTCATCTACTTCCTTATCTTGGACCTTGAAAGCATTAATATCAGTATCAAGGAAACAATTCATGTTGTCCTGTTCTTCTTCTTTAATCATATGAGGGGTCCTAGACTCCCTAGTGACCTTAATATTCTATCCTTAAAAATTAAAAGTAGCAAATGATAAGTCACATTTTATGCTGCCTCCCATAGAGGCACTCCATTTTCTTGATAGTAACACTCCATACTGGGGTGGAATATCCACTACCAAGACACTCATGGTTAATTGTTTGTTGGGCTATGCAGCCAATCTGTAAGGCAAAGCCTTAATAGTACCAACAATTGGTACTTCTCTTGAATCCATAGCTTGAAACCTTCCATGGGGTGTATCTACCTTTAATCCTAATGACTTCATAACCTCAGTAGGCATAATAATATTTGATGCTCCAGAATCAATCATGCAATTCTTTAGCAACTTTCCATTTATTTGTAGAGTCAAGAAAAAAGGATCAACTGATCCTACCATAGTACTAACAACATTTGTGTCCAAATATATTTGAGGGATCTTAGAAACAATCTCCTCACTATAATTTTTATCTTCTTCATCCAAAATTGCTACTTGTTTCTCAATTTTTTCTATTTTTTGAGAATCAATATGTAGTACACTTTTTACCCATTTCAAGGCATTTTTCTTATGTTCTATTCTCATCATCTCTAATAATGGAACTTTGACAGTGATTTGAGAAAAAAATTTACTCATGTCAACTGGAACATACTTTAAATCAGGTATATCTAGTTTTGAATCTACAATCTCTTTATTAGCTTCTTGGGTGGATGTATCTGCAGGTTTGTCAGTTTGGGCCTTGTTTTTATTTTGCAAAATTGGTACAACCTTAGTAGTAGGCTTAGTTTTTACCTTATAAACAATATTGGGCTTGGCAACTTTATTTACCTTGACTTTATCAATAGGATCAACATCCTTAGTATTTCCTTGTGAAGTTTTTACATTTTTATCTATTTTCTTGATAAAAATGCCTGCAGACTTGGGGTTTGCATCGCCAATAACTCTATTCCTCAAGTTATAATTTTCCTTTGCCTGAGTAACCAAATTGCTTGTTATCAAAGCAATTTCTTCATCAGAAGGTCTTCTCAAAGAAGTTGCTTGTTCATTCTTTTGAACATTACACTGAATGTTATTAGGCTCACTATCTTCCTCATCTGAAAAAACTTGCTGATGATATGATTCATTTCTAGTTTGGGAATGTGAAACATATCAATTTTCATCCTCCTCAATAGAGTCCACCTCACTCAAAACATGAGAAGAGAACATCCCACATCCCTGGTCATCATAAGAATGTTCCTCATTGCATTCTTGCTCCTCTTGAGAAGAGACATTTTGGGATATGACACAATAATCAGGATCATGCGGTGACTAACAGGAAACACACCATTGGACCTCTTCCACCATATTCATTTAATTTATTTATAATGGATTAGGGGTCCTATCATTTGGTTTATCTCTTTTCTCAGGAATAAAAGGCTTCCCATCTTTCCATTGAGTGTTGTAGGGGTAATTTTGCATTCTTAGCAATTTGTTGAAATTATTAAAGGGGGGCTTGTCCCCTCCTGTAGCTTTATTAACTCTATTTTCACCAGGCTTCAAACCTTTGATTGCTTTCAGAATCTATTTTAGGCTTTCATCATCCTTAGGTTTCACACCTTGAAGCTTTCTTGGATCTTTTCTATTTAACAAAGGAGACTTGTTATCTTCTCTCCTTCCCAACTTTCATGAGATTTTGTGGTTGCTTTCTATGTTCACAGCTAACTTGTAAGCTTCAACTAGACTCCTTGGATTTTTATCTCTTAATAAGTAGCCCTTCTTAGAATCAAAAGCATTTAATTATGTGACAAGGCACACCCTATCATCCAATCTGATAACCTGCAACAATTTATGCATGGCCTTTTGAAATCTAACATTAAATTCAACAACATCCTCATTGAAATTCTTCTTTATATTATTGAACTCATTTAGCATAAAACCTTCATGTTTTTGATCACCATATTGCTCTTTGAAACAATGTCTAAGCTGATCCCATGATCCTATGCTACCATGTGGCAAATCTCTAAACCAATCCCTTGAATCTTCTATTAGGGATTGCACAAATAATTTCATGATAACATCATCAGGCACAATATTATAGTCATCAATGACATCAATAAACTTCTTTAAATGTTCCTCACAAGTTACAACATTGCTTCCTATGAATTAAGGAAGCTTCTTTCTAATTTCTTTAGGGATGGGGTTAGGATAACCAGGGATACCAGTAAAAACCAATTGTTTACACCTTTCATGTATAACCCCTGAATTAGGAAAACCAGCACCATGAGATGTGGATGCATTATTATTTGTAGTGGCAGGACCTTTAAAACCTCCTGATGGAGGAACACCAGTTGTCTGATTTGCTGAATTTGTGACATTTGCTCCTTGTGTCATGGTAGAACTAGCAAAATTTGTAGGTCTTGCAGACCTTTTAAGAAAATCAATTTTCTTTTTCATTTCTAGTGTTGCAGCTTCTAGTTCTGCCTTTTCAAGTTCTTTGGCTAGCATTTGCTATTCTTTTTTGGCCTTTTCAAGGTCAGCTTCCAATCTTAAGGCCTGGTCTACAGGGATTTTAGGGGCTAAAACTTCTTTAATTGAAATGCCTACTTCCTTTTGTTTCTCTTTATCCTTTGGTTTCCTAGTTTCAAAAGTCTTATGGACAACAGGCAGCTCATTTGTATTTTCAGGAAAGGGAACATAATTTATAGCCTCTAAATCTAACAACTACCTTCTTAATTGGTCAGCCCTAATCATGGCATGTTTGACCCTTTCTTCCTTCTCATTTTCTCTCTTTTTCCTAATGGCTACTTGTTCTTGAATTCTTCTTTCCAATTCATAGACTTCCTAAAAAAATTTCTTAGAATCAGGCAAAGTGGTTTCAGACTCATCCTGTTGTGCTTGGGGCTCTTCTTGCTAATCCTGAGATTCATGGGGGCATTGGGGTATTGATGAATCAAGGGTTAAAGGGGGAAAAAAAAATCTTTTCCACCCCTGCTTTTGCTTCTAGACCTACTAAATTTTCCTAAAATCCTTCTATTTTGGGATGGTCTTTCACCCTCTCTTTTGGTGGAGGAATAATAGTCTTCATACTAGTTCAAGCCCGAATCAACTGCCTCCTCATATTCTGAGGCATTTCCTTGCTGACTAGGAGGAGTAAGACCCTCTCATCCTAGGTTTCCCCTTTCCTTCTAGGTTAGAGACATATAATTAACACTTTTTTCTTTCCTAACCTAAGTTTCTTCTTGATGTGGCAGGAAGCCCACCCTGCAAGCTTTCTTCTGGGTGTTCCTTCCTCCAAGACCTTGTGATTTTGAAACTCATTGTGATATATTACTTAAAACACTAGTTACAGAGATGCTCAGAGTCACCACTCACAAAATGTGAGATAATTTGAAACCTTACTGAAACTGACTCTTATACTCTTTAATGAAGACCACTAGATAAATGATAAGCTAGCCAGGAGTCTAAGCTCAACTTGTACCTACGTTATATATGCTGATTTGTAACACCAGAGATATCAAATGATTGAAGTAGGTAGGTTAGGAGTCAAGCTCAACTTGAAACCTAAACTATTTGCTCTTGACAGTATTTCTCTATTCTCTAGTAGAATCACTGATTTGATGGTGACCTGGAAGGGCTGAATCAAATGGGTAATGAGATATTGAAAATTTATAGCATAAACAGTGATTCAGAACTGATTTTACTTATTTGTTATGCTTTAATCCCCATTAGAGTCACCAATTTTTTGGTGACTCGGATGGGTCAAATCTATCTGAGTTATATAATACTCATAATCTGTGATGTAGCAATAACCAAAGATTCTAACAATTGAGTTCTTTATTGTTGTTCTCCCCAGTAGAGTCACCAATTTGTTGGTTCTTGGATAGGATTTTACACTCCATGAGATACCAATATGCCCATGATGGATATTAAAGATTGGTTAGTTCCAAATGTGAGCAATCTATGAGCAATTGGACCAACTATAGGGATAACACTACCCTCTTCTGCTTCTAGCTCTACAAAACCAAGGTGGGTGCACCTAATCCAATACTATTAACTTTGACTGATAGTTCTAACTTTGCCCCTTATTTCTTTATTGGATCTTTAAACAAATGAATACAGTGAGAAAGTATTAAACAACAACCTATTGTTCATTAACTCTCCATCACTGGATAGGACAATACATAAATGTAAATAAAAGTAAAAGACTGGTAGTGATTTAAATGATTGGGATTATAAGGTTTGAATCACTCTTCTCAACACAAAGATAGGAGAATACAGGCCAGTGCCTTATCTATTGGGAAAAATATCAAGGAAAAGGATGAATACAATGGTGTCTGAAATTGGTCTCTAGACATAAATACAAAATATCCCAACTCTTTCCTACTTATGAAAATCCTTCAAATAAACTCCAAGAACACATATTTCACTTTGAGAAATATTTAATCTAACTCTTAGGTTGGAACTCAAAGCACCAATACATTCACATAAACCTTATGCAAAGATTTAAAGATTCAAAGAATAGAGCAAAGGAGAGCAAAGATCTGAGGTTTGTATTAAGTATAACCTTTCACCATATGCATACAGTATCCAGAATAGTAAGCTTGCAAGATAAGAACATCAATCTGTTCTTCTTCTTTATTGTTTGATAAAATGGTATCAAAAATTACAATCCTTGACTGGAAAGCTAGGGTTTCAAAAATTTCTATCTTTTTAACACCTAAACTCCAATACCTTAGAATGATCATGAAAAATCCCTTTAAACCAAGAGATGCAACAAGCGACCAATTATTCTAGGGCTACAAAAATTTAACCTAAAAAACCTTTACAACAACCCCAAAGGGTTTACAATAACTACACTACTGAAACAGGTCAGATATTTGCAATTGAGTCGACATGCTTTATGTTTTCAATGCTATCCTTGTCTCCTTCTCAACAAATCTGATTTTATTATCTCACTGTCAAACTGTAATGAATGCCCTTCTGCAATTATACAACCATAATATTCATTTGGCTTGGCATTATAGGAACAAAAATTAGATTGTAGCAGTAATATATGCCTTTTGTATCCTTCCCCAACTATAATCTGTACTAAAAAATTCAATTCTTGGCCACCACATCATTTTACATGACTCACTGGTTCAAAGACCCTAGCAAAACCCTACAGGATATTTGAATTTAAATATAAATGATAACTAGCTTAACTTTAAAATGTGACCGTTCATCTATTTTATTCTTGACAGATCGGGCGGTTCATAGAATCCTTCAATAGTCAAAAAAAACTTTAAAAACTGCTTTACACATCATAAAACCTTTGAACCAATCAAAATGGATCATGTTAGCGATGAATCGACATACTGGACCCACTTCTTCATAAGCTTTAAAATGAACAATTGTCATAAGTTCGCATAGCCTCAAAAGATTCTATGTGAACATCAGACAACTGTGAGATCTTCTATCTCTACATCTTTTAGAATCTCTCAGGCTCACTGATGTGTCTTCACTTCTTTCCAACTCAGGCAATCACAACATGACACCTCAACTATGAATCACCAGACGGTCCCACTATTCTTAGTTAACCCTTAACACTTTGACCCGTTTGGTGAATACATGACCAAAGACAATCGCATGTTCACTGAGAAATTTAGGGGCTCACTAATTTATTTGGAGATTCAGCGAATAGAAATTCACGTATCTGCTAGAAGATTTAGAGCTTCACCAGGTTACTTCGCGAATGAGAGAACATAGAGGAAAATTTATCGGCCCACTAAACATTTTGTCTGGGCCACCAGAAATTAGAAAATACTTTATAACCCTGGGCCTGCCTGCAAATAGCCAGATGTCATCATACCATTTGTTACCTCTACCCAGTCAGCTCTGACACAGGACACACTACCCTTTAGCATCCAATCAGATGACGGGCGTAAGATTGCATGGGGGAAGAATATTCCATGTGATCATATGTTAACCATCCTTCAAAAATCTCTGACATAGGTCCCACTAAAAAGTTCCACCTCATTATCAGCTCGATGAATCACAAACGTGCAAGTCAATGCCCACTGGCAAAAGGTCCAACACTGACATCTCATCGACCAAGCAAGATTAATGGTTGTCACTATACCACTGACCTTAAAAATCAATCAACTTGTCCCTATGGTATAACGACGACCACATGATCTTGTGGACCTACACACACTTTATCTCCTTTAAAAACTACGGACCCATCTGATAATTTCCAAGTCACTACTCCTTGACCAATCAGAAGCCACCAACTATGAATACCTAGCAGTGGACCCAATGAAAGAAAAGATTACGTCACAAAAAAAATCAATGGTTGTCTTATAATCTCATGCATCTAAAACATGCTTTGCAAAGACACACCCACCATTGATCTCTATAGATGTCAGAGCCTTTGAACCTCCAAAATTGTTGGCCCCACTAAGAATATTGAGTCATTAATACGTGGACCAATGAGAAACTGCTGACTAAGCACACCTGGCATGTGGACCCATTACATTGAAAAGGCTTTGCTGTGAAAGAGAATCAATGGCTGGCATAACTTCATAACCCTCTAACACACTCCATAAGATCTTATGCCTATCATTGGATCGAGATGGTGTTAGAAAGTGGGGCCCAGGAAAGGATAAAGGCTGGAAACTTTAGGAAAAATTTAGCATTGAGACCTAGGAAAAAATATTGTCGCCAGACTTTAGGAAAATTAAAGCTGGGCACTTGGAGACTTAGGAAAATAAAAGCTGCCAGGGTAATAAAATTTAACACACATGCCTTAATGAAATTTTAAATGGCCTGAAAAAGTAACATAAAATTAGAATAGGGCTAGGGCACACTTAGGGTTTTTCTTGCAAACGGCCAAAAATTGAATTTTGCTAGGGGTTTTAGTAGGGAAATGGGAAAAATAATTGCAAAGGCCCAATAAAAATGTTAAAGCCATGGAATTTTTCACTTGTGCTAACACATCCATAGATATGATATCACTGAATACCTCATCTTGGTACCCACCGATCTTGAACTTCACTAGACACTATCCACTGACCATGACCTTGTGGTTATCCTGCACCCAGGCAACCCAATATGGATGTGGATGTTTCTCCCTCTTGAGCTTCAACTTTGTCACCATCTCTTCTGACACCAAATTATCAGTACTACCACTATCAAAGAGAGAGAGAGAGAGAGAGAGAGAGAGAGAGAGAGAGAGGATATTGATGCTCCACTTAGCCATTACTATAATGGCTAAGAGGAGCATCAATATCCATTACAATAATGGCTAAGTGGATCATCAATATTCTCTCTCTCTCTCTGGTCCTTTGGCGTGTATTAAACATAATAGAATTTTAAGCATATTATTATCATTCTATTTCTTTGTTGTAAACATGCCATTGGTTCAATTTTGTATTTTTTTTTTGTGTTAAATGTATTTAAAATAAAGGTCTAATTCTATATATTGCTGATGCAGAGCCCTCTACTATCACCTTAAGTAGGCCAACTCAACTTGAGGATGTTTGAAATATAAGTGGGAAAGTAATACTAAGAGGGGGGGGGGGGGGGGTTGAATCAAATATTACCTACTTTACACTTTTAATCTGATAAAACTTTATGCATGACATAAACAAAACTTGATCATTGTAAGCAACTAAACATATAAAGCAATATACATGAAATCACTCATGACACCATGATTTGGTAACCCAAAAACCCTTGAAAGGTAAAACTAGGGTGGGGATGACACCCACAAATCTTCATGACTACAGTAATAAGTTTTTCCTGTTAAGGCTTACAAAATGTGATCAATTCATGATCTACACTGTGAAAGGTCTACTCTGTTAAAAGCTAAAAGACTTATACAGTCTACTTTGTTAAAGGATTTACAAACTTACAACAAAGTAAGAACTCGGTAAAGAGATTACATAAAGTCTGTTAAGACAACTTAGTTAAGAGATTTACCCTAATACATTGGTCAAAATGTCTCAGTACCTAATCTTTCAGTTTGCACTTGTATGCAAATTATAGATCTCCTCTTTACTATATATTTATGATCTCTTGTATCTGATCTTTCTTGATTCTGTCCTTTCACTTCTTAGCTCAGTCACTAGATTCTATCTGAATACTTGACTATTATGAATATACCTCTTTGATTATTCTCTCATACTCATTCGATCTCAATATCTCTTATCTCTCTAATTCACACACTTCTCTTGATTTAGATCTTGACCTTATATACTAACAAAAACATTTTACTGATTCAAGATCTATGGTTCAGATTTATTTCTATTGCCACCTAAGCTATACAATTTTTTTATTGGCTCTAGGTATTACATAGGGATCAATGATAATAATATGGATGTGTAATTACCTCCGTAATTACCTCAATAAATAAAATACAAAACACCACTATCACAAAAAATGGTTTACCTTGATCATTGTGCCATTCCAAACTTGTATGTCATTCCTAGCTAACTCAGCAAAAGCTATTCCTATCACTCGACATTAACTGTACTCAACATCAGTTAAACTTCTCTGTCACTCAGTAATCATTGATATATGTAACTCAAAAAAAACTATACTTGGCATATTACAAACACATTGTGACCATGACTTTACTCGGCAATACTACTACTCGGTAAGTATATAATACATAACTCAACCTTTACAAGATGACTTGGTCATAGTGATGACTGACCATCATTGCCTAGATATAAGACTAAGTGTGAAGCACTAATGGTCAAAAAAAATATAGAGATCTATAGATGATTCAATAATAAACTTGGAATAAACGCAAGAAATAAATCCTACTCAAAGATAAAATAGAGTTCTCTAACTTTGTAAGTCACTCCCCAACCGTTCCACACAATTTCACCTTTCCACTTTCTTTTTCCAACACCTCTCACCTCAATCCCAACACCATAGATCATCTTATTATGGTATATCTATAATTTTCCAACTTCCCATTCACTCCAATCAACTAATCTTCTACCATTACACTTCTATAGCCTTTCTAGGCCTGCCTAGTAGCCCTTCACACCCTGAAATAAGAAAATGATTCACAAACTTCCCAAATAACCTAGCAATGTTTTTAGATTTTCTAGTACCCTTGTCAGAGTTACTAAATTCATCTCATTCTTAGTCCTTGATCATTTGATTGGTGAATATTTCCTTCACCCTCTAACTCTCCAACTAGGCCTAATTAGCCCTCCCTCAACAAAGAAACTCCTATCCCCGCTTGCCTCTAGGTCTCCATGACCCTAAACAGTCTTATAATATGATTCAAAATCACTGATTTTCAACTTAGTATGATTCCAAATACTCATCTACTTTCCATGACTGGTGTTAAATTAGTTCAATCAATCATATAGTTTCATTGTTGTGTTGATGTTTGATGACAGTGCATAGGTTTTTGAGAATGGTATTGTCTTTAGTGATTAAAAGACATTTTCCATTTGTTCATTCATATATCAATTCAAGCACACCCACTCCACTTCACATGGATGTCTTTGAAATATACTCTAAACTAAAGTGACTGTAACTACTAACTAACTTCTAACTATTTAATACAAGTCACCAAATTGACTATATTAACAATCTAAACAAGAAATTTGTTGTCAAGTTGACAAAAAATGTAAATTTTGAAGGGGTAGAATCTTCCCTCTTCTTGGGATTTTTATCCCAACCACCCACTCATTTCCACCCAGGTGTAGGACTGCAGCAAACAAGGCATGATCAAGGAGGCAAACATAAATTTTAATTGTCATTTCTAACAAGTTGCTTATAATCCCATTAATTAACAATGAAAGAAAAATGAATAGAGAAAGGTTCCATTTAAAAGCATTTAACACAAAAAAAAAAAAAATTACAAAACTGAACTAATGACATGTTTACAACAAAGGTCTAATAGAACTCCCAACAATTCTTAAACATACTTTATTTGATATGATGAATTCTTAAACAATTTTAGGTTGGAGTAGACATAGTTATCACACAATTTTTTGTGTGGTACAAGGAAGATTTTGCTATGTCAAATCTTCCTTCATGCTTGCAGTCTACAAAATTAGACCTTTATGAAGAATTCATCATATCAGATAAAGTATGTTTAAGAATTGTTGGGACTGGTCCTTTGGCATGTATTAAATAGAATAGAATTTGCAGCATATTATTATCATTCTATTTCTTTGTTGTAAACATGCCATTGGTTCAGTTTTGTAAAAAAAAATTATGTTAAGATGCCATTGGTTAGTTTTGTAATTTTTTTTTTGTTGTAAACATGCCATTGGTTAATTTTTGTAATTTTTTCAGGAATAATTTGGCCAAGGGCCAGATCAATATTTCTCACAATATCATTGCCAAAGTGGCCAAAGACTATGTTAGACTAATAAAATATGGGGATTCTCTTTACCGCTACAAATCTTTAAAGGTTGTTGCACTTGGATGGATGTATACCATTGTTAAGAGAATTGGACTGAGTTTTTCTTACCTCGAATAGGTGAGGCAAGAGTTATGTTGGTACCCTAATGTTGGCAAGAGTTATTTTATTAATAAGATTACTAGATTGGGTGTGCAACCTTATGCTTTTACTACTAAGTCTCTATTTGTTAGACATACTGATTATAAGTACTTGAGGTATTAGGTTATTGATACCCCTGTTATTTTGGACCACCCCTTGGAGGATAGGAATACCATTGAGATGCTCAGTATTATTTCCTTGGCTCATTTGAAGGCGGTTGTTTTGTTTTTCCTTGATATTTCAGGGTCTTGTGGTCATAGTATTGTGCAACAGGCAACTCTGTTTCACAGCATAAAACCTTTATTTTCCAATATGCCTCATATTGTAGTTTGTAATAAGATTGATTTGCAACCACCAGAGACACTACCAAAGGAGGATACAAAATTGGTTGCGGAGATGAGATCTGAGGCTAGGAAAAATATGGGTGGGTTCTTTGGGAATCAAGAGGGGGGAATGATGGCGTGCTACTCTCTATGACTTCTTTGAAGGAAGAAGGGGTGATTGTGGTGAATAATGTTGCATGCAAGTGGTTGTTGGATAAGAGAGTGTAAATTAAGATGAAGTTGAAGAAGATCAGTAGTTATCTCAATATGATTCATGTTGCAATGCCCAAGCTACAAGATGGGAAACAGTGGCCCCCTTGTATTCCTCAAGTTGTTTTGGATGTTAGGGTGCATGCTTCCAAGGAGGCCATGAAGCTGGAGAAGGATATTGAGAATGAAAATGGTGGGGCTAGAGTTTACTTTACAAGCTTGAAGCAATGGTATAATTTGGAAAATGAAGAGTGGAAAGAAGATGATATTCCTGAGATCATGGATGGACACAATGTTGTAGACTTTATTGATCTAGATATCTTGTAGAGGCTTGAAGAATTGGAGAGGGAAGAAGGGCTTAGGATGGAAGTTGAGGGTGATGAGGATGATGAGATGGGGGTAGTGGAGTTGAATCCTGATGAAAAGGAAGCTCTGGTAGAAATTAGGAAAAATAAAAAGATGCTTATCGTCGAACACAGATTGAAGAAGAAAACTACAGAGAGTAGGCCTACTGTACAAAGGAAGTTTGACAAGAATGAGAAATATGGCTTAAACATAATGGGAACACATCTTTCTATCCTAGGCTTGGTTCCTTTGAAAATTAGCTTGATAATAAATGAAGTAGATGAGAGCTGAGAAATTAGCTTCCCAATAAAATTCTCATAAATGAACTATGCGTACCTCAATTCCTGTGCCCTCTGCACATACCTAAATGATATATTTGAAACAAGAAGGGTAAATTTATCCTTACCCTTGTTGTTTCAAATATATCCTTTGGGTAAGCACAAAGGGCACAGGAATTGGGGTACACATAGGGCATTTATGGGATATTTCTTGGGAAGCTAATTGATCATCTATCATCTTCTTTATTATGAAGCTAATTGCCAAAGGATCCAGGCCCAGGCTAGAAAGATATCTTCCCAAACAAATAAAAAATATGCACATAAACATGACAACTGAGAAACATAAATGTAGATATCACAATAGCTAAGAAACATAAATGTAGGCATCATGGTAACATTTTTTTGGAGACAACATAATTGAGTTGTATACCCATTCGATGCAAAACAACTTCTACTCCTCCAGTTCCAAGTTGACACTACAGGATCCAAAGACCATAGATAAGGAATAAATTTAGAGAGTAGAGGAGGGCCATAATGACCAAAATAATACAGGACAAACCTCAAGTTAAATGAGGCAACTACAAACATTTTAATAGATTTTTATTATTAAATAATAAAATTTGCATATACTAGTGTTCTAAGCCCCCTCATTACATGATTTATTATTGTAACCCCCCTCTAAATTATGCATCTAGAAAATGAAACTACAACCTATTGGGATTGAGAAAAAACTTATAAAACAATAGCAGCTAAGAAGGATCGCTTGCCAACATCTACTCAAGAATACAAGGTCCTCCAATAGATGTATTCAACAGATGTTGGCAAGCGATCCTTCTTAGTTGTTGCTATTTTATAAGGTTTGTCTCAATTCCAATAGGTTATAGTTTCATTTTCTAGATGTGTAAGTTAGAGGGGGCCTACAATAATAAATCATGTAATGAGGGGCCCTAGAACACTAGTATATGCAAAATTCATTATTTAATAATAAAAATCTATTAAAATATTTGTAGTTACCTCATTTAACCTAAGGTTTGTCCTATATTATTTTGGTCATTATAACCCTCCTCTGCTCTCTAAATTTATTCCTTATCTATGGTCTTTGGATCCTATAGTGTCAACTTGGAACTGGAGGAATAGAAGTTTCTTTGCATCATCTGGGTATACCACTCAATTACGTTGTCTCCAAAAAATTGTGACCATGATGCCTACATTTTTGTTTCTTAGTTGTTGTATCCCAAGACCCCTTATGACCATTTATGACCCTTTATGATCCCTAATAATATATCTTAGAGGTCTTAAAATGTCATAAAGGGTCATAAGAGGCTCCTAGGAGGGGCCAGATGAGCTTCTACCTTCACATGGTTGGCCCTGTTAAGTAGAGAATGTTAAACTATTCTTGAAACAAAGAGAAGCTCAATAATTTAAGGTCCCAGTCCATGGAAAAATTAAATTAGACTTACTATCCAAATTGGACAAATTATGTCCAAGGTTTCATCCTAGTGGATGGTTTAGATGATGGGCAAAGTGCTAGAAAGGTATCAGCCACACCAAAGGGTAGAGAAAAGAAAGGACCTGTTGGGTGCTGAGACAATGTGGATGAGTGATCAGATGATCATCTGCATCAACATGGGAAGTTTGTCTTGGGTGTGGTTTGTATTTTAGGGGATAATCTTGGGGATTGGAAAAATGAGGCAGCCAAATTGGAGGATGGGTGGGAAACTGTAAAAGGGAGAAAAAAGAAAAATGAAAAGAAAGTTTTTGACATGATCCTTCGTTCTCAGAAAAAAAGTAGAGTTTAGAGAAAAATGAAAAGAAAGATTTTGACATGATCCTTCATTCTCCTAAATGTAGCTAGGGCCACATTCTAACCCATTATGATTAATAAGATAACCAATTACCATTAAAAAAAATAGTAAAGTAGCCTGCACGGTCTCGGGTTCAAACCTCCCCCGTATTTTAAATTGTGTGATCGGCGAGGGGGCCGATGGTCTCACCCCCTGAGGATTGGTCTCACCTAAGCTCACCCATGGTTCCCAAGATATAGGCTACTAGGTTACTGGGCTGAGTCACCAGGATACCTTAGGGTTATCAAAAAATATATATATACAAAGTGATATAGATTAATGTAAAGTAACACTTGAAGATAAATATCTAAACTAATCACCGATAAGGATGTCATTGGTGATTACTCTGGATATTTATCTTCAGTTTTTTTTTTATTTTACATTCCATTATTAGTCGATCTTTGCGACGACCTTTGGTCAAAACCCTCACAAAGATTGGTCTAAAGTTTGACCAATTTCTGTCAAAATTTTCCTCATGGGTTTGGCATCCTAGTCAGACGGTCTAAATATTTCGACCAAGTAAGGTCAAAAGGTCTAAATATTTCAACCTACTTTGGTCGATAGTTTGACCTAATGAATTCCTAGTAGCAGATGTGAATTTTGACCAAGATTCACATCAAACTTTCTATGTTGACAATGATATGTCGAACATTCAACTGAAAAAATAGCAACCAAACCATTGGTAGAAAATTTGACCAATTGTCCGTCGAAAATAGGTGCAAATTGTACTAGTGACAAAATTGTAGTTAATAACAAAGAAAATGTGGATATTAATAAAATTAAAGATCCCTTTGTCAAATTTTACCAAAACTTGTTCATCTCTGAAGATACTAAGGATGCTAAATCCCTTAGACATACATATAGAAATCTCATCCCCAATAGAATATCCAGTTAGGATGTTGACCTTCTTAGTAAAGACATAACCTTAGATGAAATTAAAAAAGATATTAAATCTTTGAAGAATGACAAGGCTGCTAGGCTAGATGGATTACTTGTGGAATTCTATAAGGCCAATATAAATTGGATCTGCAAAGACCTCTATGACATTTATTCTGAAGCTTGTACCAAAGGTACCCTAGGTAGCTTTATTAATAGAGGTATCATAAAACTAATCCCTAAAGATGGTGACAAAGAACTTCTCAAATTTTTGCGGCCTATAACTCTCCTTAATGTATCCTATAAAATCCTTTCTAAGATTCTTTCTTTGAGGCTCAAAAACATCTTCCCAAATTTGTATGCTCTACTCAAATTGGATTCATTAAAGGTAGATTTATTCCTGAAAACCTGATCACCAACTAGGAAGTAATGAAGTGGTTGAAATATTCTAACCAAAATTATGCTATGTTGTTATCGGACTTTGAAAAGGCCTATGACAGAATTGAATGGGACTTTATCATTATGATACTTGAGGACTTTGGATTTCCTGCTACATATTGTTCCTTTGTTAAAATTTTGTTAAATGATGCTTCTACTCATGTTGATGTCAATGGTTCTGTATCTTCCCCCTTCTCCCTTGGTAGACACACAAGGCATGACTATCTCCTTGCCCCTACTCTTTTTTTTATTGCCTTTGATGCCCTCACCTAAATTCTTATGGACAATTCCATTTCCCTTGTTGTCAAACGCATCACCCTTCCCAATGACTCTAACCTTATTAACAGTCAATTTGTTGATGAAAACTCTATCTTTTTTGAAGTTTCTAAAGACAACTTTGAAGCTTTGCATAACAAACTCACCTCCTCCTTCTCTATCTCTGGTGCCCACATTTCATAAGCTAAATCCATTTTCGTGGGCTGGACTGATCATCTACCTAATTGGCTCAACAAATTTAATTTTCAAGGGGGAAAACCTTAAAAGATTATATGGTACCTTAGTATCCATTTCTCTATAGAACCCTCCCTTAGGGAGAAGTGGCTCTGGGTCAAAGATAAGATCTATAAAAATCTCAATAAGTGGCATAAGAGATCCCTCTCCCTGGCTGGAAGAATGCAGGTGTGCCAAAAAATTCTCTCCTCCTATAATGTTTACTATACCTCTGCTTGGATGTTAAATAATTATCAAATATTGGAAATTTAGAAAGCCATTAGGAATTTCTTATGGTTTGATGGTAAAGGAAATAAGAAATGTCATGTTGTGAGGTGGGATTGGTGTCACACAAACAAGCTCCTTGGGGGTTTGGATTTAAAGGACCCTAAGACTCAAGGGATTGCCCTTGCTGCCAAATGGATCTTCCATTCTCTAGAAGGGGATCAACCTTGGAAGGTCCTTGTTAGATGTAATATTAAGAGGGGGATCCCTCGGAAGGCTAAGTCTTGGAAGAACCTCCCCTTTTGTGATACAATAAAGGGTAGCTTCCCTATTCTTATTCAAGGCTCTGTGATCTTTAAGACTATTTGGAAAGCCTGGGAATATATTAAATTGTACATTCCTAATAAAACCTTTTTTGATCATAAACTTCTATATAGTGAAAGATCCATTTGGTGGAATTTGCACCTTTCAGGTAAACCCCTTGTCCTCTCCCAAGGATGCTCTATGAAGCACAGGAACTACGTAGGCATTTCTCAATTCATATGTTTCTTTCAAAAGGACAATCTTATCAGTTGGGAAGACTTCATCTCCAAATTCCAAATTCTTTTGTCCCAAAAGAAAACATATTATAAGATTGTCAAAGCTTGTAAGGCCCTCCCCGTTGCCTGCCATGATGATTCTCATAGATTTATGAAGATTAAATGGCCGCATGGTACCATAATGGCTAAAATTAAAGCCAAAAACATTTACAAAATCATTGATTCTAGTGAAGACATCATTAATCATGTTAATAAACTTTGGTATGCTGACTTGGATTCTAATTCTTGGAAAAAACACTTTGGCAGACCTTGGAAATCTCCTATTGACCCTAAGATCAAATGCTTCAAATGGCTTATATTACTCGACAAGATTCCTTGAAGAAAAGATCTTGATGCTAATGATCTTTGCAGCCTATGTAGACTTACTGACTCCTGCAGACATATTATGTTTTATTATTCTTTTTCTAATATATGGCATATGTTTGGTATCACCTATCCTACTTTTGTGAATATATTTAAAATTATCATTCATTACATTGAAGGTTTAAACAAGGATACTAACATGTTCTAGAGTATTCTATCTGCTAACATTCTTTGGTAGGTGTGGAAGTGCAAAAATGAAGAAAGGTATCAAGACTCTCCTAGGTCCCATACTGAATTTTTTCAAAAACTCACATATTTTAAAATTTCCTCACAGGTTAATGTAAACATGACAATTAATAGAAAGAAGCTCAAAAGATTCCTTCAAGCGCAGCATTCCACCATGTTCATGTATGAATTGAAGGATGGTTATGATTGGAGAAGACATATAGCCAACTTTGCCAACTTTGAAGAAACTCTGAAGAAGTTGACACAAGAAGTCAATAAGAACAATAATGAGATGGATCACCAAATCAGTATGTTGGCCCAAATCTAGGATAAAAAGAACATTGTTTGGATGGAAGGCCCACTGGGATGGACTGCCTGTGTTGAGGCTCGGGATGATATTCTCCACTAAGTTTCTTGTTCTCCACATCTTGTTTCATGTTTTGTTCTTAATTTTGTCAATACTCTAATACTCTTGGGCCGAGGCTTGGCCTCTCTCGGTACTAGTCCTTGTTATATTTTTTATCCCCTTATAGTTAATACAAAACATAATATTATAATCATAGTTATGTATATTGTAATTTTCTTTTTGTGTTATTTCAATTCTAATTATGTAAATCAATTTAAATAAAAAAGTTTATATTATAATATATTGATTTAATAGTTCTACATGTTTTTTTTCTAATGTTTAATTTTGTTGTAATAATAATTTTGTTTAACTTTATAAATAATTATAAAATATTATTTATAATATATTTAAAATATAATTTTTTTACTTATAATTATATTATAAATAAAGCTTATTGTTATACTTTACAAAATAATTTAAATTAAGATTAGAATAAAATAAAATAAACTATAATTTCTAATTTATATTGTTCAAATTATTATAATAAAAAGAATTACTTATTGCTACATCTAAAATTAATTAAACTAATATACTTATTATCAACAAATTTTATAATTAATTATAATACATTTATTAATATTAGAATTACAATTACATAGATTTATAATAAATATAATAAAATACATTTAAATTTATCTAATTAACTAAACTTATGATTAAATTGAGCTACGTAGACCAATTAAAATGAAAATCCTTGAGTATTATGATTATAATTATATAATTTATATTAAACAGAATTATACTTAATAAAATATAATAAATTTATTAAAATTTTAATTATATATTTCACATTATACTAAATGAACTCTTGTGCACCAATCAAAATAAATTAAAATTTATATTTCATTATAATTTTTTAATTTATAAAAATGTAGATGCAAATTTTTTAACTTTATAATATCTAAAAAGAAAAAAATTATCATCTCATTGGACAAATGTATTTGAGCTTTTATACATGAAATTCTCACATTGTGGAACATAATATTTTATAATTAATTATAATACATTTACTAATGTTAGAATTACATGTACATAGATTTATAATAAATATAATAAAATACATTTAAATTTATCTAATCAACTAAATTTATAATTAAATTGAGCTATGTAGATCAATTAAAATTCACTAATTTATTTTATAACTAAAATTATATGTTCTATAGTTAAATGTAATATTTCTAAGTTTGTAATTTGTATAAATTGTTTATTTATCATATGATTTAATAAAGTTTTTATAGTCAGGAAAGTTGTGGATGCATAATTTTCTAGAGAGCTATTTTGCCTAATTCTCGCACTTATGTCTCTGCAAATTATTATTTTAAAATTAATAATTTACGACATTTATAAATTTTAAATGGTATTATATTTTATAAAATAGAAATATTTTTTAAATAATATTATAATTATAATTATGTATATTGTAATTTTCCTTTTTTGTTATTTCAATTCTAATTATGTATATCAATTTAAATAAAAAAATTTATATTATAATATATATTAATTTAATAGTTCTACATATTGTTCTAATGTTTCAATTTAGTTGAGGTAACCTAAAATGACAAAGAATAATTAAAATAAAAATTCTTGAGTATTATGATTATAATTATATAACTTATATTAAATAGAATTATACTTAATAAAATATAATATATTTATTAAAATTTTAATTATATATTTCACGTTATAATTGCAGGATTACTAAACTAAAAGGCAAGTACTACGTGGCGCTTGTTGTTTAAGGGAAATGAATTTAGGAGTTTGTTTGAAAAAAAAAGGAAAAAAAAAGGTATAAATTAAGTTTAACCATATTATCACACTTAAACTAAATATATTTAAGAAACATAAATTATTTAGTGAAGAAAATATTATTTTAATATATTTTAATTTTTTAAAAAAATATTTAGAAAAATTTGATTAAATTTAATAATTAAAAAATAAATTAAAATCTAAGATCTTAAATATGTTTTACATAATTTAGTTTTTAGTATTTGAAGCATTATGTTAAAAATGTTTGTGTTCACATTAAGATCTTGATGTAAAAATATTCTTGTAGTGTTTACATTTGTCATAAAATCTTAAACTTCACATTTGATATTATATATTATAATTTGATTTTTACATTTTTATTATGTATAATATTTTTTTAGCTATATATATTTTAAATTCAACATTACTTATTGAGTTATCACTTTTAGATTAAATTTCATACTTCTAGTGAATAAAATACAAATCAATGAAGAAATATTAAAACAAAAGATGCGAGCTATAATTTTATTCTTCAGGGACCCCATTATTATCTAAACAAAATAACATGATATCTAATATTTTGGAGACAATAAAAAATATTGTGTTTAAGTTTTTAGGGTCGATGAAAGGTTTTCACTCTACAACTAGGGTAAGCAGATTGAAGGATTGTTGTACCTCCCGCACCTGTGGCTTGGGTGAGCCATTATGGCCTCCACATCTCTTGGGGAAATTAATGACATTAATTTTCCCTACTTAAATGAAGGCAGAAAAAATGTCCGAGATATAACCTGTAGCAACAATGTTGTTGAGCCCAAGGCAACAAAAGTTAATTTGACACGAGTTGAAGACGCAGGGCAGAGTAGTGCAGGAAGTGGATGGGCCAAGGAGAGTCTTTCAAGCAAGTCGTCTAGCATGAGAGGTCATTGTCGAAGGGGGCCCTTTTTGTCTCGTCCATCATCCAAGTTGCAAGAACAAGCACAAGAGTTGGAGGTAAAATTTTGGTGACTCCGAGGCTAGTTATCAAGCCTAATCCCCAAATGCTTTCAGCGATAGAACTTGAGAAGAATAGACTTAGAGAAATTGCTATTTTCTTTGCTGGTGTTGATGTATCTAGAATCCCTTCTAGAGAATTCCTTAATGAATTATTTCAATGTGTTTGGTGTCATAAATTAGGGTTTCAATTTTCACACTACAAAATGATTTAAAAAGGTTTATTTATTTTATTTTTCTATGACCCAAAGGTCCAAAAGGCTATTATAGATATATAATTCTAGAAAGTTAGCCCTTTCTAATTCAGAGCCATTCCCTAGTCCTTGGAGGCTTCTCATAGTGAAGTTCTCACTCTCTCCAACCCTAGGTGGTTAGTGGTAGGAAATTTCCCACCTTTTTTTCTTTATCTTATTCCATAGGCTCTTCAACCAGTCGGTAAAGTTTGAAGGATTGATCGGTCAAATGTTCTTATCTCCCACACTAATATTAGGGTCCTAATTTATCTCAATCCTAGTCTTGACCTCCTAGAATCCCTCCAATTTGACCTTGGTGGTACTCCCAATATTTGTCCCATTACCCTCTTGGGATGGATTAATAGCTGCTATTTATGTAGGAAAGAAGGGCATAAGAAAAAAGACTGTCCCATCCTGATTAAATGTGTCTCACCCTCTGGTGCTCCTAGAAAGACAAATAAGCCCTCCTCCAATAATGCCAACCCAGAATCAAATGAGGAACCTTGGACTCCCCTCCAACCCATCTCCCCACCCATGCCCAACCAGGCTATTTGAAAATATTTCAATCCAAACAATATTAATCCTCCCAACAACTAGATGCAAGATTCAATAGCCCTCACTCAAACCCTTGAAAAACTTAAAGGGAAGTTTGATCACCTCCGTTTACCCCCACCTACTAGCTCTAAGTTTACCAAATCTCTCTAAGGACTACCATTACCTAAAGACCTAGACACTATGGGTTAAATAATAATAAGAAGAACTAGGTACATAAACATATGACTAAAAATGCTCAGCAAATTGGTCTAGAAAGGATCCAATTGAAGGTTGATATGGTTAAATCTACCCCTAAACCAAAGTGGAAGATCTACTTTGTTCTCCCTCTAGGTAGAGACACTAATTCTAATCCACCTCCTACCCTCATGATTTTGGTGGAGATGGCTGGTAGCCCTAGTAGCTTCTCACTCCCTTCTATCCCCCCAATCTAGATAATTTCCCTAATACCATCTAGACACTTAGCTTGGGAAGCAAACTCCCACCCCCTGACTAGGCCGACAAGATTAATGGCTTCTTAGTGGTGATGATTCCTGCTCCCCCCTCTTCCCTGCCTAACATCTGGATATTTTCCGCTAGGAGGAAAGAGGTTGTAGACCTACCCTCCTCAACTTCACCTAAAACCGGGATGGAGATGGAGACTAAGGAGAATCTAGACCTAGAGGAGGGAGAAATTGGATCTTTTCAAGGACATTTGAGTAATGGTGAGTCAAATGTTTTTGTTTTCTCATCAGGAGAACATGATGTGGGAGGGAGGATAAAGAATTCCTTGAGACCCTCTCCAGTTTTAGATGGAGGAGGGATTTGCACCAAGAGGAAGAGAGGTAGACCCCCCAATGTGACTAGTAATCACAAATCTTGCAAAATGTAGAGGAAAGAAATCCCCCAATGCTTTAGGAGCTTTAAGGCCCCAATGGAATCTAGAAATAAAGTTTCCCCATGGTAGTGAACTATGCATCTTGGAATTTCAGAGGTTTGGAATCCTCTAATAGGAAATATGTCGTTAAGAGGTTTCTTTAGCTCAACATGGAAATTGATGTTCTTATGTTGCAAGAAGTCAAGGTTGTAGGATTTACACTTGATATAGCCCTAAAATGTATTTTGAAGGATGGTGATGCTTATTCCACTAAGCACCAGAAGGGAAAGAGGGGAGACTCTATCTTAATTGGTCCAAGATGGAGGGAGGCAGTTAGGAAATGGGGATTCTCTCCCTGTAGTAGAGCAGTTTGGGTTATTTTTAAGGAAGGTGGTTGTTCTTTTGGGATTTTCTCTATGTATGAGCCCAATGAGCTCAATGCTAGAATTGATCTATGGAGATGGATCTCTAGTTTAGATAACATTCCTTGGATTATTGCTGGAGACTTCAACATTGTTGAGAGTGCCCAAGATAAAACATGAGGGTTGAGATTTGAGTGGAAAGGTAATGAGATGGTCTTCTAGAATAGGATGATCTCCAAGTTAAATCTATTTGACCCCCTAGCAAGAAAGAAAGATGAATCTAAGGGCATTTGGTTTACCTTGTCCAATTTCCAAAGAGGGGAGAAGAGGGGCTACTCTAGGCTTGACCGATTATATATCAACAAAAATATCTTCAGCTGCATACCCTCTAGTTCACAACTATGTTAGAGTCCACCCCTCTTCCTTGTCTGATCATCATCCAATTATATCTTCCTTTCACTTGATTGATGAACGATATCACTCTTTTACTAGAACGAAAGGATTTTCCCTAAACTCTTCCTTCCTTAAGGACCCTGATGTGATGGATACCATTAAGATCATATCTTGGCTCAATGATAATGTAGGCAAACATGGCTCAGAGACCAATAGGGGGAATTAGACAACCAACTCATGGTGGACCATTGGAAAGGTGGTGGGTAAGAAGAAAGCCAAATATAGTAGGAGGAGAGAACTCAAGCTAGTTGAAGAGCTCCAAGAAGATGAGTTTCAAATGCAAGACTCCTCCCAAGACCCCCATCTCTTAGAAAAGAAACTATGCTCTATAGAGAATTTCTCGTATTAGGGATCGGGGAACTAATATCACAGATCAAGATGACATTGTTAACTCCTTCTCAAGGTTCTAGAGAGACCTCTTTACCTCAAAATATAGTAGCTCCATGGAAACTGCCAGCCATAAGATAAAAGGTATTATCTGAAGGAAACTAAGCGCATAAGATTCATAGTTAATAGGGAGGGACCTCTATATCAGAGAAATTAGAGCTTCCATCTTAAGTATGGCCAATGATGAAGCACCTGAGCCAAATGGGCTCACAGTTGAGTTTTATAAGAGTAATTTAGATTGGATCTATCATAACCCCCATAAGATCTTTAGAGAAGCCATCAATGTCAGCTCTTTAGGCCCTACAATCAATTATGGACTCATAAAATTGATTCCCAAAGGTGGGGACATACTTTTGAATAAGAACTAGAGACCTATTACCCTACTCAATGTAGGATATAATATACTAGCAAAAGGTCTTTCACTTGGGATTGTTGATATTATCCCTAAAGTGATTAATAACACCTAGACAAGATTTGTTAAAGGAGATACATCTTAGAGAATATCATAACATGTTGGGAAGCACTAGAGGCTGGGCCAAAGTCTTTGGGAAAAATTTCTCTGTGTTACACATTGATTATGAAAAACCCTATGACAAAATAGAATGAAAGTTTATCCCTTGTATGCTAGAAATCATGGGGTTTCCAAATTCCTTCTACAAAATGGTTTCTACCCTGCTTCATGGTGCTAAGGAAATAGTAGAGGTCAATGGTGTTAGATCATGATTCTTCAAGCTGACTAGATCCATTAGACAAGGTTTCCCCCTTGCCCCTTCTTTGTTTGTTACAGATGCTGATTCTCTTCACTACCTTTTGAGGGTGACACATTGACCCCAAAAATTAGAGTTATTTCCCTTCCCAGTGATCATGAAGTTTCAAACGTTCATTTTGTAGATGAAACAACAATCCTCATAAGTTTTGAAGAAGACAATATGGACCAGCTTATGGCCAAGTTGGATTTGTTTTTCCAAGCCTCAAGAAACAAGATCTCTATTTCTAAATCCATTATGCTAGGATGGAAGGATCAACCTTGAATTTGGTGGGGCAGATTCAGTTTTGATTCGGGAGGTCCTAAACACATCATCAAATACTTTAGCATACCATTTTCTATAGATACTAATATTAATGACACATGGATTTGGATGAAAGACATGATTCTCTATAAACTGAGTAAGTGGGATAATAACTTCCTATCCTTTCTGGGTAGAGTGCAGGTTTGCTAGAAGATTCTCTCCTCCTACCCAGCCTACTTCTCCTCAACCTGGCTCTTCAACCATAATCAGTTTTCTCACATTCAAAAGTTTATTAGAGACTTTCTCTGGTTTGATGGCAGAGGGAATAAGAAAACGCATGTTATTTCCTAGGAATGGTGCACTAGAGATAAAACCTAGGGAGGATTAGGGCTTAAAGATCTTAAAACTCAAGGCTTTTCCCTAGCTATGAAGTGGATTCCTAGAGCCGCTGAAGGAGGTGAGCCTTGGAAAATCTTGATTAGGAACAATTTGATCCGAGCTCACCCTGATAAGCATAAATAGTGGAGTGGCTTGAGCCTCATAGATTTGTTGGGGTTATATTGAAAGGTGAGAGTGTATGGTTCAAGTGTTTTCAAATCAATCTGGAAAGGGTAGAATATTTCTAAGAATTTTCTCTACACCACTATCCCATTTGAAAGTTCTAAAGTGGTCTTTCACTATAGGTCAATTTGGTGGAACCTTACACTCAATGGTAAACATCTAGCTATAATTCAAGGTTGTTCTACTAAAAAATGGGCAAAAAAATGTATCAAATCCTTTGAGGATATTCTTCTCAATGGAAAGATCATCCCATGGGAGATATTAGCCTCAGATTTTTTCTTACCACATATCTAGAAGAGAACCTATGTATCTCTTGCCTCCGCCTTTAGCTCACTGAAGAAAGTAACATCTTGTTTCTCCCATGAGACATGTTCCTATCAGCTTACTTGGATAGAAAAATCCCCCTTCATTTGGTAAAAAACAACTATCTCTACCAAATAATCACCTTCAGCCCTGATATCCTCTCCCATGCTAACTCTAAGTGGAACCTAGACTCCCCTCTCCCTGACTAGAACATATAATTTTCCTCTCTTTGGATAAGGCTTTTAGAACCTAAGTTTATCTACTTCCTTTAGAGACTTATGCTTCTTAAAATTCCTTTCAAGAGACTTGGGGGAGAACCCAATCCTTGTACTGTGTGTAGGCAGCCAGAGACTAGCTTTCATGTGTTCTTCGAGTGCATGTTTGCTTCTAAAATTTGGAACATTTTTGGACTTACTTTTAGAAAACACTTCCAAACTTTGAACATCATATCTAGTTCCATTAACAGTAGCAAGTTTTGCAATTATTTTTGGACTATTCATTCTTCATTTATATTATGGACTATTTGGAAGGCTAGGAATGATTATGTATTAGCAAGGAAATCCCAAAATCTTATTGAGTCTCTTATGAGACTCATCTATATTGATGTTTCATTGCAGGTCATAGATGTGATTAAACTTAAAGAAAGAAAGTTCCTTCACATCTTAAGGGAAGGTAGGGGCACCATAGAGAAGGACATAGCCCATAGATACACTATAAAGAAAGAGGGAACAATGATCAACAATTACCTCAATGAATTCCTATAGTAGGTAAAAGAAGAGAACCTAGGAGTAGCAGTCGGTACTTCAATAGGAGCCATGAGGGAACCAATCTTTGGGAGACATGAGATTATTAGATAAACTATTGTTTCTTGAGACTCCAACAAATATGATGCAGACCATGAGGAACCCAAAGAATGATCACATATATTTACTTCAATATAGTGTTGAGATGTACCTAACATAATCAACTATAATTTTGAGTCACTTTTTGTACTGGTTGAGTATACCAATCTAGCCTAATTGGAATATTTTGTGAACTCTAGTGTTCGAAACTATCTACTAATGATATGCAATATAAAAAATATCATGTTTAATATTTGAAATGCTTGAATATTGTTTATTATTTATTTTAATTTAAATTAAAAAGTCTTATTTTTGTATTGACTATAAGGGGATCAAAAAATATAACAACGACCAGTATCGAGAGAGGCCAAGCCTCAACCCATGAAAATTAGAGTATCAATGAAAATAAGTATAGTACATGAAAAAAAGGGAAGAGAAAAGAGAATTAATGGAGAATATCATCTTGGTCCTCAACCTAGGTAGTCCATCCCAATGGGCCTTCCATCCAGATAATGCTCTTCTTATCTTGAATTTTGGCTAGCATGCTGATTTGGTGATCCATTGCATTGTTCTTCTTGTTGACTTCTTGTGTGAGCTACTTCAGAGTTTCTTCAAAGTTGAAAATCTTTTCTATATTCCTTCTCCAATCATAGCCATCTTTCAATTCATACATGAACATGATGGAGTGCCCCATTTCAAGGAATCTTTTCATCTTCTTTCTTTCAATTGTCATGTTCACATTAACCTGTGAGGAGATTTTAAAATATGTGAGTTTTCGAACAAAATCAGTAAGGGACCTGGGAGAATCTTGATACCTTTCTTCATTTCTACACTTCCACACCTACCAAAGAATGTTACAAGATAGAATGCTCTAGAACATTTTAGTGTTCTTGTTTAAACCTTCAATGTAACAAGTGATAATTTCAAAAATATTCACAAAACTAGGATAAGTGCTACCAAACATATGTCATATATTTTTAGCAAAATAATAGTAGAAAAAAAAATATCTGCAGGACTCAAGAAGTCTACAAAAATTGCATAATTCATTAGCAGGAAGATCTTTCTTTAAGGGAATTCTCTCAAGCAACATAAGCCATTTGAAGCATTTGATCTTAGGGTCGATAGGAGATTTCAAAAGTCTGTAAAAGTGTTTTTTCCATAAATTAGGATCCAAGTCAGTATACCAGAGTTTATTAACATGGTTAATGATATCTTCATTAGAATCAATGATTTTGTAAATGTTTTTATCTTTAATTTTACTCACTATGGTTCCATCCGGCCATTTAATTTTCATAAATCTATGATAATCAACATGATAGGTAGTAGGGAGGTCCTTACAAGATTTGACAATAATATTATAAATTTTATTTTGGAAAAGAGGAATGTAGAATTTGGACTTGAGGTCTTCCTAGCTGATAAGGCAATCATTCTCAAAGAGATATATGAATTAAGAGATGTCTAGGTTATTCTAGTGCTTAGCAGAGCATCCTTGGGAGAGGGCAAGGGGTTTACCTGAAAGGTGGAGACTCCACCAAATTGATCTTTAATCATATATAAGTTTATGCTCATATAAGGTCCTATTCTAAATGAACTGCTTAATATGCTCCCAGGCTTTCTAAATGGTCCTAAAGAGTACAGAGCCTTAAACAAGAACAAGGAAGATACCCTCAATGATATCATAGAAAGGGAGGTTCTTCCAACACTTAGCCTTTCGATGGATCCCCCTATCAATATTACATCTAACAAGGACCTTCCATGTCTCATCACCTTCCACAAAGTGGAAGATCCATTTGGTAGGAAGGGTAGTCCCTTGATTCTAAGGTCCTTTAAACCCAATCCCCCAAGGAGCTTGTCTATGTGGCACCAATCCAACTTAACAACATGACATTTCTTATTTCCTTTACCATCAAACCATAAAAAATTCATAACGGCTTTTAGAATTTCTAAAACTTGATAGTTATTAAACATCCAACCAGAGGAGTAGTAGACATTATAGGAAGAGAGAATTTTCTAGCACACCTGAACTCTACTAGCTAGAGAGAGGGATTTGTTATGCCATTTATTGAGAAAGATATACTGAGGTACCAAACAATCTTTTAAGGTCAGCCCCATTGAAAATAAAATTTATTGAACCAATCAGGAAGAAGATCATTCTAGCCAAGGAAAATGGGTTTAGTTTAGGAAAGGTGAGAATTGGAGATAGAGAAAATGGAGGTGAGTTTATTATGAAAAGCAACAAATATCTCCTCAGAAGCTTCAAAAAAGATAGAGGTGTCATCTAGAAAATGATAGTTAATAAGGTCAGAGTCATCGGGAAGGGTGATGCCTTTGATAGCAGGGGAGATGGAGTTTTTTACTAAGAATGTAGGTGAGGACATCAGAGGAAATAAAAAAAAGAGTAGGGGAAAGGGGGAAGCCTTTCCTTGGATCTACCAGGGTAGAAGGGGGCAGATAAAGAACTGTTAACATCAACCTGAGCAAAAGCATCTTTCAATAAAATTTTAACAAAAAAACAATAGGTAGTAGGAAATCCAAAGGCCTCAAGCATCATAATGATAAAGTACCATTCAATTATGTCATAGGCCTTTTCAAAGTCTAGTAACATCATAGCAGAGTTTTGATTGGAATATTTGAACCAGTTCATGGCTACCTAATTGGTGATTAGGTTTTCAAGAATAAATCTACCTTTAATGAATCTAGTTTGGGTAGAAAAAATGAAATTGGGAAGGATATTTTCAAGCCTTAGAGAAAAAATCTTAGCTAGAATTTTATAAGAAACATTAAGGAGATTTATATGCTACCAATTTTTGAGAAGGGATTTGTCTCCATCTTTAGGATCAATTTTATGATACCTCTATTGATAAAGCTACCCAAGGTACCTTTGGTACGAGATTCAGAATATATGTCATAAATGTCTTTGCAGATCCAATTTATATTAGCCTTATAGAATTCCATAGGTAATACATCTGGTCCAAGGGCCTTGTCATTCTTTAGAGAGTTAATAGAATTTTTTTAATTTCATCTAAGGTTGTGTGTTTACTTAGAAGGTCAACATCTTGTCTGTAAATTCTACTGGGGATGACAATTAAATTAATATTTTTGAGGGATTTAGCTTCCTTGGTATCTTTAGAGTAGAACAAGATTTGTTAAAAATTAATAAAAGATTCTTTAGTTTTAGCAATATCTACTATTTCAGTATTATTAACCATAATTATGTCAATGGTTTCATTGGCCTGTTTCTTCTTAAGGAGGTTAAAAAGGAATTTTGATCCTCTATCTCCATTTTGGAGCCAGTGGGCATGAGACCTGATTTTGGTGCCTCTAATTTTAACCTCTTGATGTTGTCTAAGATCTTCCCTAGCCTTGAAAACAAAGGTGATAAGGTTCCAATCAAAGGCATTGGGTTGAATGTTTATCTTAGCAGAGAACAACTTACATGATAGTAATTTCTTAGTGTATCCAAAGTCTTTGGCTTTCTTTTGACCTATGGTTTGAAGAAAAATATACCAAGAAGATATGTTATTGCTCCATAAGTTAATAGAAGAAAGGGAAGGGAGACTGTTTCTTATTGAGAATCCTAATAAGGTTCATAACATAAAGAAAATCTTTGTCCAAAAGAAGAAAATTGTTAAGGATGAGTCTTGGGTTGCCAGCCTTCTTCAAGATAGGGGAGTTATTAATTATATGACAGACATAGATAGGGTGATGATCTGAAAGTGAGATGGGTGTCTCAGCAATCAAGTTTCCTTGTTTATCAGGGAGGAAAGTAAAGAAATTCTTATTAGCATAAAATCTATCTAGTTGGGCATAGATTCTAGAAGAGCCTTGTTAAAAATTGCACCATGTATGCCATGGGCCATGGTTGGAATCAAGGTTTCCAGTTAAAGCGTCAAACAATTGTTTACAATGTTTCATCCTATTCCATTGTACCTTATCTAGGTCTCTCCAAGAGAAGGCGAGGCCACCAATTTTTTCTTCTTGGGACTCAATCATGTTGATGTCACCCCCAAAGAGAAAAGGGATATTGGGAAGGGAAGCAAGCCAAGACCAAAAATTTGATCTCTCTTTGTAGTCATTAGAAGCATAAATCAAACAGAATCCAAAGGTCAAAGAGTTAATGTTCACGGTGATCTAAACAACCCTATTACAGGGGGACACACCCTTACCCATGATACAATTGGTCCATTTATGATTATCAAGTATGCCCACCCCTCCTCTTCCTTTAGGATGATTAGATAAAATTTTAACCTCTTCCTTCTATATGAAATTCAAATTAAGCTCAAGCATAAAACAAATAGTTTTTAATTCTTGTAACATTATAATATCTATGATATTAAGAGAATCTAGATACCTCTTAATAATATGTTTTATGTCCGGGGATTCAAGACCCCTAATGTTTGAGGAAATACAACTCTTGAGGAAGCTAGAGGGGAGGAGGAACACTTAGGGTCTATGGTCCCACTGGTGGTAGTACTAGTAGCATGCGGGAGGTCCCCAATTTTTTACTAAAATGTTCTTATTTTTGGATCCTAGTGGCCATTCTCACCTTTTAGATTAGGGGATGTCAAATTTTTTATCAAGATCTTCATTGTTGGAAGCTGGTGGTATCATGACTTCCATATCAAAAGTCAAGTTAGTGAGAACACCAAAGTTGTAAATAGAGAGGGTGGTGGTTGTGGGAATGGAAATATGTTCATGTCTAGAGTTAGCAGGGATGACCTCGAGAGTGTAGTCGTCATCAAGTTCTTTGAATGATTTAGGAGGGAGGTTGTGAGTCATTGTATTAACTACCTTACTCCCACATTTCTTTTACAAGGGAGGACAATAGGAGGAATCATAGATAGGATTAATATCAAGGGATACCATTGGAGAAGAAGGAGAGGATGAAGAGGGTTGAGGGCGGACATTGGGGTCATTAGTTTGAAGGTTATTTTTCCTTCTCTAATTTTTATTACTAATTGTTTGAAAGCCATCAGATTGATTCAACTCTACATTAGGTAATCCTAGGGGATTGGGAGTTTAGATCTATGGAGGGTGTAGTAACATTGGGGGTAATTGTTGTGGCTTCTCCAATAGGTGGAGTGGTCAAAGAATGTTCTTGCACACTAAGATTCAAAGTAAGGGAGGAAGAGGAAGGTTGTGTTTTCATAGAGGACTTGTGCTTAATAATGGGGTAGTATTTTCTTAGATTCCCTTCTTTTTTGCATAGAAAGCACGCATTAAGACCTCCTAGGATCTCAATAGGAAAGGAATAGGAGTCTTAAGCTATGTTGATGTCGAGGATAGTAGGAATCTCCATACCAGGTTTTAGCAAAACCATAGCCCTAACATTCATGTGAGTGACAAGCCTAGTGGTATTGTCCATCCTAATGACCTTACCCAAGGGCTCAAGAAGATGGGGGAGAAAACACCATAGAAAGGGAGGAATTTGTTTCACTAGAATCCGTCGTGGGGCGAAGAGGGAAAGAACCTCATCATGAATGACATCTAGTGTCTAGGATAGGGCTCAAAAAGATGTATTCCCTACATACGAGTATTGTTTCTTAAGGATGACTTTCTATGAAATAGGATTAGTGAAAAAAATAACAAACAATCCTAATTGAATTTGTCTACAAAAGGAAATGTTGAACCCTAAGTTTGAGTTCCAGTAATTATGAAACCAATTGTCAAGAAATTTTTGAGTAGGGTTTTTTTCAATATCAACGGCATCAAAGAAGATAGCAGAGTCTCTTAAACTACTCTTTTGTTTAGCAATTTCATTAACCATTTCAGAATTCAGAGAAATGGATAAAGAGGTCAAGGGATTCCCAGGGACCTTACCAGATTGACGGGTTCCATTTGCTTCAGATATGTTGAATTTGGCACCAGAGCCAATGGCAGAGGAGGGATTACTTACTGCTTCAGAGAAAGACTTAAGAAGAGTTGGGGATGAATGAGCGTCATTAACCTTATTAAAGACACCCACTGGATCTGGCTCCATGGGAGCCCTAGTGGGAAGGGAGACCAAGGGTATGACCTTTGCCGAAGGGAAGAGATGAGAATGGGAAAACATGAAAATTAAAAGCTAGCATTAAAAGGAATAGACACACTTGGCAGATGAGAGGGCACGCACATACCGAAGAGAATAGATCAAACTGCCAAAAAAATGGAAAGTAAAATCAATTTCAGTAATCTCCAAAAAAAGAAAAAACAACTTATTTTTATATATATTTCATAAAATATAAAATATTTTATTTAAAAATAAAATAATTTTATAAATATTCTAATCAATTTTACTTATTTAAGAAGACATTTATACACCCAACAATTAATGATTCCACTACAACTACCTCTTAAGATATTAATGAGTATACATTAGATAACTAATCAATTCCTATAGATGTACCCATTGCACTTTTTCTGTAAGCACTATTTTATTATAAAAGGAAAGGGAAAGTTTATATTTAATTGAAAGAGTACTTATGGACTATACTGACCATCTTAGAAAAGAAATTGTTCTCCTCACACAGTCCTAAAAAATATCTGCTAGGCATTCGGCCCAGAATTTACTTCAAAATCATGACAAGTGGAGTAGTATTTAAAAAACCTCTGTATTAAATTATTTTAAAACTTGTAAGGCAGAGCTAGATAGGGTGTAAGATCAAGAATCAAGATTTATACATTTTTACGGTTTAACATAACACATCATGGGACAATCTATCAAGCTTCAACAGGAATTTTAGGCATGAAAAAATCTTTAAAGATGAGATTTGTGTTGATTATTATCTTTATAACTAGTCTCTTCTTAGTGACCTCTCACTCCTCCAACAGAACAACAGTAGATAGAAAACTTAGTAGTTTGAATAAGAACATCAATGGAGTTTCTTTGTCTCAAAATGACTCAGTGCCATTTTCTTCTGAGTATAGAGGGGTAATGGTGAAACTGTCTTCAGTAATGAAGAAGAAGAACAAGAAAAAGAAGAAGAAGAAGTCACCTAGTAGTATAAATTATGATCATCGATCATCACAACAATAGGGCATCTCAAGAGGCATATGCAAATCATTCAATTCTGTACATAGTTTTACCTTTTTTTTCATTTCTTTTGTGATGTCTTAATGGCGGAATTTATTTTTGATTGTTTGATTTTATGTGGGAGATTTTAAAGAAAGTTAGGGTTCAATCTTTTTCTCAGTCTAGCGAGAGTATCTCGGTTTTATTGGAGATTTTAGATTTTTAAGGTGATAAAAAAATAACAATCTAATTAAGTGTAACACTAGATATGATCTCTGATCAGTGATGAAAATTATAAATGTTTGATGCCTTAATTTGGAAAAGAATACACAGATAATACATTTTTTTCAATGTTCAATCTTCTCCATTCTATGCAAATTATTCCTTCGGCATTTCCATCTTCTTTTAAGCTTGTTGAAAAAATTGTGAGAGAAATTTAAAGAATATACATATCTACACTCTTGAATGTATAGGAAAGAGATAATATAAAATATTGCAGCAATATTAATCAATATCAATTTGGGTGTGTTTTTTCATTCTGTGTGGGAGTATGAATCATTTATATTTTTTTACTTTTGAGTAAATGTTATTTAGTTCTATTTCTTACAACAATGAATTTAACAAAAATAACAGATATAAAAGATTTACAAAATGGACATAGAGGTAAGCAACAATTGATTCTGCTTAAAATTATTATTTTGAATGAAAATAATTTGTAAAGTTATTGATGACATTAAAGGAGATAGCTTTGTTTCACCAAATGCAGCGAACAGGTGTCCAACCTGATCACTTCAACTCTGTTAGAATATACTTCAAGCTTGTGCCAAATTAAAAGTTGTGGAAGAGGGTATGAACATCCAAGAAAGCATAATGGAAAGATTATTTTCTGTCACATGTTGTGGTTGTAAATGTCGTGATAGATATGTATAAAAAATGTGGAAGCATAGGCAAGGCTTGTAAAATATTTGATAAAATGCCATTGAAATGGTTGCAGGATATGCACAAGATGGTGTTCATGGTGAGGCCTTGAATCTTTTGGAAGAAATGACTGGAATAAATGACGTGTCTTGTATCGTAATTATTTCGAGGTGTGCAGTACAAAGGATTTTCTTGACAAGGCTAATAGAAAAGTGGCTAGCCTCCTCGAATGTCATGATATTATGATAAGGTGGTGTGGTCCAATGACTCTTATTTTATAAGTTAGTTCAGTTGAAAAGTTTAAATTCTTACATTAAATTGGGACCTTAAGGAAGTATATTTTTGTCTTCCATAAATTTTCATCTTATAAAGAGTATGAATTCTTATTTTGAAAGAGAAGATTCTAAATAATTCTATAGCTAAATAGAATTTTGTTCATGTGACCATCCAACTCAAGTCCCTCTTATAAATGCGCTCATAGACATTCATGCAAAATGTAGATATTTTTCATTCATATGATTTTTACAATATAAAAATGATGGAGATATATACTTGATATTTAATATTTTTTGTGGATATGATAAAAAATATATATTTTTTCTATTTTGAAGGATTCAATATTTATTTTCTATTCATAGAATTTTTTAAAATAAATTGATGGATATACTATTTGTGTATGATCACCAGAACTTTTTAACTATTTTCTAGGGTAATCCATTTCTTTTTAACTATTTTCTAGGATTCATTATACATTTTCCTTTCATAGAATTTTTTAAAAATAAATTGATGAAAATACTTTTTTTTTATAAATTAATGGAAATACTATTTTTGTATATATGATCATCAAAACATTTTCACTATTTTCTGTTGTAATCTATATATTTTATTATATGGAAGGTGCAATTCTACTAAATTCTTAAGAGCCTATGATATTTTAAATTTTAGGTTGTAGCTACAATCTGTGCTATGAAAATTAGTGGAAAATTTTGAACCTGCATTTGTCATGGACACATAAACTTCCTAGCCAAACACGTTAGAATCATAAAAGTTAAGACTTTCATATCTTCTAAGAATTTTGATTTAGGATAAATCCATACGAGCTAATGCATATAGTATTACACTATTAAGGCCCCAAACATGAGAAAAATTCACTTTCTTAAGAGTGCAAGGACTCAAAACAAAGAATATTAGTGCGCTTAATAGATAGAATACTCATATTTTCAAACATTTGTGCAACTAAAAACTTCATTAGAATATAAGTAGTAAAGTAACCATATTCTATTCTTATGAGAAGAAAATCTTAGCATCATATACTTGCAAAAACCTACCATTACAACAAGTGTTATGCATATTATAACATAATTCTTATAAGGAAAAAACATGAACAACCAAGTGATTAGAATAACCTAGCATGTTAAGAGATGATAATATGCCAAAAAAGAAGAGAATAAACAAAGATTGAATGTAGACCACATGGGTAAGGAAATGAGGCACTGAAAAACACTTCACTAACCCCTATATATTCTAGGGTGTTTTGTAGAATAGTGTAATCCCCCATTTTAAAAACCATCAAAGATTCAACCATTAATCATGCTAGAAAGAGAACCACAAGGATATGAAACAATATGCTGAGAATAGGAAATGAACATAGTGGAGAATAATGAGGTCCAATGAAGTATGGGAAAGGATTTGAGTGTATAATCTATAGTCTATTAAAATTTAAATGTCCATATTTCTTTGTCTTGGTAGAAATTTGATCATATTCAGGTCGCAATTTCAATTATAGTAAAAAAAATGACTATGTATCAGAAATAAGATTAGTTAAAAATCATCAAGAATTACCCAAGACTATACATATGTTCCACATTAGTATCTCTACTGTAAATTCTATTAGAAATAGTGTTTCCTTCCTCATATATGTGATTAATAGCATATCTCCTAAAGAATTTTAATTAGTTCATAGCTATGTCTAGTAAAGCCTTTAACTTCCAATTAGGAGTGTCATTTCTTCTAAGGGTTTTGATGATGATGGTTGAATCCCCCCTCTATTTCAATTATTTCAATATAGTTATATCTTTAAAGAGAAGTAATCTCTTGGTAATGGATTTCATCGCAACTATATTATTGGTCTCTATCCTTATGGGCCTAGCCATTCTTGCAATTTCCAATCATTCCCAGTTATGAATACTACATCCTATGCTTGAAGAATGATGGTTACCTTGGGAAGAACCATCAAATTTTAGCTTGTACTAACCATGTTCTAATGGCATGCATTTCACTTCATGTCTCTTATGTTTGGTATCATTATCCCCTAAGCTTATGAATCCTAGAATTTTTAAACCTTTCCATGATTTTCTCATTTTTCATCCCACCAGTTAACACTAATGTCTTTTTACTGAAAGATCTCATTCTTAGAATTAATAGTTTCACTTATGGTGATTTTATTGACTAAATGGAACCACTCTACCTTTTTCTCCTTGAAAACCCTTCATTTCATTTCCTTCTGAAATTCCCAGATGAGAATTGATGGGCCCTATATCTAGAGATTGTGATAGAGGTTGTTTTTGTACAAATTGGGCCAACATAGGAAATGACCCGTTAAATGATTAGGAAGACCTTCCTTACAACCTAATTTGGAACATAACTAGGTCGAACATTGAGATGTATATTGATAGCCAAGAAATACATGATATATTGTTTCTTCTCATGATTTGCATAGAGGACACCAAGAAGGTCCCTCTTGTGTGCTATAAATGTGTCACACTTCTATGGATCATTACATGCAAGGAAAATCAAGAATGAGCCCTCACAAATCAATACATAGCTCCCTAGGCATGGAGTGCAAGGGCTTTTAAGAATGCTCTCAGCTAGAGCTATTTAGCCTATAACCTTGCTAGTAAACCATGCAATGGGAGATTCAATGAAGACAAGGGAAAGAATGCCAATGTCCTCAAGAATCAAGAATGAAAATGCAATGCAATGCTATGCTATGCTAGAAATGGAAATGCGAGCTAACCTATGAAAGGAAATATGCAAGTGTTACAACCCAAGCTAGTTAATCTATGTGAGCTAATCTAGAGCATAGAAATGAAGCTAATCTAAGAAAACATAAATATGAAGCTAAGCTAAGAATGCAAGAATGAGATGTAGAATGCAAGAATGAGATGTAGATGCTAAGAATGCTCCAAATCTTCAAAAGCTCCAAAGTGACCTAAAAATCCTGCAGCATAAAGTTAGCATAAAAAGTTGGGGATCTAGAATGAAGAAGAGAGCTCTCCTTTTAAAGGAAATGAGGAGGAATGGACCATGGAGATTAAGAGGAAAAATATTTAATCAACGGTGGAGCTTGAAGAGGGATCAATCCATGTGCACAAATATCCTCCAATGAGAAAATAAGAGTTGACTTTTGTGTCCATATGAGACAAAAAGTGCTTTTTCCCTTTTTATAAAATAAGAATAATGCTTTATTTGTGCAACTTAGGATAAGAGGAAAAGTGGGGGCTTTTTATTTATTAAAAGGGGGGGAAATATTCCTTTTAATAAATAAAGACTTAGGATAAGATGGTTAGCCCATAGAAAATAATCAAATAAATGATATAACTAGGATTTGATCAAGAATAAGCAATTGATAATTTAGCAAAAGGGGCTAATAGTCTAGGTGACCATTTTTAGGTGTATACACCTCCCAGCTGATTTTGGTGAACCAATTAGTTGTGATGATTTTGTGTTGGATTGCAGCCAAGGTAAATACTCCTTCCTTAGGAAAATAATATTTGTTTGAACATAAGCTAAGGGGAATCTCACGAATTGTATAATTTTGTTATTTAATTTGTAGTTGATGACCTTCTTTAGCATTATATGCTCTAGTCTTGGAGCTAACCCATAGAAGATAATCATTTCCTTTCCTAACTACTAGATCTCTATTTCTATGAATATTCCTTAGGGTATCCAAGTTATTTGTTAGGTAGTTCTAAATTATCCATTGATTTCTTGGTTAATCTAAGAGAGGGATCCCCATTCTAGCCTATGATACAGTCTTTAACATGACACCTCCATCACCTTCTAAGTTTCTCTTTAATATTGTTAGTGTTCATTAATCATGAAATATCTTTGTAACCACCCCAAGATTTCTCCCAAAACAAGGCCTTGTCGCTTGATTTGATATCATGGTATGTTCCTAAGTCATCTTCCCCTCTAAGATAGTTATGGTTTAAGATTTTAACCCATTCAAGAGAATGGGAATTGATCATTCTCCAAATGAGTATTTTCCCTACGTCCTTGTTCTGAAATTTCAAATTCTTATTCCCAAACTACTTGATTTGACTGGTCTAATGATTTTGTCCCTTGAAATAGCATCATATTGTTTTTGTTTGCTAATTTCTTCCATCAAAATTTCTTCATTTTTCATTCTGATTTCCTATTTGCACCAACTAATAACTCTTGACATGACATTGGATATATATGAAGAGTTGTTAGGACAGATTTCAACATGGTGATTTTCCTAGGACTTGTTAGCCACTTTCCTTTCTAATATGTTCTTTTTTTAGTTTGGCAACCAATTGATCTCAAAGTTTATTGTTTCTAGTTCCCTTCTCTAATGCAAGGCTTAGATACTGACAAGAAAAATGAACTTTCTTGAATTTTAGTATGTGGCATATCGTCTCCTCCTTTCTAATGGTCTGATTGAAGAAGAATGTTTTAGATTTTGATGGGTTGATTTTTTTCATCGATTCCTTTTCATATCCATCTATGATTTTGAACTATCTAGCATCATATAGTTCACTTGCCCCACCAAGAAAAATATCATGAGAAAATTTTTGGTGAGTGATGGGGTCCAAGTTATTAGTTACCTTGATTCCCTTGATATAATTTTCTTCTCTTAATTTTGTCAAGGATCGACATAAATCATTGATCATAATGATGAAGAGGAAAGGGCATGTTAAAATAACTGAGAGGGGGGGTTGAATTAGTTTGATCAGCTATCCTACAGTCCCAAACTCCCACATATACCTTACAAAACAATTTCAATAATTTATGTAGCTCGAAAACATAAAATATTAATTTGTATGTTCACTTTACCGAATACCATTGATTATCCAAACTATGATTACTGACTAAATCAACTATGTAGTATGTAAAGTATGATAGAAAAATAATCATAACAAATAACACATAACATGATGATGTAATTTGGAAACCCTGCTAAAGGAAAATCCCCTAGGACCAATAACCCAAAATAATTCACTCTTCTGAAGTGAGATCAATAAAGAGCCAACCCTGTTAAAGATTACAATGCACACTGTTAGGTGTGACCTGGTTAGAGGATTTATCACTAACAGTTAACTTTTGACCAACATTCATCATGGGGTCAACAAGATAAAACTTTACATTCAACGAATGTCATAGGATAGTATAATAAGACTGTTAAGTCCACTCGGTTAAGCGATTTTCTAAATCAATAGTTAAACTGATACAATAGTGATCTGATTCAAATACAACTCAATTAAAAATATTTAGATTTATGCTATACTCATAAAATCCTCTGATCATTGATGAATTCACTTCCTCAATATTTCTCAACTTACTTTCACTGGGTAAATAGTTTTTTGACACTCGGTAATATCTCTAGCTCAGTTCTTTCTGTAACTAGTTTGATTAGGAATGCATGAATAAAATCTTCACACAAAATCTTTGTAGTCTCCTTCTTTCTAGCATGTTTCAATAATGAAACTGATATCTCTTATATAGAGAAGTAGACTGTTTACATATCAGCCATTAGATTTTGCCTCTTAATCTCCATCATCCATTTTTCTTCTTAAACCTTCCTCGATGGATATGTCTTTAACACATTTCAATATCATCCTTTAGATCATATCTAAATTGTGTCAGTCAAGGATATCATAAATAACTTCATCATTAACCTTGAAATCATAACAATTTCTAGCTCATCAATTTCAATCATTTGTTCTTAGCATTTAATGTTTTCATCCATACTTGGTTAATACTAAAATACGTCGGTGATAACTAACTTGGTTATTATTACCACTCGGTATATAGTACACTAGCTCGGTATATATAGAAATCTTCAATTATCGACCACATTGACTTGATAAATTAAAATATCTTCTTCATAATAGATTAATGTAACATTCTCAAGTCAACAATATAAATCCATAGAATCATCAATAAGTTACCCAATATTTATCTTATCCTTATTTTTCATATCCATCTTTTCCTTATGTAGATATCTTAGTTCTTCATCTCTTCTTCCTTCAGCAGATGTTCATATGTTTTTAACTATCATGATAAGTACTGTCAAAACTAGTTGACATCAATGACACCATATTGAGTGATTTAATCATCTTACATATCACTTCAGTAGCTTGGTGATCTCTAATCACCATTTCTTTAGTTCATCTAGATATTCAATCAGTTATACTTCATCAATCTCTCCCTTTGGCATTGATGGCAACACAAACAATATGAAAATATGCCATATAGATACCAAACATGTATTATACAACTATGTATGTAAAAGTTACACAGTTTAGTAAGCTCTTCCTAGCTTGATATTTAATATGTTTAATCACAAGAAAAAAAAACAAAATTCCATGCACACGCTCCCTGCAGATTTGATCTTTTCAGTACTATGATTGTTTTGTTCTTTGCCTATTTTTATTCTCACTAAGTGATTTTTCATATTCATTCTCTCTTCCTTTAACAACAATGCCAAAGAAAATAAACAAATAGCTCTTCAACAACCAAGTAATTCTCTATTGTTCTTTCCAGATCAAGTACCTTCATGTACTGATAAAAAAATTCATGTTCTAGCTGCTACAATCTTTCACAACCTTAGAAAATCTAAAGTTTGAGTTATGTGCATCAACATGAATGATCTTTTGATAAAGTATAGGTTGACGCAACCTCCTAATCAACTTAGTGACTGATAGATAGGGAACGAACCCCTAGTCTAGTCCTCAAATATTCAAATGTGACCTTCGGTAAGGGTTTGGTAAAAATATCAGCAATTTCTTCTTTAGATGTTACAAATTATAGTTGCACTTGCTTCTCTTGTACTTTTTCCCTTAAGTAGTGATATTTAATAAATATATGCTTTGTTTTTTAATACATCACAGGATTCTCAAAAATATTTATAGCACTAGTGTTGTTACAATATATAATCACTAGGTTAGTGATTACCTCATTCATTCCTTCCAACACTTGTTTAATTTAAGTAATATTTGAATAATTTGTAGTAGAAGTAATATACTCTACTTTAGTAGTAGATTAAGAAATGCATTCTTGTTTCTTTCTTATCCAAGTCACACACCTTTCTCCTAAAATAATGCTCCACCGGTTGTCTTTTTCCTGTCATCAATGGTTCTAGCCCAATCTGCACTAGTATAAACTTGGAGTTTAAATTTTCCTTCCATTGTGTACCATAAAGTGTTTTGTATTCTTCAAGTATCTCAAAATTATTTTAACTACAACCATATGTGAATCTTTAGGATTGGCATAAAATCTTGTCACAATACCAACTGTGTGTGCAATATCAGGCCTACTGTGTACCACATACATTAGTTTTCCAATCATAGATCAGTACAGTGTCTGATTTAATTATGTAGATTCATCATCCTTTGTCAACTTACATCCATTTACCATCAGTGTTCCTACCGGTTTTGCATCTTCCATGCCTTTTTTTTAATACTTCTTTAATGTATTGTGATTAAGTGATGAAAATTCCATCATTCCATTGTATAATTTGCAAACCTAGAAAGAATTTAATCTCTCCAAAAATTGACATCTCAAATTCCTTTCCCATTTCATCAGAAAAAGATCTACAAATTAGATCATGTCCACTAAAGATTATATCATCAACAAATATTTCAGCAATAAAAATATTATCATCAGATTTCCTTTCATGTACAAATTATTGTTTTCACTAGCTCTTATAAAGCCAATACTGATAAGATATGCATGTAGTCTTTCATACCATGCCCTCAATGCTTGCTTTAGTCCATACAATGATATTTTCATTCTACATACCATGTTCTTCTGATTTGGATCAACAAAACCTTTTGGTTGTTCTATGTAGACCTCCTCCTCAAGAATTCCATTTAGAAAATCTGATTTCAAATCCATTTGATATATTTTGAATCCCTTATGTGCAACATATGCAAGTAGTATATAGACTCTTTCAAGCCTAGCAATAGGTGTAAAGGTTTCACCATAATCAATACCTTCTTCTTGTGGATATCCCTTGCATACAAGTCTTTCCTTATTCCTAGTGACCTCACCATTTTCATTTAACTTATTCCTAAAAATCCACTTAGCACCAATTACATTTTTATCTTTTGGTCCAGGTACTAATGTCCATGTCTTCTTCTTCTCAAATTGTTCAATTTCTTCATTCATAGCCTTAATACATTCCTCATTTTCAGGTGCATCCCTAACATTATTAGGTTCAAACTCACAAACTAAGCATGTGTTATGTCTTAACTTACTTCAAGTCATCATGCTAGCTTTCTTATCTCGAATGATTTGATTCTACTGATGGTATCTTCTAACAAATATTGCTATCATTTGTTCTCTTCTTTCTCATCATTCGGTTTAGGTTCATTTTCCTTCTTGGTAGCTTATTCCTATTTCTCGATTTGCATTTGTTGATTCTCGGTAGCATTTTCTTGATGCTCAGTAGACTCATCATGTGGCTTCGGTAGATAACCTAGATCTTCAACATATGTAAACCTACCATAGTCTTCCAATTTGTTCATGCTTTCTTTATCATTCTTTTCAGAAAACTCATCATGTTTTACATTAGCACTTTCTATCATTTTATTAGTAACCTTGTTCAAACATTTATAAGCTTTACACTTAGTATAATATCCTAAAAATATTCCTTCATCACCTTTAGATTCAAATCAATCATTCCTATTATCTTTCAAAATATAACACATACTACCAAAGATTTTCAAATAACTTAGACTTGGTGTATATCCAAACCATAACTCATAGGGTGTCTTGTTTGTGTCTTTCTTCAGTTGAACTAGGTTCAGGGTGTATACTGTAGTGCTAACTACCTCTCTCTATTACATTTGTGTAAGTTTTTTCTCAATCATCAATGTTCTAACACAATCAACAATAGATCGGTTCCTCCTTTTAGAAATTACATTCTTCTACGGTGTTCTAGGTGTAGGTACCTGTCTTTTGATTCCATGCTCATTACAGAAATTAGTGAATTCATCAGAAATAAACTCACCTCCTCTATCAAACCTTAAGAATTTCAATTTTTTTCTAATTTCTTTTTCAACTATAGCCTTATACCATTTAAACAATTTCAATGCCTTAAATTTTTCTTTTAAGAACATTACTATCATCATCCTACAGTGGTCATCAAAAAATAAAATAAAATATTTATCACCATAGTAGCTTTGAGTTCTCATAGAACCACATAAGTCAGTGTGCACCAACTCCAAAATACCTTTAGATGAATAGTCTTTACTTTTAAAACTAGATTTGGTCATCTTTCCTTTCTGACATTGATGGCACATAACATGATCAGGTTTGGTTAGAATCAATAATCCTCTAACTTTTCTCTTTCTACTGATCTTAATCATATTATAAAAGTTTACATGACATAGCCTCTTATACCATAACCATACATCTTCATTCTTCACCAGTAAATGAGAAGTTTCAGCCTTATCAAGATACAATAAATTATGTTTTGATTGTCCTCCAGTACTGACAACCTTTCCATTTTCATCATATATTTTTACCTTCTTTCTTTCAAGTGCAACTTGATGACCTAAGTTATTCAACTATGCTACACTCAACAAATTTTAGTTTAGTCCTTTTACCCAGTATGCATTATCACTTTTAATCATATCATTCAATAAGATAGACCATTTTTTCTTTCACCTGAGAAGGTGTATCATTTCCAATTTTCACTCGTCCTCCATTATAATGCTCAAGGTGATCAAAATTATCTTCATCACCAGTCATGTGATGTTTACAACCATTATTGATGATCCAAGTATCATTCTTACTAACTTTAGAAATAAGTGTTGTTTCTACATACCTTTCCTCCTCTTCTGAATCATCTTTCATTGCAACAAATACCATTTCAATTTCATCATCAATGTTAGTGTCAGTGTCATCTTCATTTTCTCCTACAAGGTAACATGTCATTTTTCCTTTGTCTTTGTAATCTCAGTTATCTCTATTGTAGTGTGAGTTTCCTCTATTATTCCTTCTGCCAAATTTTCCATCACTAGATCAATCATTTTCTTTATCTTCCTCTTTCATGTTAGGGTATCTAGCAGCAATATGGCCAATCTCTTTACAATTAAAACAAGAGAAAGGTAACTTTCCCTTATACCTTCCTTTACCTTTTTAAAGTCTCTGGGCCATAAGTGCTTCAAGCTTATCAAGCTCATCTTCACTATCACTATCACTTTCATTCTTTATATTATGCTTACTACTAGTTTTACCAATCTTAAGAGATGACATAAAAGCAGACTCAACACTTAGTACAACACTATTGTCATAATTATTCCACTCAAAATTATTTAACTTTCCAATCAGACTATCAAGAGTAAGAGTGCTATTAGGTGCAAACCTCATTTCATGAATAATAGGTATTCTGATTGCCTAGATAAGCAACAAGGTTCTTAGTATCTTACTTACCACAATATCCTCATCAATAGTATCTCCTGCTCTTCAAATAGCATTAACTACCTCTTTGATTCAGTTTGAGTATTGTGAGATGTTCTCACCTTCCTTCATCTTTATTTCATCAAATCTTCCTCTCAATCTTTCAGCTCTGGCTCTCATCACATTCACATCTCCACTATAAACTAGAGCAAGTTTATCCCACATTTTCTTCATTGTAGTGAAAACCTTCACATCTTCAAGATTAGATAGAGTAGAAACAATCTCTATCATAATAATATTGTGTTCATGTTTGCATCTCAATGGATTAAGAGTCAAAGGTCCAACATTCAGTTGTAAGTAGCCATTGTCAAGTAAATGTATAGCAGATTCATTGATTCTAGATATGTGAAGCCTCATCCATCTTTTCCATGTGGTGAAGTTATCTTTGTTCAACTAAGGCACTTCCCTCTTATACATCTTCTGATCTTTCTACTCAAGTCCTTAAACTTTCTTCCAAGCAACCAATACGGTCTGATACCAATTGTTAGAACAACTAAGAGGGGGGGGGTTGAATTAGTTAGATCAGTTATCCTATAGTCCCAAACTCCCAGATGTACCTTACAAAACTATTTCAATAATTTATGCATCTTGGTAACATAAAATATCAATCTGTCTATTCACTTTACTAAATACTAGTAATTATCCAAATTGTGATTACCGACTAAATCAACTATGTGGTATGTAAAGTATGATATAAAAAAATCATAACAAATAACATAACACAATGATTTAACATGGAAATCTTGCTAAGGGAAAATCCACCTAGGATTGGTAACCCAAAATAATTCACACTTCTTAAGTGAGCTTGGTAAAGAGCCAACCCTATTAAAGGTTACAATGTACACTGGTAGGTGTGACTTGGTTAGAGGATTTATAACTAATAGTTAACTTTTGACCAACATTCACTATGAGCTCAATAAGATAACCCTTTACATGAATAATGAATGTCATAGGATAGTACAATAAGATGGTTAAGTCCACTCAGTTAAGAGATTATCTGAATCAATGATTAAATTGATAAAGTACTGATCTGATTCAAATACAACTCAATTGAAAATATTCAAATATATGGTATGCTCATAAAATCCTCTAGTCATTAATCAATTCACTTCCTCCATATTTCTCAACTTACTTTCACTCAGTAAATAGTTCTCTGATGCTCGGTAATGTCTGTAGCTCGGTTCCTTCTATAACTAGTTTGATCAGGAATGCATGAATAAAATCTTCATGTGAAATCTCTCCAGTCTCCTTTTGTCTGACATGTTTAAACAATGAAACTCATATCTCTTATATAAATAAGTAAACTATTTTCATATCAATGATTAGATTTTGCCTCTTAATCTCCTTCATCCATTTTGCCGCTTAAACCTTCCTCGACAGATCTGTCTTTAACACATTTCACTCTCATCCTTTAGATCATCTTTGAATTATGTCAGTCATGGATCTCATAACTAAATTCATCATTAACCTCAAAATCATAACAATTTCTAGCTCATCAATTTTAGTCAGTTTTTCTTAGCGTTTATTGTTTTCAACCATACTCGGTTAATACTGAAATGTGTCTGTGATAACTAACTTGGTTATTACTATCACTCGGTATACACTACACTGGCTCGGTGTATACAAAAATCTTCAATTACCAATCACATTGACTTGTTCATTTTAAATCTCTTCTTCATAGTAGATTAATGTAACATGCTCAAGTCAACAATATAAATCCAAAGACTCATCAATAGGCTACTGAATATTTACCTTATCCTTATCCGTCATATCTATATTTTCCTTATGTAGGTATCTTTGTTCTTCATTTTTTCTTCCTATAATAGATGTTCAGATATTTGTATCTATCATGATAAGTACTGCTCAAACTAGTTGACATCAATGACAACATATTTACTGATTTAATCATCTTACATATCACTCTAGTATCTCAGTGATCTCTAATCATTGTTTCTTCAATTCATCCAAATATTTAATCAGTTGTATTTTATCATAGTAAATTGGAACCCCATCTCTTAAATCTCTTGAAATGCTAAAGAATCCATCTAGAGAGCCATTAACTAAAATAACATTCTAGGATTGCATATTAACTTGAAGATCAAGTTTATGAACTCTTTTGAAAATATTAAGGCTTCGATGCATTTTCATAGGAACCCCCAATCTACCCTGTAATAGGATTTCCTGATGTCTAATTTTATAAGAATAATCAGTTCTTGGTTATATTGGATAGAATGAATTACCCCGTAAGAAATAATAATTTTATCAAAGATGGATCTCCCAGGTACAAAGTTCATTAGTTCTTCTAAAATAATGGCAAAGAGGATCAATGTTACTCTACGTTGTTGGATACAATTGTCTGAAGGAGATTGTTGGATTAATTGTGTGTTGTCTTTGATGTCACAAAAATGTCATATCATTTATCATACTCAGTCAGTCAGCAAAGTAGTTCTGTGTGTCTACCGAGCTCATTTGGTTAGCTAAGTGATTCTCAATGTTTACTGAGCTCAGTCGGTCAGTGAGGTAGTTTTCTATGTTTACCGAGATCTCTCGGTCTCCAAAGGATGTTGCAGAATTTGTAGTGGTAACTAAGTTCACTCGGTCACCAAAGGAAATCTTTTCAGGATTAGTGTTTACCGAGCAAGGTCAGCCCAGTAAAGAATTTTGTTTGTTTATTTAGCTGACTGTTGTAATGAGTGTTAATGTTTGTAATGATTATTAGCTCTAACTTGACAATCTGAATGGACAATCCAAATGGTATATATAGAAGGTCAAGTTGTGAATTAAAAGTGTGCGAGTGGAAAAGAAGGAAAGTGTGAGAAAATTTTGAAGGATGGTTAGATATCCTTGAGGAGTAGTGGAGATATATTTGATCAGGAAGGATCTAGTAAAGCAGAACAAAGATCTGTAATCAAAAAATTAGTTGCATCATTATTCAGGTCACTTCATTATTAATTTCTTACCATTGTAGTAGTGATTTCAAAATCTCTTAACAGAGTTGGTTTAACAGCCATTTTGTAAATCCTCTAACAAGGTGATAGTTCTATTGAATTGTTTCAAAGACCTCTTACAAGGCCACTCCTAACAGGGTGATTAAATCCTCGAACAAGGTCACACCTAGCAGTGTGTTTTGTAACCATTAACCGGGTTGGCTCCTGACAGGGCTCACTTTAGAAGAGTGAAAAATAGTAACTAGTCACATTGGTGATTTTTCCCATATTGGGTTTCCACATTAAATTTGATGTCTCTTATGTTCATGTTATTTTATTTATGCATGCATGCTAATCACTGATGAATACTTAAGAATAGTTATAATTAATACTCACTGCAATAACTAAGTTTTGAGCATTTCTTTGTATGTTTACTGAGTGACAGTAGTAAATGAATTAATAAGACATGTAAGGGATCTATGGTAATATTTTTGTGGTTAACTGATTCACCCCCCCCCCCCCCCCCTCTCAGTTACTCCATCTATATTTCCAACAATTGGTATCAGAGCTTTTGGTGCTTGCAGGAAGGGTTTCAACGACCTAAGCTAAAGATCAAGATGTCTTAGAAGAGAGAAATTCCAAGGCTTAACAGAGATAAATTTTCACATGGCAAGGTCTCATGAGACTTCATTTGGCTTCCATTGGTGATTCAGGATGCAAATATATTGATGAAGAATATACAGCTCCTACTGGCACATTAACTATTGAAGACATTGTAGAGAAAAAGAACCATAACACCATGATGATAGACATTGCATCAACTCTCAGCTATGAAGAATTTGATGAGATCAAAGACTACACAACTACTCATGCAATGTGGACCAAGCTAAAGAAAATTTATAGTAGTGATGACAATGTGAAGAGAGCCAAAGTAGAAAGCCTAAGAGGATAGTTTGATCAGATGAAAATGAGAGAGGATGAAAACATTGCAAAAGATGTTGAAAGGATCAAGGCAAGTGTTAGTGCAATTAGAGCTTCTGGAGGAAAAATTGATGATGAAACTATTATAAGTAAGGTTCTCAGAACATTACTTCATATCTATGCAATAAGAGTATCTGCTATTCAAGAAAGAAGATGTGAAGAAAATCACAATATAACTTTGGATGCCTTAGTGGGAAGATTGACAACCTTTGATTTGGATAACTATGACAACTATGTTCCAACTTCCAAAAATATTGAATCAGCATTTGAGGCCAAAATTTCACTTAAGAAGGGAAAGAAAATAAAGGACACCCAGTCAGAGAGTGAAGAAGAATCAGAGGAAAGTTCTGATAGTGATCTTGAAGTTATTGAAGCATTACTTGCAAAGAAATATACTAGAGGCAAAGGTAAATACAAAGGTAAAACCCCCTTAATCTACTTTTCATGTGAAGAAATTGGTCATATTGCAGCTAGGTGCCCAAACAAGAAAAGAAAGGATGAGAAGAAAGGTCACAAGTACAATGGCAAGAAGAATTTCAAATCATTCAAGGATAAAGTTAAGAAAACATGTTTTTTGGCTAAGGATTTTGATGATAGTGAAGAAGAAATTGTCTTCATTGCTGTAAACGATGAAGCTGATGATGATGAAGATGAGATGGCACTTATCTCTCGTATAAGTAAAAATGATACATGGATCATAGATAGTGGATGTTCACATCATATGACTGGTGACAAAACAATGTTTGAACACATTGAAGACTATGATGGTGGTAATGTAAGGTTTGGAAACAATGAACCTTGTTGCATAAAAGGAAGAGGACGAATCTCATTAACCAAAGAACTTATATGTGATAATGCATATTGGGTTGAAGGACTAAAGCATAATCTTCTAAGTGTAGCACAACTAATCAACGTTGGATTCAAAGTTGAATTCATGCATGGAAAAGCAAGACTACTGGATTACAAGGGAAAATTGATTGGATCAGGTAAACAAACCAAAGGTAACTTGTTTTATCTTGATCTTGGTGAATGCTCATGTTTTATTGCTCAAATTGAAGAAAGTTGGTTATGGCACAAAAGGTTATGTCATGTAAATTTTGATAACATGGAGAAAATAAGAAAATTCAAGAAAGTAAGAGGCATTCCTAATTTGAAGAAACATGATGTTGGTCTATGCAAGAATTGTCAAATTGGTAAAATGGGAAAGACTAGCTTTAAAAGTAAAAACTATCAGTCTAAAGATATTTTGGAAATTGTGCATACTGATTTATGTGGACCTATTGGAATTGAGAGCTATACTAGAGAAAAATTCTTTATTCTCTTTGTTGATGACTACTCTAGAATGATGACTGTTATGTATCTAAGAGAAAAGTCAGAAGCATTTGAGAAATTCAAATGGTATTTGGAAAGAGTAGAAAAGGAAATAGGAAAAAGAATGAAGTGCTTGAGATCAGCTAGAGGTGGTGAATTCATCTCGCATGAATTCAATAATTTTTGCATTAAAAGAGGAATCAAAAGATAGGTATCAGCCCCAAGAACTCTTGTGCAGAATGGAATAGCTGAAAGGAGCAACAGATCTATCATGGATTGTGCAAGAGCTCTAATGATTGAAAAGAAGATTGCTATGAAATACTGGAAGGAAGCTATTAGCACTGCAGTTCATACCTTAAATCGAGTACAGTCGAAGAAAGACACATTCAAAACTCCTTATGAGTTATGGTATGGCTATAAACCCAATGTAAGTTACCTAAAAGTATTTGGTAGTAAATTTTACATCTTAAAAGAATCTAGAAAAGGAAAATTTGATGTGAAAAGTGATGAAGGAATATTCTTGGGATATTCTTGCAAAAGTAAGGCATATAGATGTTTGAATTTTTCTACTCACAAAATCATAGAAAGTGCACATGTGAAAGTTGATGAGTTTGCAGAAAAGACTGAAGAAGAAAGAAAAAAGTAACCAGAGGATTATAGGAGATTTGTTTACATTGAACCTGATACATTACCAGACACATTTGTCAATAAGGAGATTGCATCTACCAAGCCCAGTATAGTAACTGAGTCACAAGAAGAAGCTCAAACTGAGTCACAAGAAGAAGTTCAAACCGAGTCACAAGGACTTGAGTCTCAGTCTGAAGCTACCAAGCCTAAGCAAATAGAACTTGGAGATGAAATTCAAGAAGATGACAATGTAAATCATTCAAGAGGCAAGGAACCTATATTGGCTAAATATATCAGGAGGCATCATACACCATATCAGATTATTGGAAACAAATCAGATGGTACTATGACAAGAAGTAAACTAAAAGGTACATGTTTACTTGCTGATTTTGAACCTAGAAATGTCAAAGATGCATTGGAAAATGAAAGTTCGATTGAGGCTATGAATGAAGAAATAAAAAAAATAGAGAAGAACAAAACATGGACTCTTGTACCTAGGCCTAAAGATAAAAATGTAATTGGAACAAAATAGGTATTCGGGAATAAGTTGAATGAAGATGGTCAAGTATCAAGAAACAAAGCTAGATTAGTGTGTAAAGGATATTCTCAAGAAGAGGGCATAGATTATGGTGAGACTTTTTCTCCTGTTGCAAGATTAGAAGGTGTAAGAACTGTACTTGCATATGGAGCACATAAAAGATTTAAGGTATATCAGATGGATGTAAAATCTGCATTTCTCAATGGTATTCTTGATGAAGAAGTCTACATTGAGAAACTTGAAAGTTTTGTTGATCCAGATAAAAGGAATATGGTCTCCAAGTTACAAAAAGTATTGTATGGTCTGAAACAAGCCCCTAGAGCATGGTATGAAAGATTACATAACTATCTTATTCAGATTGGTTTCAAAAGAGCTAATGATAATAGTAGTTTGTACATCAAGGAAGGACCAGATAACAAAATTGTTTTGGCAGAAATATTTGTGGATGATACTATGTTTACAGGTGATGATGATCAGTGCAAAGAATTTTCAGAGCAAATGAACAAAGAATTTGAAATGTCTATGTTTGGTCAAATAAAGTTCTTTGTTGGTCTTCAAATTTAGCAGAGCAAGAATGGTATCTACATTACTCAGTCTAAATACATCAAGGAAATACTTAAGAAGTTTGGTATGGAAGATGTAAAACCAGTTGGTACCCCCATGTGTACTAGACTAAAGCTTACCAAAGATGATGATTCAAAAGAAGTAGATCAGACCTTATATAGATCAATGATTGAAAAATTATAGTATGTAGTTCATAAAAGGCCTGATATTGCCTTAGCAGTTAGTATAGTAGCAAGATTCTCAGTGAAACCCAGAGAAAATCATATGATGGCAATCAAAAGAATCTTGATATACTTGAAAGGAACTGAAGATTATGGCTTGTGGTATAAATTTAATGGAAATCTAGACTTAAAAGTATTTACTAATGCTGATTGGGTAGGAAACATTGATGACAGAAAGAGTACAAGTGGTGGAGCATTCTTTCTTGGCAAGAGGTTGGTATCTTGGACCAGTAAAAAGAAAAATTGTACATCCCAATCCATAGCAAAAGCAGAATATGTTGTTGTAGTAGTAAACTACTCTAATATTATTTGGTTTAAATAGTTATTGGAAGGCATGAAGGTTGAGATCAAAGAACTAGTTGTTATATTTTATGATAATACAAGTGCAATAAATATTTCAAAGAATCTAGTAATGCATTCCAAAACCAAGCACATTGCTATAAAATATCACTTTGTCAGAGAATTGGTGTAGGACAAGGAAATTAGATTGGAATATATTCATACAAAAGAATAGATTGTAGATATATTCATGAAGCCACTACCTAAGGATGCATTCTTGTATCTAAGAGGTAAGTTAGGGGTCATTCCCCTATCCGAGACTCACTAAATAAAGTTTTAGTGATGCATCAACCAAAGCATATTGAAGATCAATCAGTTGATGTAGCTTAGTCAAGGAATCATTGCATATGAATCAATACTCAAGGTACATTTCTATTCACCTGGTATGTGTTGTCTTTGGCATGTGTTGTCAAAGAGGGAGAGTTTTTTGTCATATTATTCCAAGAAATTTCTTAAGATTTATAAGAGGGAGAGTTTGAGAAGTTAAGGAGAGTTTTTCAGTCTAAAAGAGAAGTTTGCTGATAGAGGGAGTTCTCATAGATGAAAATATGAATGAAGCTAAGGATATGTTCCTTACTCTATGTTTTCTATGAAATTTCATTGTGCTATGACATGTTGTGTTGCCATCAATGCCAAAGAGGGAGATTTTTGGATACAATTATCTGAAGGGGATTGTTGGATTAATTGTGTGTTGTCTTTGACATCACACAAATGTCATATCATTTATCATGGTCAGTCGGTCAACAAAGAAGTTTTGTGTGTCTACCGAGCTCAGTCAGTCAGCTAAGTGATTCTCAGTGTTTACCGAGCTCAGTCGGTCAGCGAGGTGGTTTTCTGTGTTTACTAAGATCTCTCAATCTCCAAAGGATGTTGTAGAATTTGTAGTGGTAACCAAGTTCACTCAGTCACCAAAGGAAATTTTTTCAGGATTAGTGTTTACCGAGCAAGGTCCGCCCATTAAAGAATTGTGTTTGTTTATTCAGTCGACTGTTGTAATGAGTGTTAATGTTTGTAATGATTATTAGTGCTGACTTGACAATCTGAATGGACAATCTGAATGGTATATATAGAAGGTCAAGTTGTGAATTAAAGGTGTGCAAGTAGAAAAGAAGGAAAGTGTGAGCGAATTTTGAAGGATGGTTAGATATCCTTGAGCAGCAAAGATATATTTGATCAAGAAGGATATAGTAAAGCAGAACAAAGATCTGTAATCAACAAATCAGTTGCATCATTATTCAGGTCACTTCATTATTACTTTCTTACCATTGTAGCAGTGAATTCAAAATCTCTTAATAGAGTTGGTTTAACAACCATTTTTTAAATCCTCTAACAAGGTGACAGTTTTATTGAATTATTTCAAAGACCTCTTACAAGGCCACTCCTAATAGGGTGATTAAATCCTCTAACAAGGTCACACCTAACAGTGTGTTTTGTAACCTTTAACTGGGTTGGCTCCTAACAGGGCTCACTTCAGAAGAGTGAAAAATAGTAACTAGTTACATTGGTGGTTTTTTCCATATTGGGTTTCCACATTAAATCTGGTGTCTCTTGTGTTCATGTTATTTTCTTTATGCATGCATGTTAATCACTGATGAATACTTAAGAATAGTTATAGTTAATACTCACTACAATAACCAATTTTTTAGCATTTCTCTGTATATTTACCGAGTGACAGTAGTAAATGAATTAATGCTCACTGCAATAACCAAGATTTCAGCATTTCTCTATATGTTTACCGAGTGACAGTAGTAAATGAATTAATAAGACATCTAAGGGATCTGTGGTAATATTTTTCTGGTTAACTGATTCACCCCCCACCCCCCCTCTTAGTTACTCCATCTATATTTCCAACAATTGGTATTAGAGCTTTTGGTGCTTACAGGAAGGGTTTCAAGGACCTAAGCTAAAGATCAGGATGTCTTAGAAGAGAGAAATTCCAAGGCTTAATAGAGGTAACTTTTCAGCATGGAAAGGTCTCATGAGAATTCATCTAGCTTCCATTGGTGATTCAGGATGCAAATATATTGATGAAGAATATACAGCTCCTACTGGCACATTAACTATTGAAGACATTTCAGAGAGAAAGAACCATAACACCATGATGATAGACATTGCATCAGCTCTCAACTATGAAGAATTTGATGAGATCAAAGACTGAACAACTGCTTATGCAATGTGGACCAAGCTAAAGAAAATTTATGGTGGTGATGACAATGTGAAGAGAGCCAAAGCAAAAAGCCTAAAAGGACAGTTTGATTAGATGAAAATGAGAGTAGATGAAAATATTGCAAAATATGTTGAAAAGATCAAGGCAAGTTTTAGTACAATCAGAGCTTTTGAAGGAAAAATTGATGATGAAACTATTATAATTAAAGTTCTTAGAACATTACTTCCTATCTATGCAATAAGAGTATTTGCTATTCAAGAAAGAAGATGTGAAGAAAATCACAATATAACTTTGGATGTCTTAGTGGGAAGATTGACAGCCTTTGAGTTGGATAACTATGACCACTATGTTCCAACTTTGAAAAATATTGAATCAGCATTTGAGGCCAAACTTTCACTTAAGAAGGGCAAGAAAATAAAGGACACCCAGTCAAAGAGTGAAGAAGAATCAGAGGAAATTTCTGATAGTGATCTTGAAGTTATTGAAGCATTACTTGAAAAGAAATATACTAGAGGCAGAGATAAATACAAAGGTAAAACCCCCTTAATCTACTTTTCATGGAAGAAATTGGTCATATTGTAGCTAGGTGCCCAAACAAGCAAAGCAAGGATGAGAAAAAAGGTCACAAGTACAATGGAAGGAAGAATTTCAAATCATTCAATGATAAAGGTAAGAAAACATATTTTTTGGCTAAGGATTCTGATGATAGTGAAGAAGAAATTGTCTTCATTGTTGTAAAAGATGAATCTGATGATGATGAAGATGAGATGGCACTTATCTCTCATATAAGCAAAAATGATACATGGATCATAGACAATGGATGTTCACATCATATGACTGGTGACAGAACAAAGTTTGAACACCTTGAAGACTATGATGGTGGTAATGTAAGGTTTAGAAACAATGAACCTTGTTGCATAAAAGGAAGAGGATGAATCTCATTAACCAATGAACTTATATGTGATAGTGCATATTGGGTTGACTTAGTTGATTAACCACCATCTCCACCTCTCTTCTTTGGTTAATTTTCCATTGAAAATTCTATTTTGTTCAGCTAAAAGCATCTTGGGAATATTTTTAAGGAAATTAGCTTGATGTAATAGATTACAAACTTTTTGGTTGTTTAGTAATTATTCATATAACTTTAAAAAGCTTCATAGTATATTTCAAAATTTACCTCATTTCATCCTCGCTACCTTTATTTAGTTTTGTGATTCAGTTTATAGTTCTTCACTCTCTAGTAATATTCTGGAAAAAAATTATTTTATCTTCTACCAACTAGTTTTCATGGGAATTTTATCTCTAGAAATGATGCAGGAGCGTCCTGGGTGTAAGAGCAATCTTGCATCACCCAAAAAAAAAATTATTTATGTTTTTATATTCAATAAGGGATATTTTGTGCAGAGCTACTATTTATGGAAAGTTACTATTTTTGGTAATTTTTATATGTGCTCAGAATGATCTGATTTCTTTCTTGGAGGTTCATTTTGGTCATATAAGTCTGCCAGTAAGGTTTCATTGCCAGATCAAGTGTATATTGGAAGATATTGAAGATTTTTGGTATTGGCAGTAGGGTACAGAAACTTTGAACTCAGTTTTGAAGGCTTTAGAGGCCCCGGATGAGGTTGAAAATTTGGGTGATAGGTGCTTGCGTGGGTCAAGCCTGTAGAGCACTTCATGGCATTTTCGAAATGGGGTTATAATAGTCGATCTGGTCAACTGGTGATGACTTATGGTCTTCGAAAGTTGGGCCACCTGAAATGACAGAAAATAATTTTCTTCAAAATTTCTGTTCGGATTTCAAAGGTTATCTTGAGCTGACTATGATGTAATAAAATGTAAAATAAAATAATTCTAAGTTTGGTCGGCCTTATTGGCTAAAATTCTGGAACCTTCCCAAGCGGTGGAAAATTGCCTATATAAAGAAGGCTGTATTATTGTCTTCGGCAGTTCAGAATAGTTTTGGGTAGTAGATCTGAGTATTGACTCGAGGCTTTGTCCTACAGAATATTGTAAGGGAATGCCCATGTGGCTTTGCATATTGTAATTCTGAAAGTTTGTAATTCCACATTTGTGGAGATAATAAGAAGCCAATTTTCTGTTCTTGCATATTATTGTTGTTGATTCTCTATTTCTGTTAAGTGTTTGTGGTATTAAGGGGAGCACCCTTCATCAAGTGGTATCAGAGCAAGAGTTTTTGAGTGTGTAAATAGATCACTGACTGTGAGGTAGTTTACACCAGGAGCGTGGTTAGGGTTTCAGCGCGCATCGCGAAAATGCCTCCATGAAGAGAACATGGCGGAAGAGCTGGTGCTGTGACACCTGAGCATTACAAGAAGAGATTCAAAGGGGAATGAATCTTAATGTCAGAGACAAAAGGAAGGATGAAGCCGAAGAAGAATATCAAGAAGGAGAAGCTGAAATTGTGAACCAGGAGGAAGAAAGATATTTTCAAGCAATTTCCAAGATTGGGAAAAGACCTAAGATTGAGGTTCCTACATTTTTTGGAAATCTTAACCTAGAGGAATTGATCGACTGGATCAATGAATGTGAGAAATATTTTGAGTATGAAGATGTTGAGGATCCTGATAGGGTCAAATTTACGAAGGCCAAACTGAAAGGTCATGTGAAGATCTGGTGGCAAGAAATTTAGTTGGAGCGAAACAGAAGGGGAAAGGAGAAAATCACGAGATGGGATCGGATGTTGGATAAATTGAAGCGACAGTTCATTCTTGTTGATTATGAGCTTGACCTACTGAAGAAAATGTAGAGTTTGAAGCAAGCAGGAAGATCTGTTCAGGAGTATACAGAGGAGTTCTATCGACTTCTCATCAAAATAAGCCATGTGGAAGCTGATAAGGAGAAATTTGCCTGATACCTTAATGGGTTAAGGCCAAGCATTCAGGAGGAGCTGAATCTAGTTCGAATGAATAGTATTGAAGAGGCATACCAGTTTGCCCTAAAAGTAGAGGAAAAGCTGAACAAGAAGTTTGAGAACAGACAAAATGGAAGAGGTCATGGTGGACGATCTGGTGGACGGTCATATGGTGGTCGAAATGAAGATCCAAAAAAGAAGGATGAGGCCAGTAGTAGTTAGAATCAGCGAGGAAATAATTCCAATCGCTTCCAAGATCAGAATAATAGAGATCACAGAGGAAGAGGAAGAGGACAAGGATCTGGAAGAGGTGGCTTCTGTGGAACATGCTTTCACTGTGGAGAAGAAGGTCATAGGGCATTTGAATGTCCTCAGCGCCAAGGTAGAATGGATAGAAGAAATGAAGGTCAGGCTAGAGTTGCACATGTAGATGAAGATGCTAGATCATCAAATTTTGAAGATGCTGAAAGAGGAGAAATGCTAATTAACAGAAGAGTCTTGCTGAGTGGTGAGAACGAACCTGAACAAAGGAGGAGCCTGTTTCACACTCAATGTAAGTGTGAGGGTAAATGCTATGATATGATTATCGATAGTGGAAGCACTAACAATTTGGTGTCAGAAGAGATGGTGACAAAGTTGAAGCTCAAGAGATAGAAACACCCACATCCATATCGGATTGCCTGGGTGCAGGATGACCACAAGGTCATGGTCAGTGAACAGTGCCTGGTAAAGTTCAAGATCGGTGGGTACCAAGATGAGGTACTATGTGATATCATATCTATGGATGCATGTCATATGTTATTAGGTAGACCGTGGCAGTTTGACAGATGTGCTGTACATGATGGTCGTGCAAATACTTATTCCCTGACAAAGGATGGAGTGCGACATAAGCTAAAGCCATTGAAGGAGACTGAAGAAAAGGTATGTGGTAATGCAAGAATAACATTTGTTGATGGAAGAAAATTCCTAGATGGTATGAGGCATGAACATGTGTGTTTTTCTTTAATTCCAAAAGTTGGTAAAGAAGAAGCAGAGGATGTACTTGTAGAGGTTGCAGATTTGTTGAATGAGTTTCAGGATATTGTATATGATAATGTACCTGATGGATTACCACCGGTAAGGAAGATCATTCATTAGATGGATTTGATTTCAGGAGACAGTTTTTCAAACAAGGCAGCACATAGAATGACACCAGGAGAAAGTGAAGAGTTGAACAGACAAGTACATGAGTTATTGCAGAAAGGGTTGATTCGAGAGAGTCTGAGTCCCTGTGCTATACTAGCGGTATTAGCACCAAAGAAGAATGGAGAGTGGAGGATGTGTACAGATTCCAAAGCAATAAATAAGATCACAATCAAGTATAGGTTTCCATTACCATGAATGGATGATATTATGGATTGTTTGAGTGGAGCTGTGTATTTCTCAAAGATAGATCTAAAGAGTGGATATCACCAGATTCAGATCAGAGAAGGAGATGAATGGAAGACTACCTTCAAGACAAAGGAAGGATTGTATGAGTCGTTGGTCATGCCTTTTGGGCTAACCAATGCACCGAGCACTTTAATGCGGCTCATGAACAAGGATATGAAATAATTTCTGGGTAAGTTTGTCATTGTTTACCTAGATGATATTTTAATTTTTAGCAAGACATTGGAGGAACATATGATGCATATTCGTATGGTGTTTGAGAAGTTGAGAGATGAGAAATTGTTGATTAATTTGAAGAAGTGCAGTTTTGTGAAGAAAGAGTTAGTGTATTTAGGATTTGTAGTTTCAACAGAATGGCCTACTCCAAGGAGTGCTACCGAGGTAAGATCTTTTCATGGTCTAGCTAGCTTTTACAAAAATTTTATCAAAAATTTTAGTAGTATTTGTGGACCTTTGACTCAAACAATGAGAGGGGATAGAAAAGAGTTTAAGTGGAATAATGGGGCAGAAATTTTTTTTTAATTGTTGAAACACAAAGTTACAGAACAACCTGTTTTAGAACTTTCATATTTTAATAAGGTGTTTCAAGTAGATTGTGATACTAGCGGTACTGTAATAAGAGCTCTTATGAGCCAAGAAAGTAAACCTGTTGCTTATTTCAGTGAGAAGTTAAATGATGCCAAGAGAAAATATTCTATTTATGATCAAAAATTTTATGCTATAGTTCAAGCATTAAAGAAGTGGAGACATTATCTGCTTCCTAATGAGTTTATTTTATATATTGATCATCAAGCTTTGCAATATTTGAATAGTCAAGGAAAGTTGAATCAGAGGCATTGGGTTGAGTTTTTGCAGAGTTATACAATTGTTTTGAAACACAAAAGTAGAAAGTCTAACAGGTTTGTAGATGCTCTTAGCAGAAGGAAATTATTGCTGATAGAGATGTAGATTGAGGTGGTTGGGTTCAAGGAACTCAAGAATTTATATCCAGAGGATTCTGATTTTGGTGAAGCTTGGAAAGCTTGTACAAAACATGTTACTCTAGACAAGATGAAATGGTTGGATTTCATCATCCAGGATGGTATGCTATTTAGAGGGAGTCAGTTGTGCATTTCATGAAGTTCTATGAGAGAGAATCTCATCAAGGAGAAGCATAGCAGAGGATTGGCTGGACATTTTGGTTGTCATAAAACCATTGGTTTGGTTAATGAGAATTATTATTGGCCACAGTTGCAGCAAGATGTGAAGAAGTTTGTACAGAGTTGCAGAGTATGTCAGATGGCGAAAGGAGTGGAGCAGAATATAGGGTTGTATCAGCCATTACCTATACCAGAGAAGCCTTGGGAGGATATCAGTATGGACTTTGTTCTTGGTTTACCGAGGACACAACGGGGACATGATTCAATTTTTGTGGTGGTTGACAGATTTTCAAAGATGACACATTTCATTCCCTGCAAGAAGACTAATGATGTTGTTCATGTAGCAAAATTATTTTTCAGAGAAGTAGTGAGACTTCATGGTTTGCCAAAGACCACAGTTTTAGATCGGGACACTAAGTTTGTTGGATATTTCTAGCATACATTGTGGAAGAAGTTGAAGATAGATTTAAAGTTCAGTTCATCACATCATCCACAGACTGATGGACAGACAGAGGTGGTGAATAGAAGTTTGGAAAATTTGCTGAGATGTTTGGTTGAAAATAAACCAACATGATGGGATTTGATTTTACCACAAGCAAAATTTGCATATAATAATTCTGTCAATAGAAGCACTAGTAAATCACCATTCCAGATTGTATATGGAAGTAGTCCAAGAAACGCATCTAAATTGAGAAAGAAAGATAAAGGAGAAATAAGTAGTGCTGAAGCTGAGGATTTTGCAGAACACTTGAAAAACACCCATGAGGAGGTGAGGAAGCATATTATCAAGATGAATGCACAGTATAAGGCTAAGGCAGATGAGAAAATGAGGTATAAGAAATTTTAGGTTGGTGATGAAGTCATGGTTCATTTGCGGAAGGAGCGGTTTCTAGTTGGTACATATAACAAGGTAAAAATGAAGAAGTTTAGACCATGTAGGATACTGAAGAAACATGATTCAAGAAATGCATATGAGGTAGAATTGCCTACTGAGCTAAATATTTCACCAGTATTTAACATTTCAGATCTAACAGAGTATCATGAAGGAGGTGTTGAAGATGAGATCACAACAACACAGTGGAGTATTCCAGCAACTAGTTTACACAGTAAGGAGATCAAAGATATACTGGACAGTCATGTTGGCAGAAGCACAAGGAACAGGACATATGAAAAATATCTGGTCAAGTGGAAAAGATGACCTATTGAAGATTCATCATGGCTGACAAAGGAGGAGGTTAGCCATCTTGATTTTCCTCTACACACCTGAGTCGTGACAGGGTCACTTCTCAAATTACCTTGGGTGTCTGATGCAGGAGCATCCTGGGTGTAAGAGCAATCTTGCATCACCCAAAATAAAAATATTTATGTTTTTATATTCAATAAGGGTTATTTTGTGCAGAGCTACTATTTATGGAAAGTTACTATTTTTGGTAATTTTTGTATGTGCTCAGAATGATCTGATTTCTTTCTTGGAGGTTCATTTTGGTCATATAAGTCTGGCAGTAAAGTTTCATTGCCAGATCAAGTGTATATTGGAAGATATTGAAGATTTTTGGTATTGGCAGTAGGGTACAGAAACTTTGAACTCAGTTTTGAAGGCTTTAGAGGCCCTGGATGAGGTCAAAAATTTGGGTGACGGGCACTTGCATGGATTAAGCCTGTAGAGCACTTTGTGGCATTTTCAAAATGGGGTTATAATAGCCGATCGGGTCAACTGGTGATGACTTATGGTCTTCGGAAGTTGGGCCACTTGAAATAGTGAAAAATAATTTTTTTCAAAATTTCTATTCAGGTTTCAAAGGTTATCTTGAGCCGACTATGATGTAATAAAATGTAAAATAAAATAATTCTAAGTTTGGTCGGCCTTATTGGCTAAAATTATTGAACCTTCCCAAGCGGTAGAAAATTGCCTATATAAGGAAGACTGTATTATTGTCTTAGGCAATTCAGAATAGTTCTGGGTAGTAGATCTAGGTAATAATTCAAGGCTTTGTTCTACAGAATATTGTAATGGAATGCGCATGTGGCTTTTCATATTACATTTCTGAAAGTTTGTAATTCCACATTTGTGGAGATAATAAGAAGCCAATTTTCTTTTCTTGCATATTGTTGTTAGTTCTCTGTTTCTATTATGTGTTTATGGTATTAAGGGGAGCACTCTTCATCAAGTGGTATCAGAGTAGGAGTTCCTGAGTGTGTAAATAGATCACCGATTGTGAGTCAATTTGCACCAGGACCGTGGTTAGGGTTTTAGCGCGCATTGTGAAAATGCCTCCACGAAGGGAACGTGGCAGAAGAGCTGGTGTTGTAACATTTGAGGTTAGAGTGCTATACAGACAAATGCGAGCATTCTAAGAAAAGATTCACAGAGGAATAAATTTTAATGTCAGAGATGAAACCGAGGATGAAGCCGAAGAAGAAGATCAAAAAGAAGTTGAAATTGTTAAGCAGGAGGAAGAAAGACTTTTTCGGGCCATTTCTAAGATTGGGAAAAGACCTAAGATTGAGGTTCCTACATTTTCTGGAAATCTTAACCCAGAAGAATTGATCAACTAGATCAATGAGTGTGAGGAATATTTTGAGTATGAAGATGTTGAGGATCCTGATAGGGTAAAAATTGTGAAGGCCAGACTGAAAGGTCATTCGAAGATATGGTGGCAAGAGATTCAGTTGGAGCGAAATACAAGGGGAAAAGAGAAAATCATGAGATGGGATTGGATGGTGGATAAATTAAAGTGACAGTTCATTCCTATTGATTATGAACTTGACCTACTGAAGAAAATGTAGAGTTTGAAGCAAGCAGGAAGATCTGTTCAGGAGTATACAGAGGAGTTTTATCGACTTCTCATCAGAACAGGCTATGCAGAAGCTGATAAGGAGAAAGTTGCCCGATACCTTAATGGGTTAAGGCCAAGCATTCAGGAGGAGCTGAATCTGGTTCGAATAAACAGTTTTGAAGAGACATACTAGTTTGCCCTAAAAGTAGAGGAAAAGTTGAACAAGAAGTTTGAGAGTAGACAAAATGGAAGAGGTCGCGGTGGCTGATCTAGTGGATGGTCATATGGTGGCCGAAATGAAGATCCAAAAAAGAAGGATGAGGCTAGTAGTAGTCAGAATCAGTGAGGAAATAATTCCAATCACTTCCAGTATCAGAATAATAAAGATTAGAGAGGAAGAGGAAGAGGACAAGGATCTGGAAGAGGTGGCTTTCGTGGAACATGTTTTCACTATGGAGAAGAAGGTCATAGGGAATTTGAATGTCCTCAGCACCAAGGTAGAACAGATAGGAGAAATGAAGGCTAGGCCAGAGTTGCACATGTAGATGAAGATGTCAGATCATCAAATTCTGAAGATACTGAAAGAGGAGAAATGTTGATTAACAGAAGAGTCCTGTTGAGTGGTGAGAATGAACTTGAGCAAAGGAGGAGCCTGTTTCGCACCAGGTGCAAGTGTGAAGGTAAATTTTGTTATGTGATTATTGATAGTAGAAGCACTGACAATTTGGTGTCAGAAGAGATGGTGACAAAGTTGAAGCTCAAGAGATAGAAACACCCACATCCATATCGGATTATCTGGGTACAAGATGACCACAAGGTCATGGTCAATGAACTATTCTTGGTGAACTTCAAGGTTGGCGGATACCAAGATGAGGTATGTGTGATATCATATCTATGGATGCATGTCACATGTTGTTGGGTAGACCATGACAGTTTGACAGATGTGTTGTACATGATGGTCATGCGAATACCTATTCCATGACAAAGGATGGAGTGCGACATAAGCTAAAACCATTGAAGGAGATTGAGGAAGAGGTATGTGGTAATGCAAAAATAACTTTTGTTGATGGAATAAATTTTCTAGATGGTATGAGGCATGAGCATGTATGTTTTTCTTTAATTCCAAAAGCTGGTAAAGAGAAAGTAGAAGATGTTCTTGTAGAAGTTGTAGATTTGTTGAATGAGTTTTAGGATATTGTATCTGATAACATGCCTGATGGATTACCACCAGTCAGGAAGATCAGTCATCAGATGGACTTGATCCCAGGAGCGAGTTTACCAAATAAGGCAGCACACAGAATGACACCTGCAGAAAGTGAGGAGTTGAATAGGCAAGTACATGAGTTGTTACTGAAAGGATTGATCCATGAGAGTTTGAGTCCCTATGCTGTACTAGCGGTATTAGCACAAAAGAAGAATGGAGAGTGGAGGATGTGTATAGATTCAAGAGCAATAAACAAAATCACAATCAAGTATAGGTTTCCATTGCCACGAATGGATGATATTATGGACTATTTGAGTCGAGCTGTGTATTTCTCAAAGATAGATCTAAAGAGTGGATATCATTAGATTCGGATCAGAGAAGGAGATGAATGGAAGACTACCTTCAAGACAAAGGAAGGACTGTATGAGTGGTTAGTCATGCCTTTTGGGCTAACCAATGCACCGAGCACTTTCATGCGGCTCATGAACGAGGTTCTGAAATAATTTCTTGGTAAGTTTGTCATTGTTTACCTAGATGCTATTTTGATCTTTAGTAAGACATTGGAGGAGCATATGAAGCATATTCATATGGTATTTGTGAAGTTGAGAGATGATAAATTATTGATTAATTTGAAGAAGTGCAGTTTTGTGAAGAAAGAGTTAGTGTATTTGGGATTTGTAGTTTCAGCAGAAGGTCTAAAAATGGACTCAAAGAAGGTACAGGCTATCCTTGAATGGCCTACTCCAAAGAGTGCTACTAAGGTAAGATCTTTTCATGGTTTGGCTAGCTTTTATAGAAAGTTTATCAGAAATTTTAGCAGTATTTGTGGTCTCTTGATTGAAACAATGAGAAGGGATAGAAAAGAGTTTAAGTGGAGTAATGGGGCAGAAAAAAGTTTTCAATTGTTGAAACAAAAAGTTATAGAACAACCTGTTTTAGCACTTCCAGATTTTAATAAGGTGTTTCAAGTAGATTGTGATGCTAGTGGTACTGTAATAAGAGCTGTTATGAGCCAAGAAGGTAAACCTGTTGCTTATTTCAGTGAGAAGTTAAATGATGCCAAGAGAAAATATTCTGTTTATGATAAAAAATTTTATGCTATAGTTCAAGCATTGAAGAAGTGGAGACACTATCTACTTCCTAAGGAGTTTGTTTTGTATACTGATCATCAAGCTTTACAATATTTCAATAGTCAAGAAAAATTGAATCAGAGGCATTTGAAATGTGTTGAGTTTTTGCAGAGTTATACATTTGTTTTGAAACACAAGAGTGGAAAGTCCAATAGGGTTGCTGATGCTCTTAGCAAAAGGCAACTATTGCTGACAGAAATGCAGATTGAAGTGGTTGGGTTCAAGGAACACAAAAATTTGTATCCAAAGGATCCTGATTTTGGTGAAGCTTGAAAACCTTGTACAGAACCTATTACTTTAGACAGGATGAAATGGTTGGATTTCATCATCCAGGATGATATGCTATTCAAAAGGAGTCAGTTGTGCATTCCATGAAGTTCTATGAGGGAGAATCTTATCAAGGAGAAGCATAGCGGAGGATTGGCTAGACATTTTGGTCATGATAAAACCCTTTCTTTGGTTAGTGAGAATTATTATTGGCCACAGTTGCAGCAAGATGTGAAGAAGTTTGTACAGAGTTGTAGAGTATGTCAGATGGTGAAAGGAGTGAAGCAAAATACAGGGTTGTATCAGCCATTGCTTGTACCAGAGAAGCCTTGGGAGGATATCAACATGGACTTTATTCTTGGTTTACCAAGGACTCAGCGGGAACATGATTCAATTTTTGTGGTGGTTGACAAATTTTTAAAGATGGCACATTTCATTCCCTGCAAGAAGACTAATGATATTGTTCATGTAGAAGAATTGTTTTTAGAGAAGTAGTGAGACTTCATGGTTTTTCAAAGATCATAGTTTCAGATCGGGACATTAAGTTTGTTAGATATTTTTGGTGTACATTGTGGAAGAAGTTGAAGACAGATTTGAAGTTCAGTTCATCACATCATCCACAGACTGATGGACAGAAAGAGGCGGTGAATGGAGTTTGAGAAATCTACTGAGATATTTGGTTGGAGATAAGCCAATAGGATGGGATTTGATTTTACCACAAGTATAATTTGCATACAATAATTCTGTCAACAGGAGCACTGGTAAATCACCATTCCAGATTGTATATGGAAGTAGTCCAAGAAATGCATCTGAATTGAGGAAGATAGATAAAGGAGAAAAAAGTAGTGCTGAAGCTGAGGATTTTGCAGAACACTTGAAGAACATCCATGGGGAGGTGCGGAAGCAAATTACCAAGATGAATGCACAGTATAATGCTAAGGCAGATGAGAAAAGGAGGTATAAGAAATTTCAAGTTGGTGATAAAGTCATGGTTCATTTGCAGAAGGAGCGGTTTCCAGTCGGTACATATAACAAGCTAAAAATGAAGAAGATTGGACCATGTAGGATACTGAAGAAACATGATTCAGGAAACACATATGCGGTAGAATTGCCTAATAAGCTAAATATTTCACCAGTGTTTAACATTTCAGATCTGACAGAGTATCATGAAGGAGGTGTTGAAGATGAGATCACAGCAGCACAGTGGAGTATTCCAGCAACTAGTTCAGACACTAAGGAGATCAAAGATATACTGGACAGTCATGTTGGCAGAAGCACAAGGAATATGACATATGAAGAATATCTGGTCAAGTGGAAAGGATGACATATTGAAGATTCATCATGGCTGACAAAGGAGGAGGTTAGCCGTCTTGATTTTTCTCTGCACACCTGAGTCGTGACAGGGTCACTTCTCAAATTACCCTGGGTGTCTGATGCAGGAGCATCCTGGGTGTAAGAGTCATCTTGCATCACCCCAAAAAAAATATTTCTATTTTTATATTCAATAAGGGCTATTTTGTGCAAAGCTACTATTTATGGAAAGTTACTATTTTTGGTAATTTTTGTATGTGCTCAGAATGATTTGATTTCTTTCTTGGATGTTCATTTTGGTCATATAAGTTTGGCAGTAAAGTTTCATTGCCAGATCAAGTGTATATTGAAAGATATTGAAGATTTTCAATATTGGCAGCAAGGTACAGAAACTTTGAACTCAGTTTTGAAGGCTTAAGAGGCCTTGGATGAGGAAAAAAAATTGGGTGACAGGCACTTGCACGGGTCAAGCCTGTAGAGCGCTTCGTGGAATTTCTGAAATGGGGGTATAATAGCCGATCAGGTCAACTAGTGATGACTTATGGTCTCCGGAAGTTGGGCCACCTGAAATGGCGGAAAATAATTTTCTTCAAAATTTTTATTCGGGTTTCAAAGGTTATCTTGAGCTGACTATGATGTAATAAAATGTAAAAAAAAATAATTCTAAATTTGGTCGGCCTTATTGGCTAAAATTATTGAACCTTCCCAGGCGATGGAAAATTGCCTATATAAGGAAGGTTGTATTATTGTCTTAGGTAGTTCAGAATAGTTCTAGGTAGTAGATCTAGGTAATAATTCGAGGCTTTGTCCTACAGAATATTGTAAGGGAATGCCCATGTGGCTTTGCATATTGCAATTTTGAAAGTTTGTAATTCCACATTTGTGGAGATAATAAGAAGCCAATTTTATGTTCTTGCATATTGTTGTTGTTTCTTTGTTTCTGTTATGTGTTTGTGGTATTAAGGGGAGCATTCTTCATCAGTTAGTGTATTTAGGATTTGTAGTTTCAGTAGAAGGTCTAAAAATGGACCCAAAGAAGGTACAAGCTATCCTTGAATGGCCTACTCCGAGGACTCCTACCGAGGTAAGATCTTTTCATGGTGTAGCTAGCTTTTACAGAAAGTTTATCAGAAATTTTAGTAGTATTTGTGGACCCTTGACTGAAAAAATGAGAGGGGATAGAAAAGAGTTTAAGTGGACTAATGGGGTAGAAAAGAGTTTTTAATTGTTGAAACACAAAGTTACAGAACAACCTATTTTAGCTCTTCTAGATTTTAATAAGGTGTTTCAAGTAGATTGTGATGCTAGTGGTACTGCAATAGGAGCTGTTATGAGCCAAGAAGGTAAACCTGTTGCTTATTTCAGTGAGAAGTTAAATGATGCCAAGAGAAAATATTTTATTTATGATAGGAATTTTATGCTATAGTTCAGGCATTAAAGAAGTGGAGATATTATCTACTTCCTAAGGAGTTTGTTTTGTATACTAATCATCAAGCTTTGCAATATTTGAATAGTCAAGGAAAGTTGAATTAGAGGCATTTGAAATGGGTTGAGTTTTTTCAGAGTTATACATTTGTTTTGAAACACAAAAGTGGAAAGTCTAATAGGGTTGGAGATGCTCTTAGCAGAAAGCAACTATTGCTGACAGAGATGCAGATTGAGGTGGTTGGGTTCAAAGAACTCAAGAATTTATATCCAGAGGATCCTGATTTTGGTGAAGCTTGCAAAGCTTGTACAAAACCTGTTACTCTAGATAGGATGAAATGGTTGGATTTCATCATCCAAGATGATATGCTATTCAGAGGGAGTCAGTTGTGCATTGCATGAAGTTCTATGAGGGAGAATCTCATCAAGGAGAAGCATAGCGGAGGATTGGCTGGACATTTTGGTCATGATAAAACCCTTGGTTTGGTTAGTGAGAATTATTATTGGCCACAGTTGTAGTAAGATGTGAAAAAGTTTGTACAGAGTTGCAGAGTATGTCAAATGGTGAAAGGAGTGAAGTAGAATACAGGGTTGTATCAACCATTACCTATACCAGAGAAGCCTTGGGAGGATATCAATATGGACTTTGTTCTTGGTTTACCGAGGACACAACAGGGACATGATTCAATTTTTGTGGTGGTTGACAGATTTTCAAAGATGACACATTTCATTCCCTACAAGAAGACTAATGATGTTGTTCATGTAGCAAAAAAAATTTTCAGAGAAGTAGTGAGACTTCATGGTTTGCCAAAGACCATAGTTTCAGATCGGGACACTAAGTTTGTTGGATATTTCTGGCGTACATTATGGAAGAAGTTGAAGACAGATTTAAAGTTCAGTTCATCACATCATCCACAGACTGATGGACAGACAGAGGTGGTGAATAGAAGTTTGGGAAATTTGCTGAGATGTTTGGTTGGAGATAAGCCAACAAGATGGGATTTGATTTTACCACAGGCAGAATTTGCATACAATAATTGTGTTAATAGAAGCACTAGTAAATCACCATTCTAAATTGTATATGGAAGTAGTCCAAGAAATACATCTGAATTGAGAAAGAAAGATAAAGGAGAAATAAGTAGTGCTGAAGCTGAGGATTTTGCAGAACACTTGAAGAACATCCATGAGGAGGTGAGGAAGCATATTACCAAGATGAATGCACAGTATAAGGCTAAGGTAGATGAGAAAAGGAGGTATAAGGAATTTTAGGTTGGTGATGAAGTCATGGTTCATTTGCGGAAGGAGCAGTTTCCAGTTGGTACATATAACAAGCTGAAAATGAAGAAGTTTGGACCATGTAGGATACTGAAGAAACATGATTCAGGAAATGCATATGAGGTAGAATTGCCTGCTGAGCTGAATATTTCACCAGTGTTAAATATTTCAAATTTGACAAAGTATCATGAAGGAGGTGTTGAAGATGAGATCACAGCAGCACAGTGGAGTATTCCAGCAACTAGTTCAGACACTAAGGAGATCGAAGATATACTGGACATTTGTGTTGGCAGAAGCACAAGGAACAGGACATATGAAGAATATCTGGTCAAGTGGAAAGGATGACCTGTTGAAGATTCATCATGGCTGACAAAGGAGGAGGTTAGCCATCTTGGTTTTCCTCTGCACACTTGAGTCGTGACAGGGTCACTTCTCAAATTACCCTGGGTGTCTGATGTAGGAGCATCCTAGGTGTAAGAGCAATCTTGCATCACCCAAAAAAAAAAAATATTTATGTTTTTATATTCAATAAGGGTTATTTTGTGCAGTGCTACTATTTATGGAAAGTTACTATTTTTGGTAATTTTTGTATGTGCTCAGAATGATCTGATTTCTTTCTTGGAGGTTCATTTTGGTCATATAAGTCTAGCAGTAAAGTTTCATTGCCAGATCAAGTGTATATTGGAAGATATTGAAGATTTTCAGTATTGGCAACAGGGTACAAAAACTTTGAACTCAGTTTTGAAGGCTTTAGAGGCCCCAGATGAGGTTGAAAATTTTGGTGACGAGCCCTTGCATAGGTGAAGCCTGTAGAGCGCTTCATGGCATTTTTGAAATGGGGTTATAATAGCCGATCGGGTCAATTGGTGATGACTTATGGTCTTCGGATGTTGGGCCACCTGAAATGGCGGAAAATAATTTTTTCCAAAATTTCTTTTCGGGTTTCAAAGGTTATCTTGAGCTGACTATGATGTAATAAAATGTAAAATAAAATAATTCTAAGTTCGGTCGGCCTTATTAGCTAAAATTCTGGAACCTTCCCAGGCGGTGGAAAATTGTCTATATAAGGAAGGCTGTATTATTGTCTTAGGCAGTTCAGAATAGTTTTGGGTAGTAGATCTGAGTATTGACTTGAGGCTTTATCCTACAGAATATTGTAAGGGAATGCCCATGTGGCTTTGCATATTGTAATTCTGAAAGTTTGTAATTCCACATTTGTGGAGATAATAAGAAGCTAATTTTCTATTCTTGCATATTATTGTTGTTGATTCTCTATTTTTGTTAAGTGTTTGTGGTATTAAGGGGAGCACCCTTCATCAAGTGGTATCAGAGTAGGAGTTCTTGAGTGTGTAAACAGATCGTCGACTGTGAGGTAGTTTGCACCAGGACCATGGTTAGGGTTTCAGTGCGCATCATGAAAATACCTCCACAAAGAGAACGTGGCAGAAGAGATGGTGCTGTGACACCTGAGGTTAGAGAGCTACAGAGACAAGTGCGAGCATTACAAGAAGAGATTCATAGGGGAATGAATGTTAATGTCAGAGATAAAAGTGAGGATGAAGCCAAAGAAGAATATCAAGAAGGAGAACCTGAAATTGTGAACCAGGAGGAAGAAAGACTTTTTCAGGCAATTTCCAAGATTGGGAAAAGACCTAAGATTGAGGTTCCTACATTTTCTAGAAATCTTAACCCATTGGAATTGATCGACTGGATCAATGAATGTGAGGAATATTTTAAGTACGAAGATGTTGAGGATCCTAATAGGGTCAAATTTGTGAAGGCCAGACTGAAAGGTCATGCGAAGATCTGGTGGCAAGAAATTCAGTTGGAGTGAAACAGAAGGGGAAAGGAGAAAATCATGAGATGGGATCAGATGGTGGATAAATTGAAGTGATAGTTCATTCTTGTTGATTATGAGCTTGACCTACTAAAGAAAATGCAGAGTTTGAAGCAAGCAGGAATATCTGTTCAGGAGTATACAGAGGAGTTCTATCAACTTCTCATCAAAATAGGCCATGCGGAAGCTGATAAGGAGAAAGTTTCCCAATACCTTAATGGGTTAAGGCCAAGCATTTAGGAGGAGCTGAATCTAGTTTGAATGAACAGTATTGAAGAGGCATACCAGTTTGCCCTAAAAGTAGAGGAAAAGTTGAACAAGAAGTTTGAGAGCAGACAAAATGGAAGAGGTCACGATGGATGATCTGGTGGATGGTCATATGGTGGCTGAAAATTCATTCTCCCAATTCCCAACCCTGCCATCAAATCCATGCATAGATTTTCAAATCCCAGAGACCTCGTTGAAGGTTTACTCTCTCCTTGAGAGAAACTCGGGTTCAATCTCTATATTCACCTTGTGAACAATACATTAAAAAGCCTTACTGATTAATGCATAAGAAATTAAAAGCATCCATACATAAAGACAACCAGAGATAGCAATAGAACTTCAATATATTTGTATTAATTTTCAGCTGTGTCCATTATAATTTCAACAAAATTTCAAAGAAGTCTAATTCTATATTCAATCTTTCTTTACAAAAACTTTGACCACCCTTCAAAAAGAGCAAAAACTTGCCATATATACCTCTAGCCATCTTAGAATCCTCGAAACAATGCAAAAAGCTTCGGACATGGCTAGGAAAATGACTTGCACTAAAGACAAAAAGTACCAACCGAAAGACAGTGATTACAGTAACGGAAAGTAGTTCACAACTACTAGCATCTTTACAAGTGGCACATTTGTTTGAAGATATTTCAGAGCAGTTACGTAATTTATTACATGAATGATGACCACCATTATAGGCTACCTTAAATCATCCTTTGTTTGAAACATGCTCTCCCTTAAATTCTAGGTCATGTGCCATATGTACTTTATTCTTCTTCTTCCAACACTAGGATAACTGGTTTCTTCTTTTTCCTCTTTGTCATTTTGTCCCATGTTGCCACATCATCATCAAATGGCCAATTGTAGGCCTGCAGTTCCTATAGTGACCTAATTTGTTGGTCCCACAAGAATCAGTTATAGCTTTAGCTTTTTCCATAAACCATATGCAGTCACCTTCAAATTTAAATAAACTATGAATTATATTATTGCACCCTTCCAAGCCTAAGGCACTGTCACTATTAAGGAAAGCATCCTATTTAATTACCAACTGATCCATTGATGCCTTCCACTCATCTATACTAACTAAATTTCCATTATCACCATACACTGAAGGAAAGTACTTACTATAGTCCTTATCAAACATAGCCAACTTGGCCTTTATCTGGTTAGATTTTCCTTTAAAAAATGTTGAGATAGCAGTTACCAAACCAATCTTGTCAAATACTTCTATTACTGCATTAGGAATATTGGGCCTACTTTCCTAGAAAGCATCCAACTTATCAAACAACAAGCTTCTTCCTAACCATACACTGTATAGCGGCTCTAAAGTGATTAGTCACCCATTCACCTTATCTTTAGCCTTGTGCAATTGACTAATTGATTGATGGACTACTTCCATCTTCTCCTTTATTCTTCTTTGCCTATACTACACAATCTTTGTTATAGTATCCAAGGAGGCATCCAACCTTACCTTCTCTAAGTCCTCGGTAGGCTTATCATGAATTTGTGTATCTATTTGAGGAGGGGCTATTGGGACTCAAAAATGAGGAAGGCATTTTTGGGTCCCCTATGTAAATTTTTGCAATAAGGTGTTCTTTTCCCTTTGGAAGGTCAGTTTGATGATGTTGCTTTGAGTGGTCCTGATTTTGAGCCAATTTGAAATCAAGTGATATGAGCCTTTAAATGCTTGGAACACTTTTCATTCAGCACTTTCAGTTGTTTGCAACTTTCAGTTTTTAGTTTGAGTTGATTTGGTAAGTACCCATTTTGAGAGATTCACTTAAAGTTGCAGTTTGCCACTTTGAGCTTTTCTTATCAGGAGCCCTGTTTGGAGGCCTGTATCTTTTACCCAGGGATTGATCCATGCAAACTGATTATTGATCTATGATCTATGGTGAAAAAGGTACATGTGTTCCAAGTTTCAGCTCTTGATGAATCCATTTTCCATGAGAGCAACGCTATTTCCCAGAGCCATTCACACAAGTTTGCAAGTTTCACTATGTCTTCAAACTAAATGCATGACTTTGACCGCATGTCATTTTTAGCTCGTTGCACTTATTGAAAAAATTCCTTTTGCACTCTATTACATTTGTCAGATACTTCATGTGGCCAAAGTTTCAAGCCTCTACCAATTCATCTGCCTACCAATCAAATTCAATCAAAATGATTAAAATATTTGTCGTCAACTGTGTCCTGTCACACCTCTGCGGATCGTCAACTTCAAATTGTTATATCTTTGCGCCGAGATGTCAAAATTGAGTACCATCAGTTGCATTGTTTATGATAAATATTGGTCTAACACTGGTTAAAATTTCAAGTTCCCAGGCATCATTTCATTTTTTACCAAATTGTACGCCTAGCCGGATTTTATCCTGAAATATTTTAATCATTTTGCACGATTAAAATTTCATATGCCCCGGTGGAGGAAAAATATGAAATTTTGCAGGGTCGAAGGATGAACTACAATCTTCAAGCATGCAAAGTGATGGGACATGAAAAGTTGTTTTAACTAGTTTTCCAGGTTGATCAAACGGGCCATTTGCAGTATTCGGGCAAAGTTTGCCGGATGATCCAGATGGTGTTTCAAGTGTTTTCGATCGATGCCCAGTTCGTGATTTTTGTGCCTGAGGAGTAATATGATTTTTTCGTGCAAAATTTGTATGGGAACAAAAAATTTTTTAGTCGGGCCCATTTTTGGACCCGACTTCATGCCTTAAGTCTCCAATGCTACTTCTTAGGAAAAGAGCAGAGTTGGCATGGTCAAGTCTTTTTGTTTGAATCTTATGGCCACATTTTAGCAATTCGAAAGGATGCTTATTGATGGGTTTGAAGTGCCAGGAAAAGGTGTAATAGACAACTGCTCAAAGATAGTGCCCAAACGAGTGATGCCTCATGCAAGGAAGTGGACGACATGTTTCAAAGGGGGGGGGTTTCAGCATTCAAATAAAAAGAACAGACCAGCATCAATACTCAATGTTCAGTGCCAGCGTGAGAGAAAGAAAGGATTCAGCATTTGATTAAATCAAAACTAAGTGCAAGTGTGACCAATGTTTTTAATCAAAATTCAGCATTTCAAGACAAATAAAAAGGGGGTTTCAGTGTTTTAAGGAATGGACCAGCGTCCAAATCAACCAGGCAGCGTTTCAAATTGCTCCAGCGTCCAAATCCAAGGTCTCAGCATTGCAATTCAAACCCAGCACTATCAAAAACGCCCAGCACTATCAAAAACGCCCAGCACCATAAAAAACGCTTAGCATTTTAAAGGAAAGAACCAGCATATCAAAGAGGCACATCATTTTGGAGGTTGCCATGCGCAGTTTGAAATGATATGGGTGCCAATCAACGCATAAGGGGGCTCTTTATTAGTTGATTGAAGACCATTGCAAATACCATAAAGGAAGATAAACCTTACATAAGATATGTTTGAGGAGATATATCAACCGGGGATCCTCACATAAAGCAAAAGGAAGCCGCCATTACACAATAATCATTCACGCCAGGGCAGAATGTTTAAAAATTGGAACGTAAACCGGTGGGTGCGTGAGACATTTAAAAGAGGAGCATGCTCGTGGCAGCTTTGAGCAACCATTGTTCTCTGTTTATTTACATAATTACCATTGAATCCTTTACGCAATATTGCAAAAGGTGAATAGATTGTAAAGGAGAAACCTCACGCTGGAGACCACCGTTTGGAGAAGCCATGTAGTCTGTGAAAAGCTAATGCATGAATGGGCTGCTGCATATTTTCCTCATCCAGATTGTCGTCGGATTGCCGCTGCAGGGGACTAAAGTCATGTGTGACAGCATCAAGCAAATCATTGCTGAAGAAAATATAAATGGAATTGAGGAGGCGTGCGGAGTATGAAGAAAGGTATATCCCACATTCGGTGGGTGGATACTTCTCTTTGTATTTATATACAAAGACACTCCTAGCATATGTAAATAAGAAAGCCTGGAGGCTTCTTGGCGGGTCCCTTTGAGCTGGAGCTCTCTGTGCGGTGGTGGGCCCACCAATTTTGAATAAAACTGCTGAAAGAGGATTTGGACCTTGAGATCAGTGCGACCATCAACGGTGGTCGCATGGTCGCAAGGGCCGAATTTGGCCCTTGCGATCATGCGCCTGGCCGCCATGTGGCATTTTTGGTGAGATGGTGGATGAGGTGGCAGGCCAGCCAATCTGGGCCTGCCATGTGTCAGGTGGGTACCACTGCAGGAGGCCAAAAATAATATTTTATTCAAACTCCCTTTCCTTCCCGTGCAAATTTAAAAAAATCAAAATTATAAATGTGAATTTATATAGTTTTGACTATATAAAAAATTCAAAAATCTAAGTTGCAGAGCATAGACTGAAATTAATTGCTGGGAGCTTGATTTTTTGCCTAAATATCAAGTGTTATATACCGCCGGAAAGGTGAGAAGATGAGGAATCCATTTCTGAGGTCAGTTTCAATGCAGGTCATGCTGGTTTTGAGATATTTGCAGTTGAAAGAAATAGGGGGCCAGGAAGATATTTTGGAAATATCTTATTTGTTGCATCCGGTGATTCATTCAGTTCAGAGCGATGACTCATTCAGTAGGTAATGCAGAGTTTGACAAGTGTCAGTTTGTGGATGAATTTGGAGTTTTCTCCTCTCCTTCTTATTCTAATTTGAGATCTTTGGTAAAGGTTCCAATCTTTTTGCAGGAGCAGAGCTCGGCAAGTTTGAGTTCCAACTTTGGTTCATGACTGTCTAGCATAATGGTTTTCTGTGTGTTTCATTTTCTGTCATAGATTCAATATAAGTGTTTGTAAATTTGATTGCAAATCGAAATATATGTAAGGCATGTATGGTTTTCAGAGAATTGTCTTCATTGTATTGAGTTTCAATTTCAGTATGAATATAGTGTTCAAGGGATATTGAGTTTGTCTTCTCCAAGGGAGAATGTATCTGTTTGTATTTGGATATCCTTCAAGGAAGGATTGTAAAATCCTTAAATGCAGATTGGAAATTGATCAGTGCTATGAATTTGTATGATTCTTCATATTGAGCGATGGAAATGTGTTAATGTAAGGCATTAACGCAGGGATATTAATCAATGAAACATGGTTTGTAGTTTGAGTTTATATTTACTGGTTTTGACTCTATGCCCGGATTGAAGGCACTAGTCTTTACTATTAGAAGTCATTTGCCAAACTAGCATCAATTTAATCAAATCACTTTTCCCTTTCATGTTACTGTGAACATTCATGTCTAATTGTATTCAAGTAGTACAATTTATTTGTTGATTCCTTGAAGAGTGAATCATTAGGTTAACCTGCCTGAGTTTAAAACTCGAAGAGAAGAAGGGTGATTACCCTTGTCACATTTTCCATTTTTCTACAATGATTTTTTTCTTTTGTTAATATCACGGATTGGCTTTCTAAGCCATGCATTAGTTGTAGCAAGAGACATTAGCAAGTCATTGTGAGAACCCCTGATCCACTGCAAGGATTTCATTGTGAGACAGTGAGTCTGAAGATAGGTACACCCGCCTGGGTCTATGGAGCCCAAAGTGAAGAAGGATTTAATCCTTGTCAATTAGCATTTCTCTTGCTAGGAAAAGAGCATCAAAGGGGAGAGATCAGGTTATGATCTAGTTATTTATCCGTGCAAGAAAAACAGCTAACAGGGGCTTCAATTTGCAAAGAAGTGGAAGGAACCACCTTTGAGGCTTCTTCAAGCTTCACCTTTAAATCCTCAACCTCATCTTCCAATTTCTTAACCATCATGAGTTGTAAATCCCTTTCTTTTTCTACTTTCATTGAATTTTCAAACAACTTATCATATCTCTCTAACAGTTGGATAGTTTTTGCTTCATTAAGGTGGGCAAAGTGTACAACTACCTTTGACACCTCAAGATCAGTAGTATTTTGCATGGTCCAGACTATTGTATCTCCCTCCATCTTTTCTTCTATGCTCACCAGAGATGGTTTCTGAGTTCTTAGAGCTAGAGACCATAAAGTAATTGCCTGAGACTTAGGGTCATAGCCACTTCCCCTAATAATATCATCAATTTGTACCTCATATGACAAGCCTCCCTTAGGTTTCTTCTTGATTTGATCTATGATGAAGGCAGATGTCAAGTCTCATCCAGGAGTTATGAGCATACCACTTGACTTAACCATTTCTCTAGCCTCTTCTACAGTGATTCTTTCAAGACTGGGATCATATGATGTTAAGGCCCTCATTGGTTCTTCACTTGGCTACATATCCTCAGGTAGGGACTTCTTCACTTCTTGATGTTTCCTCCAAATGAGGAAAACTCTAAATTCCTTACATTTTATGAACTATTCATCATTAAGAAATTCCTCCTGATAGAGTTCTCTCTCATCCTTTCCTAACAACAAGGATAGATCCCCCTCTTCTTTTGTTACAATATTCTTGCCATCATTGGTGGCCTTTCTTATTTGATGGTGATAAGCCCTGTCACTAGGAAAAAGAGCTGAAGCAACATCAATTACCCTCTTTTTCTTTGTCTCCTTCGAAGGCTCACTAACCTCAAGTCTCTATTTTTTCAAAGGTGGCTCAAAAGTAGCCCCTTCCTCCTATTGACCTTGAGTCAAATCAATTGTTGGTACATCATCTCCTTGAGGTGGGCTACAGCCCTCTTGAGACTCGTCGGTGTACTCCTTTGGTTTAGAGGCTAAATAATCCCTTGTGACCTCCAACTTTTCTTCAAGCTAATCTTCTAACTGATTAGACAGAGTGCTATACATTTCTATTATCTTCTCTATTCTATGTAGAAATGAGAGCTCAAGAAAATAACCACCAAAAGGAATACCAACCATCTTTAGCCTTTTCTCAATATCAAGAAACTCAAAATATTTGTTCCATCTCTACTTGGATTCATTAAAATCTAAGATGTTTCTCATCGCATCTTCTTCATCTAGTCCCTCATGCTCCTTAATTGACCCAATGTTTAGAATTAGAGTCATCCTAGATATCTTGATGAAACCCTCAAAGTCCACATACCTGGAAGTGGCCGAACACATCTTGAAATGATTTAACCAAATGTTGACCTTATCCAAAGCCCTTTTTCCAATTAAGAAACTACCCATTCTGAACTGCCTTGGTGTAAAAGTCCCCTTTCTATGAGGTGCAAGGTGCTCTCTATCAGTCCACATCAGTTTCCATATAAACTCCATCATGGAAACTCTAGGAGGCACATATCTGGGTAACAAATGTGGGGGTTGAGGGAAACCATAAACCCTAATAATTGTGTGACTATCCCCAAGGTAGAAATCACCCCAATTATGATTCCTTGTCCACTTATCCTCAAACTATAATGGCCTCACCAATCTCAAGACCTTAGTTGATAATCTTACAACATTTGTACCCAACATTCCAAGAACTGGATGAACAAAGTAATTCTGAAAAATAGAAAAATTACACTCATTGGAAGCATAATTCTAGGCCCTCAACCAGTATTGCAATGGGTTTGGTTGGTTATTAAAATGTTTCCTCAATTTTAACATCCTAGCATCAAGGGAATTAACATGCTAGAATAAGATCAGGTGCATGAGAAGGGAATAATGCAAAAAATTGATAGGTCTTTTATTTTCTTTGATAGATATCAAACCCTCATGAATCCTATCGATTACATACTGGATGTAATCATAGTCAGTGTTTGAAAGAGAGCTTTGAATATCTAAAATTATCATTAACAAGTCAGCATGCATCTTTTCCTCATCCCCATCTATTCCTAAAACCCTACACAACCCATGACACAAGAATTTCATGTAATTACACAAGGATGAAAATAGATAAGGATCATTCATACTTGTAGGAAGAGGGGAAATGTACTTACCCTTCTTGGGCATGTGCTTAACAATTTGACTTTTAACAAATGCAATATTACTAGCATACTTATCTCTCTCTTTCTTTAGGTCAATCTCAGTGGAAGAAGAAGCATAAAAGTCAAAAGTCCTCATGAAGGATCCCCTATCCAAGGTAAGGAAAACATACTGGTCTTCTCACCTAATAGTTTTTGAAATGGGGTCATAAAGCCTTGCTAACATAATAACCAAGTCAACATCAAGGAAAACATCAGGCATAATCAACTTGGCCATCCCTAGAGCCCAAACATTACAAACTCGAATTGCTTTATGCCTATTATTATAAAAATATGAGAAGATGGTGTAACCTGATCCTAAAGGCTTGCTAGGATCTCTACACTTTTCCATAAGGTCTTCAAAGGCTGTGTCAATGGATTTCTTGTTCTAGTTTGAACCCAGTAGTAGCTTGAAAAACTCATCAAAATAATTTAGCTTCCCTTTGTCTTCTCTGCTCTACTCCTTCACACCTCCACTGCAAGACACAACACTCGCTTATGGATGAATCATTCTATTGAGAAAGAAGATAACATAGCTCTACAACTTCACTCCTTCACTTCTACAACTTTGGCACCAATAATTCTCAATCAACTTCAGAATGACTTTGAGCACAGAAAGCAATGAGGTCCTGATTATATAGTTCAAAAATTGTAAGTGTATGATTGCCAAATTGTAACAAATCCATCCCAAGTCACTTTTGCATTCAATTCTACACATTACCAACCTTCAAATCATAGCTAGCCATGGCATAGATGCTGACAAGATGATTTAAAAAATAAAAAATAGGGCGTGAGAGCAATGATCATGGATTTTTGCATTAAATCCCTTAATTAATGACATAATTCTTTGTTAAAACCTGATTGGACAACTTTCCACTTTTTTCCAACATGACACAATACCCTTTTCCATGTTGCAACGGCTCAAAAAATTGATGACATGAAAACTTAACTAGACATGATTGGAGATCCAGTGAATAAAGGAAACTCATGATCTCCAAAAGAAATGCTAACCCGTGGTTAAGTTTGGAGATCTAGTGACCATGTCATTCACAAAATCTCAGAACAACTTCTTAAATCATGGCTTTACTTTGAGATTTCTTGACCACCATTGATCCCAAAGATGATCAAGGGTCTAAGGGAAATCTTTTAAAACTCACACTATGCCCCGCCCAGCTCAAAGATTCAGCGACCAAAGACTTCACCAATTCTCAGAATCATTTTCTTAAATCAATGTTTATCTAGAGAACTAGTGAACAAAATGATATACAAACCCATAACACTTAACCATGGTCACATCTGGAGAATCAGAGAATAGTGAAATCTCTTAATCTTAGAAAGCCAAGCTTAACTCTGGCTTCATCTTGTGATTCAGTGAACAAGGTTATATCACATTCTTGGAAAGAAATACTTAACCATAGTCAGACTTCAAGAATGAGCAAAAAACATCAATCTCCAATTTTCTAAATACTTTTCATACCATAGGTTACTTCTTGAGATTACACACTGACCATTGATCTTGAACACAATCAGTGACTATCATTGAATCACCAAAAGACTTTGACCATCACCTTTTATTACAAGAATCAGTGACCATCATTGAAAAACTTAAATTTTCTTTGCTCACCAAGTTGTTGAATACTTTGGAGCTTCACTAACTAATTATGAGATCTCGTGAACACTTCACTCACGTAATCACTAAATAAATTAGGGCACCACTATCCTTTCTTGAGAATAAGCGACCAGAGTAAACTTCTAACCTTCACCAAATTTCATTGTCAAAGCCACCAAACTAAGAGGTGATGAGAACAAGACTCAGTTGCCAGATCGCCAGACAATTTTATGTAGGACCCAATCTTTGTGAGATTAAAACATGACCACTGGATGAAGAGACAATCAACAACATTTGCTAGATTGCTAGAAAATCTTGAACCTAGATGCTCGATTAAGAGAACAAGAGATAACTACTGGTCCAAGTCACCAAATGATTTTGAGAAACTACCAGATATCAAGTGAAAAGGGGATTACACAGTCACTGAATCGCTAAATGAAAACTTAACAATGATATGAACTAGGAGATTCAGTGACTAAAGAAAACTTAACCAAAGGAATCACCATAGTCACCAATTCACTAAAAGACTTAAGGACAAGTAAATACATTGTGCGACTCAGTGAAGACTTGGAAAAACACCACGTGCAAAAAGGAAAACTTAAGTGACTCAAAAATTAATGAGCAAATATAAAGACTAGGGCTCACTCAAGGCTAACCAAGGATTTAACCATTTCTAAGAAAAATGTCTACGGAAAGGATTGTACAACACAATTACAACAACATTTTAGGAATTCTAAGCCCTAAACTAGACATTTGCTAAGCCAAGACATTGAAATAGGACCAAAAGAAAAGACCTCAGAAAACCTAAAATATACCCAACAGTGGCTCTATCTGACGATGCTTGAATGCAAATTCATAGAAAGAAACCATGAATCTTTGGGAGGCAGACTAGAAAACCCTAACCTAACAAAGGAAAACAAACACATCTATACATATATACAAAACTACTGTGCATGGAAAGAAAGAATGAATTGAAGAAATATTTCAAGAATTGTCCATGCACTAGCAATTCCTATTCCTCACCATCCAGATTTCTTAGGAAGTATGAATCCTTTCCATGAATTTCATGAATAATGAAAGGTCCTAACCACAATGATTCAAACTTCTTATGTTTTCCTTTGTCCTCAGCCCTGGCATTCCACTGCAAAACCATATCGTTTGGCCGAAACTTTCTAGCAGTAGCCCTTTTATCAAAGAGATATTTCATTTTCTGTTATAATTTTACATTCTCCTTTTTACCTTCTCTTCTAATCTCATCCAACTCCACTAGTTGAATCATTCTATCCTACAATGGATCACTGACCTCCATGTCTTCTTTCTTATGAACTAGTAAATAGGCAATAAATTGTTCACGAGGAGCCTAGATTGTACACCATATACCATTTCAAATGGAGACTTTACTGTTTCTTTCTTTTCATTTATTATGTCAGCCCACAATGCCAATTTCAATTTCACATGCCACATCCTTTTATTCTTTTCTTGGGTCTTTTTTAGAATTTGCAGAATACTCTTGTTACTGGATTCTACTTTCCCATTTGCCTATGGATGGTATGGGGATGAATAGGACATAACTATTCCCATTTCAGCACAAAAATCAGTGAATTATTGAGACCTAAAGCTCATAGCATTATCCATTACTAGTTTCATGTGGACACCAAACCTAGTAACTATATTATTCATCAATAATTCAATAACTACTGTACTAGTTGCCTTTTTAGTTGGGATGGCCTCTATCCACTTAGTAAAATAATCAGTAGCCACCAAAATGTGACTATGTCCTCCACTAGATTTCTTTGAGAATTCCCCAATAAAATCCATGCCCCACATAGAAAAAGGGGCCTCTGCAACCATAGGGTTTAATAACAAAGCACCTAAAAATTTTAGTTTCTTTGAAAACCTCTGGCATGATTCACATTTTCTAACATATGAGTGGGTATCCTTAAATTAAACTAGCCAATAATATCTTTCTCTTAGAATTTTGTGAGCTATAGACCTAGCTAAATGATGTCATCGAGACATCCCAGAGTGCATCTCTTTTAAAACCTTTTCAGACTGATGCTTATCTAAATAGAAAAGTAACATTCCATCATTATCTTTCCAAAATAGATCACCCTGTATTAAAATGTACCTTTGAGCCTGTAACCTCAAACTCCTCTTTTGATTGTCATTCAAATCTTGTGGACAAGCAGCATATTTTAGAAAATGAACAATATTGGTGTACCATGGTTGCATTTCTATACTTGTCACCTTTTCCTCGTGAGTGGCTACATTGTTTACTTACACTAGGTCCATGTTTTCTTCTGTCATGAGCTTAGAAAGTCCCAGACCTCTCACAAGATTGGTTATGTGGAGTTCAATGTTAAGTTCTTGAATCCTATTGATCCACTTACACCTCTTCCCAGTAACCTCACTTTGACTCAAAATACCTTTTACTGCTGCATGTGGAACATATGCATTTACTTTTGCACATACTAGATATTTTCTGAAAGCCTTAACTTCCTTTACTAGTGCATATGCCTACTTCTCCATCAACTCATAATTAAGCTCATCTGATTGTAGTGACTTACTGAAAAAAGAAATACGATGCTAAAACCCTTCTTCATCTTTCTATAAAAAAATAGCTGCAATAGTATGAAAAGATGCAAAGGAAAATAGAGAAAATGGTTTTGAATAATCAGGAGATATTAAAATAGGAGCTTCCTGGATTTCTTGTTTGATCTTTTCAAAGGCTTGGTGAATCTCACAATTCCAGTCAAACTTAACATCTTTCTTCAAAAGTTTCACAATAAGTTTGACAAGTTCTACAAAATTGGTAATAAACCTCCTGACAAAGTTAATTTGTCCTAGAAAAGATTGCACACATTTGATATTTTTTGGAGGGAGGACCTTTTTGATTGCTTCCACTCTTTCTAGATCAATTCTCACTCCTTCTTTTGCCACTATGTGACCCAACAATTTTCCCTCTGTTATAACAAATTGGTATTTTTTTGGATTTAGTGAGATGCCAAATTCTAGAGCCTTGACAATAACCTTCTCAAAATGTTTGCAATGGTCCTCAACCTTCTTAGAATAGGTAGTCAAATCATCTTGATATACAACCATCAAAATATTGATCAATTCTTTAAATGCAACATCCATTTCTCTCTGAAAGGTTGCTCCAGCATTCTTCAGGTCAAAAGGCATACGGACATAGACATAAGTTCCCCAAGGGGTGGTCAATGCTATTTTGAATTTTTCAAACTCTTTGACTAGAACCTGGTTGTATCCTGAAAACCCATCCATCATGGACAATAATTCACAGCTAGTTACTCTAGGAAACATAGCCTCCATGTTAGGCAATCCATAATTGTCCTTAACTGATGCAACATTTAAATTCCTGAAGTCAACACAGAGTCTAATGTCACCATTATTTTTTCTCATAGTTACAAGGTTAGAGACCCAAGAAGAATGTCTAATAGGTTCAATGATACCAGCATCACTCAATTTAGTTAATTCATCTTGCATCGTTGTTGCTAATAAAGGGTTGATAGGTCTTTGTTTCTATCTGAATGGTTTGGTTTCTTCCTTTAGAGGGATTTCATGTTGAAACAAATCAGCTCTATATTCTTTAAGATCATCATAGGACAAAGAAAATGCATGCTTATATCTCTTCAAGAGTCTTATCAAATTTCCTCTGACCTCTCTACTCAACCTTTTCCCAATGTACACCATCTGAGGGGAAGTTTCAGATCCTAGGTTTATTTCTTCTAAGTCTTCCATTTTAGTGTTAGACTTTTGATACAAGTAACCATAATTTATCTTGAACATTCCTTCTAACTCCACTAACCCCTTTGGTATGTGATTTGAAGGTAGTTGTACTATCTCATTTCCCATAATACATTCTTTTCCTTCAACACACTATTGTGCTTCATTAATATCTATTTGTTTCCCATCATACTGATCTAGACCCTGAAGAAACCAAGGGATGTCAAAATCATCCTCAAAAAATTTCCAATTATATACATTGTCAGGCACTATAGGACTAATTTTGATCTCTAACATGGACACACCAGTGAGGGTAATATCATCACTTTTAAGAGCAACATTGGAAAGAAAACCTACCATGATATTATTGGATCTTTCTACCCAAATGAGATTGAAAGCCTCAAAGAATTCTAGTCTATCCCACACAACATGTTTGTATAATTTCAATCTCTCATCCTTGGCAACATACTTATCTTACTTGAGCTATAATTAATTGGGAATCACCATGGACCTTTAAACATTTGATACCATGCTTTATAGAAACATCTAATCCCAATATTAGAGCCTCATATTTAGTAGGATTATTTGTGAATTCAAAAGTCAACAAGAAAGAGTACTTAAATGTAATACCTGATGGGGAAATGAAAACAAAACCAGCCCCTAATCCTTCCTTGGAGCATCCACCATCAAAGAACATTTGCCAACGTCCATTCTGCTAAAATATTAACTCATCCACTATTCAATCTATGTTCTTCATCTAAGGAATGTTAGGAATGAATGCTAGATGTTGGCAGTCATTCTATAGAAATTGTTTTTGCATTCATGACTATGATTGGTATTGATGTTAACACAGTGATCTTCTGGAGACTAGCAGAGAAGCAGATAGTGTTTTGATTAGCACACATGGGATATTTTAGTTGGAGCTATGCAATGTTGATGGTATACTCTTTGATATGTTATTTTTCTATGGTTAAGAGCACAAATAGTAATTCATTGATTCATGAAAGTTATGAGTATTTTGGTAAAAGCAGTATTCAGGCAGTGTTCCTGAGTAGTGGTTTGTGGAAATCGGATGATATCTCCTAATCGAGATGGAATCTAGTTTTGCATAGTTAAAGGGAAGTTTGAGACACATTGATGGTGATGTGGTTCATAGCACAAACTTTGAGGTCACACAGGTGAAGAGTTATTGCATCTGGAAGCTGACAATTTTGTGTAATTTTGATGTAGCGTGTGGAAACTTTTATTTTGTAATTGTGTGCCGACTCATTTGTAATTATTTGAGTGTGGTATAAAGGAAGGAATGTTTTTCCTTATTGTATGTATTTGTAATATGAAATAAGTGTGAGCATGGTTTTGGTTGAATGCGAATGTAAGCATGAAGTGAAGAAAAGAGTCTAAGAGGTTGTGAAAGAGAAATTGTGAAGGAAGACATGTGAAGTATAGAGATCTAGAATTGAGATCTGATAGAGTAGTGAGTGCAGTTTGGCATATTAAGGAGGTCACATATTTCATATTATTCTACTAAATAATATTAAGGTATTTGGATAGTGAGTTCAGTGATCTTACCCTGAAGCTATTTGGGCAGTGGGTCCTTCTGTCTTCCATAACTCTTAACAGGGGTAGAATCTTTTAACAGGGATTCAAAATCTCCTAATAGGGATTTATATGTACTGAATTTATTTCATAGGACTCCTAATAGATTCCATCCTTTCACAAGGAATATTCATATTAGTGCATCTTTTGTGGGCATCATTCCCACCAGGGTTTACTTTTTGATCAAGAGGTTCCCTAGTCAACATATCTTGTGTCATTGTGTCATTGTGTAGGAATATCTTTGTATGGTTATTAATTGCTTTGCTTACATGGTTAAATGTTGTTGAAGATGATAAAAGTCATAATTATCTGATAACTAATTCACCCCCCTCCCTCTTAGTTATCTTGGTGGACTTTACTTTCTAACAATTGGTATGAGAGCGGCAAGTCCTTGAAAGGAAAGTTTAATAGCTTGAGGAGATCCATGGTGAATTTTAGGAAAGAAAGCCCTAAATTTGATGGAATAAATTTTGACAGCTGGAAGGAAAAGATGAAGACACATCTATTGTGTTTAGGACTAGGCTATTGGTTGATTACAAAGAATAATAGGACTATAATTGAAGAAGACAATCTTGAAACAAATACTAAAGATGAGGTAGATCTATTCATGTGTAACATACTTGCAAGAGAAGCACTCTTGACAACACTTCCAAAGAATGAATACAGTCAGGTAAAATACTTTAAGAAATCTAATGAAATTTGGAAAGCTTTACACTCTACTTTTGAAGGTGATGAACATGCAAAAAGAGCTAGATTACATAATTGGATATGCACATTTGAAGATATTAGAATGATGGAAGATGAATCTGTTAGAAGCTATATTGGTAAAATGTCAGAAATTGTTACAGGAATAAAATCTTCTGGAGGATCAAAGACAAAGAATGAAGTGATATGGAAAATTCTAAGGACATTGACTCCTTTATTTAAGTAGACAACACAAATGATTGAACAAGTTATACTTTGTACTAAAAACTTTACAAGAGAGACTCTTCTTGGAAGATTGGAAGCAACAGAGATGAACCTGAGATTATTAGGAGACTTACCTAGAATGGAGACAACATTCAGTGCTCTTAGTAATCACCCTACTTTGTCAAGAAGTACTAGTGTGAGTGGAGATTATGCCAGTAGTAGTAGATCTAAAAATGAAGAAGATAAGAAGATTGAAGAAGGTATTGCCTTGCTTGTGAAAAGAGAACCGGATGGTAAGAAAATTTTTAAATGTTGGACTTGTCAAGAATATGGTCATTTTGCATCTAAATGTCCTAAGAGAGTTAAGAAGTATAGAAATAATTTCAAGCCTAGAAGATCTAAGGAATGTTATTATGCTAATGATGAAGATCTTGAAGCTAGTATAGAAAAAACTTTGAGTGAAAGAGACACTGAGAATAATGATGAAATAGGATTTGTAGCAATTAAAGAAGAAAATTCTGAATCTAATGTTAAAGAAGAAAAAGAATTAGTTTCCCAAGTTGAAAAGAAAGCTGATTGGATTATAGATAGTGGTTGTTCACATCATATGACTGGAGATGTGAAGAAGTTCATAAAGTTTAACAATTATGATGGAGGAGTTGTTAGAGTTGGTAACAATGCACCTTGTTTGATTAAAGGTATAGGATCTATTACTCTTGATGGAAAGACTAATACTGATGATGTTTACTTTGTTGATGGATTGAAACATAATCTTTTGAGTGTTGGACAGTTAGTGGATAAGGGATATCAAGTTTGGATTACTGAAAAAACTTGTGTGATAAAGGATAAAGATGGAAATCTAATTGGAACTGGATCTAGAACCAGAGATAATGTATTTTAATTAAATCCTATTGAGATGACATGCTTGATTACAAAAATTGATGATAGTTGGTTATGGCATAGAAGGTTTTGTCATATAAACTTTGATAACATTGTGAAAGTGAGTACTACACTTGTAGTAAGGGATTTGCCTAAAATTATGAAACCTACTAACATGATTTGCAAAGAATGTGTGATGGCTAAGCAGAAGAGAAGTTCATTTCCTAGTAAGTTCACATCAGCAGAGAAGTTGGAGATTGTTCATACAGACTTGAGCGGTCCTACCAGGACTAGAGGATTCTATGGAGAAAGGTATTTTATGATTCTTGTTGATGATTTTACAAGAATAATGTGGATTGCATTTTTGAAAGAAAAATCTGAAGCATTTCATAAGTTTAAGATCATTAAGAATAAAGTTGAGAATGAATCTGGAATGAAGATTAAATGTTTGAGATTTGATAGAGGTGGATAATTTACTTCTAGAGAGTTTAACACCTTTTGTGAAGTGAATGGTAGTAAGAGACAGTTTTCAACCCCTAGAACACCTAAACAAAATGCTATTGCAAAAAGAAGAAATAGGTTAATAATTGAAGCAACAAGAGCTATGTTATTTGAGAATGACTTGGCAAAGACATTTTGGAGAGAAGCAGTGAATATAGTAGTATATACAATGAATAGACTAAAAATCAGAGCAGACACAGATAAGACACCTTATGAATTATGGTTTGGACATGCACCCTCAGTTAAGTATTTTAGAATTTTTGGAAGCAAATGTTATATAAAGAGAGATGATGATATTAGAAATTTTGACCCTAGAAGTGATGAAGGTATTTTTCTTGGATATTCTTTGAAGAGAAAAGCATATAGATGTTACAATAAGAGAACTAAAACTATTGTTGAGAGTGCAAATGTTAAAGTTGATGAGAATTTTAAAATTTAGGAAAGAATGCTTGATTATGAATCTGATGAAGAAGCTAATCCTTAGCCTAACATTGAAACTACTGAATTATTCTATGAGATTGACTGTTAATTGTTGAATGAGAATCATACTATAGAAGAAACCAGAGAAGAATCTATAGTTGAAGGAAGATCTATGACTATGACACCAAACAGGTATTTATCTAGACATCATCCTATTGAACAAGTTATTGGAAGTTTGGACAAAGGAGTTATGACTAGAAATAAGGTACATCTATGTTTGATTTCTCAAATTGAACCTAAATCTACTAATGAAGCTTGTGAAGATGAACATTGGATTAATTCTATGAAAGAAGAAATAGATCAAATTGAAAAGAACAAGACATGGGAATTGGTTCCTAGACCTAAAGACAAGAATGTGATTGGAACTAAATGGGTATTCAGAAACAAGATGAATGAACAAGGAGAAGTAGTAAGAAATAAAGAAAGACTAGTATGTAAGGGATACTCGTAGCAAGAAGGAATTGACTATGAAGAAACCTTTGCACTAGTAGCAAGACTTGAATCAGTAAGAATGTTTTTGGCTTATGCAGCTTTTAAAAAATTCAAAGTGTATCAAATGGATGTAAAGTCTACATTTTTGAATGGTGAATTAGAAGAAGAAGTCTACATTGAGCAGCCTGAAGGTTTTCCTTTGACTCAAGAAGGAGATATGGTATGAAAACTGAAGAAAGCATTATATGGACTGAAGCAAGCACTTAGAACTTGGTATGCTAGATTGGATAAGTATTTGTTGAAATTGGGATTTACTAAAGGAACAATGGATAGTAATCTATACACAAAAGAAATTGAAAATGGAATGTTAGTTATAGTTACTTTTGTTGATGACATTATCTTTAGAGGAGAAGATGAAGCTAGTGACAAATTTGCTGATGAAATGAAGACTAAATTTGAAATGAGCATGATTGGTGAGATGAAATACTTTTTGGGATTATAGATAACACAAAACAATGATGGTATCTTTGTTAGCCAGACAAAGTACTTGAATGATTTGTTGAAAAGATTTGGAATGGAGAATTGTAAACCAGTTGGAACACCTATGGTTACAAGACATAAACTATCAAGCAAAGATGAAACACCATCAATTGAGGAAAAGAATAATAGATCCATGATTGGAGAATTGCAGTACTTAACACACACTAGACTGGATATACAACATTCAGTTGGCATGGTAGCAAGATTTCAAGCTGAATTGAGAGAGTCACATTATGTAGTAGTAAAGAGGATATTGAGATATTTAAGAGGCATAATGGACTATGGATTATGGTATGAAAAATTTGATGATTTCACCCTATTTGCATATACAGATGCTAATTGGGGAGGTAGTGTTGATGATAAGAAAAGCACCGGTGGTGGAACCTTTTTTCTTGGAGGAAGATTAGTTTCCTGGTTGAGCAAGAAGTAGAATTGTATTTCATAGAGTATAGTAGAAGCAGAATATGTAGCAGCAACAAACAATTATAACCAGATAATTTGGATGAAGCAGATGTTGAAGGATATTGGAATTAAATTTTTTGAGCCTATTGTCATACATTGTGACAACACCAACACAGTCAATATGTCTAAGAATTCTATTTTACATTCTAAGACTAACGATATAGAGATCAAGTATCATGTTGTAAGAGAGAAAGTAGCTGAGAAAGAAGTCAGATTGGTGTACAGAAGCACAAAGGAACATATAGCAGACATATTTACAAAGCCTTTTCCTAAGGATACATTTGAGTTTTTGAGAGGTATGCTTGGGGTTATGCCCCAGCCTACTTTTGAGTAATGATGCAGTTGGTTGCATCTATCTAGTGGTATATAAGCCCTATCTTTTTCTAGATTAGATGTTGGTACTTCCACTATAGGCGAGTATGTGTATCTGAGCTGAGTCATGCAGACTCTTGTGAATGTATTTTATGAAATAGTATCTCTGGACATTGAGTTTTTGTTGACATAGTGATGAAATTTCTATCATTGATGTCAATCAGGGAGAAGTGTACATGAAAAATCCTATGTACCATCTATTGGAGAGAACTTAATAGGATAACGAAGCAAGATTTGATTGGTGAAGAAAATTTGAAGAACTTTAAGAGTATCAGTGCAGTAGTATTAGATTTTTGGAACATTGGATGTTTGTCATCTATGTTGCCATCAATGCCAATGGGGGAGATTGTTAGGAATGAATGTTGGATGTTGGTAGTCATTCTGTAGCAGTTGTTGTTGCATTCATGACTATGATTGTCATTGATGTCAACATAGTGATCTTCTAGAGACTAGTAGAGAAGTAGAAAATGTTTTGATTAGCGCACATGGGATATTGTAGTTGGACCTATGCAATGTTGATGGTATAATATTTGATATGTTATTTTTCTATGGTTAAAAGTGCATACAATAATTCATTGATTCATGAAATTTATGATTATTTTGGTAAAATTAGTATTCAGGCAGTGTTCCTGAGTAGGGTTTGTTGAAATTGGATGATATCTCCTACTCAAGATGGAATCTAGTTTTTCAAAGTTAAAGGGAAGTTTGAGACAGATTGATGGTGACATGGTTCATAGCACAAACTTTGAGGTCGCACAAGTGAAGATTTATTGCATCTAGAAGCTGACAGTTTTGTGTAATTTTGATGTAGCGTGTGGAAACTTTTATTTTGTAATTGTGTGCCGACTCATTTGTAATTATTTGAGTGTGGCATAAAGGAAGGAATTTTTTTCCTTATTGTATGTAGTTGTAATATGAAAGAAGTGTGAGCATGGTTTTGGTTGCATGCGAATGTAAGCATGAAGTGAAGAAAAGAGTCTAAGAGGTTGTGAAAGAGAAATTGTGAAGGAAGACATGTGAAGTACAAAGATCTGGAATTGAGATCTAATGTAGCAGTGAGTGCAGTTTGGCATAGTAAGGAGGTAACATATTTCATATTATTCTATTGAATAATATTAAGGTTATTTGGATAGTGAGTTCAGTGATCATACCCTAAAGCTATTTGGGCAGTGGGTCCTTCTGTATTCCATAACTCTTAACAGGGTTAGAATCTTTTAACAAGGATTCAAAATCTCCTAATAGGGATTTATATGTACTAAATGTATTTCATAAGACTCCTAATAGAGTCCATCCTTTCATGAGGAATATTCATATTAGTGCATCTTTTGTGTGCATCATTCCCACCGGGGTTTACTCTTTGATCAAGAGGTTCCCTAGTCAACATATCTTGTGTTATTGTGTCATTGTGTATGAATATATTTTTATGGTTAGTAATTGCATTGCTTACATGGTTAAATGATGTTGAAGATGATAAAAGTTATAATTATCTGATAATTGATTCACCCCCCCCCCCTCTTAGTTATCTTGGTGAATTTACTTTCTAACAAGGCACTATCTCTTCAATCATGAAATTATTCATGTCAATGTCCACTAAGCAATTCGAGTCTTCTAGTGCAACCTTTTCAACCATGAATGATGAATGGGGTTCCCTATATGGCTTTACTTCAGTCCCATTGATTGGGATAGTAGCATATGACAGATCCAATTGTAGCTTTCCACCGACTGTTGCAGCCCATTGTCTTGACAGTTGCATGCCATAATGAGACTTTGTATCAACAACAACCACATCCATTTTGTATGTGGCCTCTGGGAATGCAACAATTTTCATTTCAATTCCAAGTAGGGTTCCTACAATAGGCACTACCCTATTATCCATAGCATAGCATCTACCATTAGATATATCATCTTGTAGTCCTAGTTCTTTCATTACCTGATAGGGCATTACAATTGTAGCAACACCAAAATCAATCATCCAATTCTTTAGAAAAAAGTTATTTACTATCAGTGTGACATAGAAAGGGTCAATAGAAGAAGGTTCTTGTGTCACAATACTTCCAACACATACATCATAAATGTTATCAATTGAAATAGGCCCTTCTACTAAATTCCCCTTCTCTTGCATAACAAGAGCTACCCCTTGTTCACTTATGAGAGTTAGGGCTATAGTCTTATGCTCCTTGATCTTCAAAATTTCAAGTAAAGGGATTGAAACCTTCATTTGGGATAGGGCATGTCTCATATCAAAGGTAGGGGGATCTGTAGAAACATCAAGGTACTCTTTAGGCCTACCAACTTTCTTTTACCCTTGTCAATAATAACTTCCTTATTCCTTTTCTTTTCAGTTACAAGCCCTTCCTTCTTATTATTTACAACATTAGGCTTAGGGGATTCCTTATTTTGAAGGTTATCCTAAACAAGCACTAATCTAGGGAATCCTTGATCAGTATCCACCCTCATATTCCTTAAATTGTATGAGGATTTAGGTTGTGTTATAGCAGCCATAGTTAAAGTTTTGATCTCCTATTCACTAGGCTTTCTCCATAGTTTTTCTTCCGACCCTGATCCTAACACATTTTCTTTGTATGTGTCATTATCAAATTCTTCATGATTAGATTGAGTAAATAATTGTTGTTCATAACCTGAGAGAAAATTCATCTTATGATCAACATCTAAGAAGATCTCTTCATCATCTAAAGACAAGAGATCCCCCATTACTTTAGTAGTAAACATGTTAATAGTAGGCTTTTCAGATTCTTCATAATCTCCTGCATATGAATCATTTGCCTCTTCTCCCAAGGCCTGAGCCACAACACATTGGAAAGGTGAATGAGGCATATTACAAGCCACACACCAAGGGGTATTTTCCACATTATGTGTTGTGTTTTTCTTCAAAGGATCTAGTGTATCTCTTCCCTTTTAGGGTTCATTGTTATCAGGGATAGGCCTCCCATCTTTCTAATTTATCTTATAGGGCATATCTCATAAATTGGGGACTCTATCTTGCCTTTGATAAGGTGGTCTTGCATCTTGAAAATTTCTACCACCCCTTTCAAACTTTGTAGGGAAGTATTTAGTAATACTAGGTCCTTTGTCCATTTTATCATCAACTTTGGATAGCCTTGTAGGTTGTGGCCTAGCTTCCTTCCACAATCTACCCTCATCTCTCTTATACAATTGACCAGATGCCTTCCAGTTATTTTCAATGTTTATGGCTAATTTAAAGACATCCCTTAGGGTACGGGGATTCTTATCTCTCAAGAGATAAGACATTTTACCATCCATAGAATTAAAATAAGTAGTCAGGCAAACTGCATCATCCAACCTCAATACTTGAAATAATTTGTACATGGCCTTTTGAAACCTATCATTAAACTCTGACATGCTCTCATTATAATATTTTTTGATATTGTTAAACTCATTGAGCATGTAACTAGAATTCACATGTTTAGCATATTTTTCCTTGAAACATTTGACAAACTCATCCCATGATGTAACATTGTTTTCAAGAAAACCCCTATACCAATCCCTGGCATCTTCAACTAATGACTGAACAAAGAGCTTCATTATAACATCTTCATGCTCAATTTCATAGTCATTAATTTTATCTATGAAATTTTTTAGATGTTCTTCACAAGTAATTACATTTTTTCCAGTGAATAATGCGATCTTCTTTCTAATCTAATTAGGGATGGTATTAGGCTGACCAGGGATACCATCAAACAATATAGGCCTATACCTATCCAGATGAACTGGTCTCCTTTGGAAATTTGGCTGGACCAGAGGGGTTGCTCCCAAAATCTGACAAGATACATTCCCCATTACACCACCAATCATAAGGGTAACTTGATTAGTATTCAAATTTGGTCTAGGTACATTCTGTCCAAGATGAGAGGCTTGAGGATTTGGAAGTGAATTGAAAGGCTAACTTGGTGGGGTTATCCCTGAGTTACTAGGGAGTGAACTATTGACATATGTATTTATATTGGCATGCAAGAAAGCAACCTTCCTCTTCATTTCATTTGTAGCAGCTTCCAATTCTAATTTCTTAAGCTAGAGAGCCAAATCCTCTTTAGCTTTTCTAGCCTTTTATAAATCTAGGATTACTTGGGAGGGTACATTAGAAGAAGTAACAATTTTCTTACGCTCTTTAATATTTACACCAACCATTTTTTGTTTTCCCTTATCAGGGATCTCTTTTTTGGCATTTCTAATATCCCCATTCCTCTAGATTTTAGATGGGTGTAATTGCCTGAGAACGTGGCATGTTCCCTCAAACTCATCTTCTTTAGGTTTACTACCTTCAACCTAATTCCTTAGAACCTCCACGTCACCAAACAATTCTTTATCCAAACCATGAACATCTTGGCTTAGATCCCTAGCCTGGATTTCATTTTTCTTGGTTTTTATGATAAGTTCTTTCCTTTCCATAAGTAGTTCATAAATTTTTTATTCCGTCACCTTCCTTCTATTATCAATCTCTAATAGTTGTTCATGCTCCTTTTCTCTTAAGACAATCACTTCCTCCCTAAATTTTTTTGAATCATATGAGGTAGTTTTTGCAGCAAAAGTTTCTCCTAGTTCCTCTAAGGTTTCTCTCATAGGGAAAAAAAACTACTTCTGTGACCTCCTCTTCATGAGTGGGAAAATTAACATTAGGCATGACTTTCTTAACATGTTCTGGGTCATCAGAACAAGAAGAAGCTTCATGGGGAAATGGTGTGTGAATTCTCTCTAGAAGATCCTTAGGAATTAGCAGTAATGTGACCTCTCCTAAACCACTATTTTCTACTAGGTGTATGGAGCTCATCACCCATATTACTCTCTGCATGATCCTTGAAATAGGACCTAGTGAATCTCGGCTGACTCATGGCATATCACAACAAGATATAACAAAATTTCACAAATACCAGCAACTGGTAAACATAGATTTTAGAGTCACCACCCATGAACAAGTGAGAATGAAATTATTATGCTATTCTACAACAAACACAATAGATAGTATTGCACAAATCTACTGTACATTGTCATTTAAATCCCAAGTAGAGTCGCTATTTTTGTTAGCACTTAAACCTACAGATGGTTGAAATATTCAAAAACTCATTGAACTTATGACTCATGCATTCCCAATAGCTTCATCCAGCATAATTTAAATGCTAAGGTACTAAGGCTTTGAGCCTTCTTCACTTTGAGTGTAAAACTCAGGCGGGTTTACCTTTCAATTGCTTCTACAAAGCATAACAAAATTGATCTATGTACTTGACATAGCCAATACAGCTCATAAACATACAAGTAAAAGTAAATAGAAATAGTTTCTTGATAAAATGATGGTGAACAGATGTAAATCAAGCTAACCCAGTGCCTTATTCATTGGGCTAGAGTCAAAACCAAACATCTACAGAATCCTATTAACACAAAGATACTGAAATTCAAATAAACTGCCTAACAATTCATTCTCCCAAATCCCAACCCTGCCATCAAATTCAAGCATAGAATTTCAAATCCCAGAGACCTCCCTGAAGGTTTACTCCCTCCTTGAGAGAAACTTGAGTTCAACCCCTATATTCACCTTGTGAAAAATACATTAAAAAGCCATATTGATTAATGCATAAGAAATTTAAAGCATCCATACATAAAGACAACCAGAGATAGCAATGGAACTTCAATATATTTGTATTAATTTTCAGCTGAGTCCATTATAATTTCAACAAAATTTAAAAGAAGTTTGATTCTATATTCAATCTTTCTTTACAAAAACTTTGACCACCCTTCAAAAAGAGCAAAAACTTTCTATGTATACCTCTAGTCATCTTGGAATCCTTGAAAAGATGTAAAAAGCTTCGGATGGCTAGGAAAATGACTTGCACTAAAGACAAAAAGTACCAACCAAAAGCCAATGATTACAGTAACAGAAAGTAGTTCACAACTACTAGCATCTTTACAAGTGGCACCTTTGTCTGAAGATATTTCAGAGCAGTTACGTAATTTGTTACATGAATGATGACTGCCATTACAGGATAACTTAAATCATCCTTTGTTTGAAACATGCTCTCCCTAAAATTCTAGATTAGGTGCCATGTGTACTTTATTCTTCTTCTTCCAACACTAGGACAACTGGCTTCTTCTTTTTCCTCTTTGTCATTTTCTCCCATGTTGCCACATCATCATCAAATGGCCAATTGTAGGTCTATAGTTCCTATAGTGACTTGATCTGTTGGTCCCACATAGAATCATTTATAGCTATAGCTTCTACCACAAACCGTATGTAGTCACCCTCAACTTTAAATAAATTATCTATTATATTATTGCACCCTTCCAAGTCTAAGGCACTATCACTATTAAGGAAAGAATCTTGTTTAATCACCAACTTATCCATTAATGCCTTCCACTCATCTATACTGACTACATTTCCATTATCACCATACACTGAAGGTAATTACTTACTCTAGTCCTTATCAAACATAGCCAACTTGGCCTTTATCTGGTTAGATTTTCCTTTAAAAAACTTTGATATAGCACTTACCAATACAATCTTCTCAAATACTTTTGTTACTACCTTGGGAATATCAAGCCTACTTTCCTCCAAAGTATCCAACTTATCAAACAAGTTTCTTCCTGACCATACACTATATAGTGGCTCCAAAGTGATTAGTGACTCATTCACCTTATCATTAGCCTTGTGCAATTGACTAATTGATTGATGGACTACTTCTATCTTCTCCTTTATTCTTCTTTTCCTATATTGCACAATCTTTGTTATATTATCCAAGGATGCATCCAACCTTACCTTCTCTAAGTCCTCAGCAGGCTTATCAAGAATTTTTGTATCTATCTGAGGAGGGGCCTCAATTTTCAAAGAAGGGGAAGGAACCACCTTTCAAGCTTCTTCAAGCTTCACCTTTAAATCCTCAACCTCATCCTCCAATTTATTAACCATCATGTGTTGTAAATCCCTATCCTTTGCTGCTTTCATTGAATTTTCAAACAACTTACCATATCTCTCTGACATCTGGATAGTTTTAGCTTCATTAAGGTGGGAAAAGTGTACAACTACCTTTGACACCTCAAGATCAGTAGTATTTTGCATGGTCCAAACTATCCTATCTCCCTCCATCTTGTCTTCTATGATCACCAAAGATGGCTTTTGAGTTCTTGGAGTTAGAGACCATAAAGCAACTTCTTGAGACTTAGGGTCATAGCCACTTCCCCTGATCATATCATCAATTTGTACCTCATATGAAAAGCCTCCCTTAGGCTACTTCCTGATTTGATCTATGATGAAGGTGGATGTCAAGTGCCATATAGGAGTTATGAGCATACCACTTGACTTAACCATTTCTCTAGCCTCTTCTACAATGATTCTTTCAAGACTAGGATCATATGATGTTAAGGCCCTCATTTTTTCTTCACCTAGATGCATACCCTCTTCTTTTGTTACAATCTTCTTGTCATCCCTAATGGCCTTTCTTATTTGGTGGTGATAAGCCCTATCACCAGGCACAAGAGCTGAAGTAATATAAATTACCCTCCTTTTCTTTCTTTCCTTCGGAGGTTCACCAACCTCAAGTCTCTATTTTTAAGAAGGTGGCTTAGAAGTAGCCCCTTCCTCCTATTTCCCTTGAGTCAAATCAATAATTGGTAGATCCTCTCCTTGAGGTGGGCTACTACCCACTTGAGACTCATCAGTGTACTCCTCAAGTCTAGAGGATGAATAATCCCTTGGGACCTCCAAATTTTCTTCAAGTTGATCTTCTAACTAATTAGATAGAGTGCTATACATTTCTATCATCTTTTCCATTCTATGTAGAAATGGGAGCTCAGGGAAATAACCACTAGAAGGAATACCAACCATCTCTAGCCTTTTCTCAATATCAAGAAACTCAAAATATTTGTTCCATCTCTACTTGGATTCATCAAAACCTAAGATGTTTCTTTTCACATCTTCTTCATCTAGTCACTCATGTTCCTTAATTAACCCAATGTTTGGAATTAGAGTCATCCTGGCTATCCTAATGAAACCGTTAGAGTCCACATACCTGCAAGTGGTCAAACACATCTTGAAATGATTTAACCAAATGCTGACCTTATCCAAAGCCCTTTTTCCAATTAAGAAATTGCCCATTCTGAACTTCCTTGGTTTAAAAGTCCCATTTCTATGACGTTCAAGGTGTTCTTTTTTAGTCCACATCAGTTGCCATATAAGCTCCATCATGGAAACTCTAGGAGGCACATATCTAGGTAACAAATGTGGGGGTTGAGGGAAACCATAAACCCTAATAATTGTGTGACTATCCCCAAGGTAGAAATCACCCCAATTGTGATTCCCTATCCACTTATCCTCAAACTTTAATGGCCTTAGTAATCTCAAGACCTTACTTGATAATCTTACAATGTTTGTAACCAACATTCCAAGAATTGGATGAACAAAGTAATTCTAAAAAATGGAAAAATTACACTCATTGGAAGTGTAATTCCAAGTCCTCAACTAGTATTGCAATGGGTTTGGTTGGTCATTAAAATTATTCCTCAATTTTAACATCCTAGCATCAAGGGAATTAACATGGTGGAATAAGATTAGGTGCATGAGAAGGGAATAATGCAAAAACTTGACAGGTCTTTTATTTTCTTTCATAGATATCAAACCCTCATGAATCCTATCAATTACATACTGGATATAATCATAGTCAGTGTTTTAGAGAGAGTTTTGAATATCTAAATTATCATTAATAGGTCGGCATGCATCTTTTCCTCATCCCCTTCTATTCCTAAAACCCTACACAACCCATGACACAGGAATTTGATGTAATTACACAAGGATGAAAATAGATAAGGAGCATTCATACTTGTAGGAAGAGGGTCAATGTACTTACCCTTCTTGGGCATGTGCTTAAAAATTTGACTTCTAATGGACCTAATATTACTCGCATACTTATCTCTCCTTTTTTAGGTCAATCTTAGTGGAAGAAGAAGCATAAAAGTCAAAAGCCCTCATTAAGGATCCCCTATCCAAGGTAAGGAAAATAGACTGGTCTTCTCACCTAATAGTTTTTGAAATGTGGTCATAAAACCTTGCTAACACAATCAATCCATCAACATCAAGGAAAACATCAGGCACAATCAACTTGGCCATCCCTAGAGCCCGAACATTATAGACTGGAATTGCTTTATGCCTATTATTCTTAAAATATGAGAAGATGGTGTAGCCTGATCTTGAAGGCATCATAGGATCACTGCACTTGTCCATAAGGTCTTCAAAGGCTATGTTAATGGCCTTCTTGTTCTGGTTTGAACTCGATAGCAGCTTCACAAACTCATCAGAATAATTTGGCTTCCCTTTGTCTTCTCTGCTCTACTCCTTCACACCTCTAATGAAAGATGCAACACTCCCTTCTGGATGACTCATTCTATCGAGAAAGAAGATACCACAACTCTACAACTTCACTCCTTCACTTATACAACTTTGGTGCCAACAATTCTCAATCAACTTCAGAATGAGTTTGAGCACAGAAAGCAATGAGGTCCTTATTATATACTTCAAAAATCGCAAGCGTGTGATTGCCAAATTGTAACAAATCTAGCCCAAGTCACTTCTGCATTCAATTCTACACATTATCAACATTCAAATCACAACTAGCCATGGCATAGATGCTGACAAGATGATTTAAAAAATAAAAAATAGGGCACGAGAGAAATGATCATGGCTGTTTACATTAAAACCCTTAATTAATGACAAAATTCTTTGTTAAAACCTAATTGGACAACTTTCTACCTTTTTCCATATTGGCACAATACCCTTTTCCATGTTGCAACGACTCAAAAAATGGATGGCATCAAAACTTAAGTAGACATGGTTTGGAGATCTAGTGAATAAAGGAAACTTGTGATCTCCAAAAGAAATGCTAACTTGTGGTTAAGTTTGGAGTTCCAGTGACCAAGCCATTCACAAAATCTCAGAACAACTTCTTAACTCATGGCTTTACTTCAAGATTTCATGACCACTTTTGATCCCAAAGATGATCAACGGTCTAAGGGAAATCTTTTAAAACTCACACTAAGCCCCACCCAACTTAGAGATTCAATGACCAAAGACTTCACCAATTCTCAAAATCATTTTCTTAACTCAATCGTCATCTAGAGAACCAGCGAAAAAAAGGATCTACAAAACACTTAACCATGGTCATATCTAGAGAATTAGTGAATAGTGAAATCTCTTAATCTCAGAAAGCCAAGCTTAACTCTAGCTTCATCTTGTAATTCAGTGAACAAGGTTATCTCGCATTATCAAAAAGAAATACTTAACCATAGTCAGACTTTGAGAATGAGTGAAAAATATCAATCTCCAATTCGCTAAATACTTTTCATACCATAGGTTACTTCTTGAGATTACACGTTGATTGTTGATCTTGAACACAATCAGTGACTACTGTTGAATCACCAAAATACTTTGACCATCACCTTTTATTATGAGAATCAGCAACCATCATTGACACACTTAACTTTTCTTTGCTCCCTAAGTCGCTGAATACTTTGGAGCTTCACTAACTAATTCTAAGATCGCACAAACACTTCACTCTCTTAATCACTAAATAACTTAGGGTACTACCATCCTTTTTTGAGATTAAGCGACCATAGTAAAATTCTAACCTTCACCAAATTTCTTTGTCAAAGCTACCAAACTATGAGGTGATGAAAACAAGACTCAGTTGCCAGATCGCCAGACAATTTTATGTAGGACCCAGTCTTTGTGAGATTAAAAGATGACTGTTGGATGAAGAGACAATCAATGACATTCACTGGATCATTGGAAAATCATGAACCTAGCCACCTGATTAAGAGAAGATGAGATAACTACCATGCCAAGCCACTAAATGATTTTGAGAAACTGCCAGATATCAAGCGAAAAGGAGATTACGTAATCGTTGAATCGCTGAATGAAAACTTAACTGTGATATGAACTGGAAGATTTAGTGACTAAGGAAAACTTAACCAAAGGCTTCACCACAGTCACCAATTCACTGAAAGACTTAATGGTGCAGGAGAACCTACACTAGAGTCAATAAACAATTCCCTTAAGAGTCTTAAGCACATCTATTTTAGTTTAGATATATTAGTCAAGCACCTAGACCAAGTTGTAAGCCCTAGTTCTAGGATTGGCACAACTATAAGCCCCTGGCTAACTATGGTCAAAAGTGGTCAATGCACTTAGAATCATAGGATTTTAGTCATTTTCATGTTTTTAATGTTTTAGATCCATGTTGGATCACTAGATTAGGCATAGACCAAGTTTGATCTCCTTCTTTGTAAAAGTTGCAAAAATGTTGTAAAAGTTGCTTAGCAACTTTAACAACTTCTTGCCAAAAGTTGTAATCAAGCCCCCAATGGTTAGATGGTTTAAAATTCAGTTGTAACCAATGGGAGAAGCCTTCAATAAGCCCTTTCAGGTGGGTGGAAGGTCGGATGTGTAATTTTGGTTTTTGAATCAATAAAAAATAAACCATTTCTCTGCAATTCTCAGGAATAGTGCCCTAGTATGGATAGGTACAGACTAGTGTGCATGAATCTTTGAGACCAAAAGTTTTTTCATCCAATCTACTTTCATCTATAATTAGATTCATGTTCTGATACATCTTAGTTTGGAAGATATCATGGTTTCTTGTGTGCTTTCCTGGATTGACGGTCTCCAACAAGATTCTGATAGGGTTTGATCTTTTGACCCAATTCCACCATGGGAATCTAATGAACCCTAGTGGAATTTGACCTTTCTTTATGAAATTTAAAAATATGTAGGTTAGAGGTGGAGTTCTGCAGGGAGTTGGTTTTTCCACAAAGCCCTAGGTGTACATCTCTATGTGTGCACCGAGTTGTGACTTAGAACAGTCACCATAACCTTTGGTTGGGGATTCACCAAGACTCCAAAACTTGGATTTTGAGTTCCTTTGTATATCCACACATGCCCCCATACTTATTTTGTGCATTGGGTTAGGAGAAAGAGCACTTGTAGTGCATTTGGAGACCTAATTAGGCCTATTAGCCTGGTCTAACATTGTAACATTAGTGACTTCTATTTGTCTCCACTCCTTGGTGCTTGGATATGTTTTGTAAAACCCAAAAAAGTATCAGAATCCCTAACCAATTCAATATCTCATTTGGAAGCATTTTGACTTATGTTCAAATTTCCTTCTAGGAAGGGTTACAAGCCAAATCCTTGGTTTGTGAAGCAACCTAGTGTTATGGGTGGCTTGTAACTGAAAGAACCATTAGAACTAAAGGAATAGGACCTAAATAGGCTAGATTAGTGATTCTAGGCCACCCCTGGTCTTATAAGTCATTTCATGGGGTTTGGTTGTCTATTGAGTTAAGGCGAACTCTTAGGAACTTCTAAATTGTTGGTGTTTAGGACTTGGCATAGCCTAGTGATTAGGTTGCCTTGGGGGTTTTGATTGCGATAACCATTTCCCCTAGTCCTTACCATACTTGTGATAAATATTGGGCACTTGGCTCCCCATTTGGGTAGTTGAGACATTGAAACTCACTAATTATTCACTGTTTGAAGGCTTCCACTTGCCACTTTGCATCAAGTGGTATTAGAGATATGTCTACTCCTAAGGATGAAGAGATCCCTACAAGGGTCATAAATAGTGAGTTAGCAATGATGGTGAGAGAGAAAAGGGCTGCAAACACATCCTTAACTAAGAGGCTTCAAGAACTTGAGAAGAAGATTGACAAGAACAAAGAAGATGGGTCTGAAAATGAAGAGGGGAGTGAAGAAGAGGAGGATGATCTTGACCAACACATCCCTATAGACCAAAGGCCTTTCATAGATGCCTTAAAATCCATGGGAAGGAGAACCATGGAGGAAAAGATAGATTTACCGGTCTTTAATGGCAAGATGAATGTAGATTTAGCCTTGGATTGGATAGAGGATTTGACAAAATTCTTTGAATGTGAGGACATCCCTAAAAAGTAGAGAGTAAAGGTGGCAAGATCCAAGTTAAAGGGACTAGCCCTAACTTGGTGGAACTTCATCCAAATAGAGAGGGTGAAGAATGGAAAGAGCATGATCAATTCATGGAACATGATGATAGCATTGATTAGGGAGACATATGTGCCTGAAGATTATGGTATACAACTCCATAGGAGGAAGAAAAGTTTGAAACAAAAAGACATGGATGTAGGCTCATACACTGAGGAGTTCCTAAAATTATGTATGAAGACCAATATGGTAGAAGATGAGGAAGAAAAACTAGCAAGATACATGAATGGCTTGAAGGTATCCATTCAAGAGGAGGTAAGCCTACACTGCCCTACCATAGTCAATAATTGCTATCAAATGGCACTCAAGGTAGAGGAAAAATGGAAAAGAAAATAAGATTTTGGCAAAGGGAAGAGTAATGATAATGGGAATAACTTTAGAGGCAAAGGAAACTCTTGGAACAAGGGACATAATAGTGGCAGTAGTAGCAAGACCCTTGACCAAGGAGACAAAGAAAATAGTGACTCTAATTCAAGAGGAAACTATAGAGGAAGGAGGCCCTTCAATAGGGGAAGGACAAACTCAGGAAGAGGTAATGGACTATTGAAATGTTACTATTGCAATCAAATGGGACATCATATAGGAAGATTCCCTGAGAAGAGAAACAACAATAACCAAGGTGAGAGGAGAGCACAAATTGTCCAAGAAGATAAAAAAGAAGACAATGTTGATGCTAGAGACTTGGAAATAGAGGAAGGAGTATGTTTGATGATGAGGCAGGTCTTCCTTCAAGTACCACAAACCCAAGAACCTTCACAAAGGAAGAATCTCTTCAAGACAAAAATCAAATGTCATGGAAAGGTATGTAATCTACTTATAGATTCTGGTTCAACTGAAAATCTTGTATCTTGTGAAATGGTTCAAAAGTTAAAAGTCCCTAAGAAGCCACACCCTTTCCCCTATCATGTTTCCAACAAACTCTAGTAACAGAACAAGCATGGATAGAGTTCTCAATTGCAAATTTTAAGGACAAAGTTCTTTGTGATGTGGTTGAGATGGATGCCTCACACATCCTTCTAGGTAGGCCCTGGTAATTTGATGTAGATGCCATACACCATTGTAGGAAGAACACCTACTCCATCACTAAAGATGGGAAAACCTTTACTATGAAGCCCCTACCTGATAGAAAATCTGAAAAAGAACCCATTGTGATTATCATGGGTGAAAAAGAGATGTTGAAAACCTTGAAGGAACCTAATATTGAAGCCTTTTTCCTAATCTCAAAGCCCAAGGATAACACCAAGTCTAATAAAAAAGAGCCTATGGAAAAGGAAGCCATGGAACTACTACAAAAGTATAGAGATGTCACTGCTAGTGACCTACCCACTAGCCTCCCTCCCATTAGGGATATCAGTCATCAAATTGACCTCATACCAGGCTCATCCCTGCCCAATAAGGAACCATAAAAAATGATATCCCTGCAGCATGTAGAGATTGCAAAATAGGTCAGTGAATTGTTGGAAAGAGGACTCCTTCAAAAGAGTCTCAATCCATGTGTAGTACCATCAGTCTTGGCCCCTAAATAGGATGGAAAATGGAGGTTATGTACTGACAGCAGGGCCCTAAACAAAATCACCATAAGGTATAGATTCCCCATGCCAAGGATTGAGGATCTATTGGATCAACTAGGAGGTGCTTGCTACTTCACCAAGATAGACTTAAAGTCTAGATACCATCAAATTAGAATCAAACTAGGAGATGAATGGAAAACAACATTCAAGACTTTTAAAGGTTTGTTTGAATGGTTAGTAATACCCTTTGGCTTAAGCAATGCCCCTAGCACTTTTATGAGGCTTATGAATGAGATATTCATTGATTTTATTTGCAAATTTGTTGTTGTTTACCTTGATGACATACTAATATTTAGTCATAGCAAGGAAGACCATCTTGATCATGTGGAAAAAGTACTAAGAAGACTACATCAACACAAGTTGGTAATCAACTTGGAAAAGTGCATGTTTATGAGGAAGGAAGTTGTGTTCATAGGATTTGTAATCTCACAAGGTACCTTCAAGATGGACCCTGAGAAGCTAGAAGAAATCATTAATTGGCCTCCACCAAAGAACCAAAGTGATGTAAGAAGCTTCCATGGACTTTCAGCTTTCTATAGAAATTTTATCAAAAATTTCAGTCATGTGTGTGCACCAATGCTTGAAACTATTAGAGGTGGAAAGAAGAATAAATTTGTGTGGACAAAGGAAGCCAATGATGCATTCAAATACTTGAAGAATAGGGTCTCCCAATATCCTATCTTAGTCCTCCTTGATTTCAACAAAGTCTTCACTATGGAGATAGATGCAAGCAATTTGGCTATAGGTGCAGTCCTAAGCCAAGAAGGCAAGGTAGTTGCTTTCTTCTTAGAGACATTGAATGAAGCCAAAAAAAAGTTCTCTACATATGACCTTGACCTCTATGCCATGGTACAAGCCCTCAAGAAATGGAGGCACTATTTGATTCCAAAATATTTTATAGTATACACTGACAACCATGCATTAAGTTTCTTAAATTCTCAAGAGAAGCTCTTTGTCAAACATCTGAAATGGGTAGAGCAGTTACAGGCCTATACCTTCAACATCAAGCATAAAAAGGGTGTAGAAAACAAAGTTGTTGATGCCCTTAGTAGGAGGATTGGTCTGATTGAATAATTTCAATTACAAAGTGTGGGAATTGAGTCCCTCAAACACTTGTACCCAGATGACCCTGACTTTGTAGAGATATATCAGATTTGCACAAAGATGGTTGGTAGATACCATACTAACTTTTCTAAATATCTGATTCAGAATGGACTTCTATTCAAAGGAGCCTAACTATGTATACCAAAGTTATCAATGAGGACAAATATAATAAGAGAAAAGCACTGTGGTGGCCTAGGAGGTCACTTTGGCATTGATAAGACAATAGACATGGTGAAGAGGAGCTATTTTTGGCCTAAGTTGAACTATGATATCAAGAAGTTTATAGAGACTTGAACAATCTGCCAGCAAGCTAAAGGAATGACAATAAATCAAGGGCTATAACAACCCTTACGAATCTCTTTAAGACCTTGGGAGTCCATCTTAATGGATTTTTTAATGGGTTTTCCTAAGACCAAGCAAGGGTTTGATAGTGTTTTTGTCATAGTGGATAGGTTAAGAAAAATGGTCCATTTTGTACCATGCAAAAGCATAAATGATGCATCTCGCATAGCCAATCTCTTCTTCAAAGAAGTAGTCAAAATTCATGGCTTAGCTCAAACATTTGTATCTGATAGGGATGTAAAGTTCCAAGGACATTTTTGGAGGACACTTTTCAAGAAGCTGGGAACAAACCTCACCTATAGCTCTGCCTATCACCCACAAATAGATTTGGAGACTAAGGTAGTGAACAAATCCCTAGGAAATCTAATAAAATTCCTAACCAAGCAAGATTCTAAAAGTTTAGATACACTCCTGCCCCAAGTAGAGTTTGCATTCAATGACTCTATAAACAGGTCAACCAGTAAGACCCCATTCCAAGTAGTATATGGCCTTCATCCCAAAGGACCATTAGACATGAGTGAACAACCATCTAACTTCAAAGTCAGTGCTTAAGGCCAAGAATTGGTAGAGCTCATCACAAAGGTGCAGCAGGAGGTAAAAGAAGCATTACAAAGGTCAAGTTTGAAGTACAAGGAAAGTGCTAATAAAATAAGAAGAGAGGTCCACTTCAAAGTGGGAGACAAGGTTTGGGCATTCCTAAGGAAAGAGAGACTACCTAAGGGTAGATACTCCAAACTACAAATGAAAAAATTAGGTCCATGCAACATACTTAATAAAATAGGTGAGAATTCCTATGAAATCTCTCTTCCTCCAACCATGCAAATCTCTCCAATGTTCAATGTGGTAGACCTCACACCATACAAAGCTACAACAGGTTCAATGAATGAGAAAGGTGAGGAAACAAACATCAAAGATGAAGACTATGTCACAAATCTTCCCCAAAGAAAACCAGTGGAGTTAGAAGAAATTTTGGACACAAAGTTATTAAGGTGGACCAGAACTAAGAAGTACATGCAGTACTTAGTCAAATGGAAGGGACTCCCCAACATAGATGCTACTTGGTTGATCGAAGACCAAATCAAACAACATGGGACTTTAGTGGACCAGTTATCCTCAAGTAGGGACTTGAGTTTTAAAACTCAAGGGCAGTATGGTGTAGGAGCACCTACACTAGACTCAACAAACAATGCCCTTAAGAGTCCTAAGCACATCTAGTTTAATTTAGATGTATTAGTCAGGCACATAAACCAAGTTGTAAGGCCTAGTTCTAGGATTGGCACAACTATAAGCCCCTGACTAACTATGGTCAAAAGTGGTCAATGGGCCTAGAATCATAGGATTTTAGTCATTTTCATGTTTTTAATGTTTTAGATCCATGTTGGATCACTAGATTAGGCATAGACCAAGTTTGGTCTCCTTCTTTGCAAAAGTTGCAAAAATGTTGTAAAAGTTGCTTAGCAACTTTAATAACTTCTTGCCAAAAGTTGTAATCAAGCCCCCAATGGTTAGATGGTTTAAATTTTGGTTTTAACCGATGGGGGAAGCCTTCAATAAGCCCTTTTAGGTGGGTGGAAGGTAGGATGTGTAAGTTTGGCTTTTGAATCAATAAAAATAAACCATTTCTCTGAATTCTCAAGAATGGTGCCCTAGTATAGATGGGTATAGACTAGTATACATGAATCTTTGATACCAAAAGTTTTTTCATCCAATCTACTTTCATCTACAATTGGATTCATGTTCTGATTCATCTTAGTTTGGAAGATATCGAGGTTTCTTGTGTACTTACCAGGATTGAAGGTCTCTAGCAGGATTCCGATAGGGTTTGATATTTTGACCCAATTCCACCATGGGAATCTGATGCCCCTTGGTGGAATTTGAAATTTTTTTATGCACTTTCAAAATATGCAGGTTCGATGTGGATTTCTATAGGGAGTTGGCTTTTCCACAAAGCCCTAGGTGTACATCTCTATGTGTGCACTAGGTTGTGACTTAGAACAGTCACCATAACCTTTGGTTGGGGATTTAGCAAGACTCCAAAACTTGGATTCTGAGTTCTTTTATATATCCACACATGCCCCCATACTTAGTTTGTGCATTGGCTTAGGAGAAAGAGCACTTGTAGTGCATTTGGAGACCTAACTAGGCCTATTAGCCTGGTCTAACATTGTAACATCAATGACTTTTGTTTGTCTCCACTCCTTGGTGCTTGGGTATGTTTTGTAAAACCTAAAAGGGTATTATAATCCCTAACCAATTCAATATCTTATTTGGAAGCATTTTGATTTATGTTCAAATTTCCTTCTAGGAAGAGCTATAAGCCAAATCCTTGGTTTGTGAAGCAACCTAGTGTTATGGGTGGCTAGTAAGTGAAAGAACCATTGGAACTAAAGGAATAGGACCTAAATAGGCTAGATCAATGATTCTATGCCAACCCTGGTCTTATAAGTCATTTCATGGGGTTTGGTTGTCTATTGAGTTAAGGAGAACTCTTAGTAACTTCTAAATTGTTGGCATTTGGGACTTCACATAGCCTAGTGATTAGGTTTCCTTGGGGTTTTGGGTTGTGATAACCATTTAACCTAGTCCTTACCATACTTGTGATAAGTATTGGGCACTTGGTTCCCCATTTCGGTAGTTCAGACATTGAAACTCACTAATTATTCACTGTTTGAAGGCTTCCGCTTTCCATTTTGCATCACTTAAGGAGAGGGAAATACATTGCATGACTCAGCAAAGACTAGGAAAAAGACCACATGTGGAAAGGAAAACTTAAGTGACCCAAAAAGTAACAAGAAAATAAAAAGACTAGGGCTCACTAAAGGCTAACCAAGGAATTAACCATTTCTAAGGAAAATGTCTAAGGAAAGGGTTTTACAACCCAATTATAACAAAATTTTAGGAATTCTAAACCCTAAAGCAGACATTTGCTAAGCCAAGACATTGAAAGAAGACCAAAAGAAAAGACCTTAGAAAACCTAAAATATACCCAACAATATCAACTATAGTATTAAAGTTTCCCCTATTAGGACACTCAGGTTAGGATAGTTATTAATGAGGGATTCTATATTGTCCCAGACCTCTTTCTTCTTATTAGTCAAAGTATGCAATGTTGAATATTGGTTACACGTCCATTTCATCAAGAAACTCTACTTCATAAGCATTTCCACTATCAATCTTCTTCAGTAAATTGCAAGGACCAAATTTCTTCATCTTCAACTTACTATAGGTTCCAACATGAAATCTTCCTTTCTTCAAATAAACCATTACTTCATCACCAACCTCAAAAATCTTATGTCTTCTCAACCTATCTACGCTATCCTTGTATTTATGATTATTCTACTCCAACTTATGTTTCTCCTCCTCATCTGTAAAAGCACAAAGTTGTGTCACATTTCAGGATAACTTATCAATGTGGCTAAATTTGAGTATTTCTAACAAACAATTTTATTTTTTCAAACATATGGTCTAGCTAGATTCATTTGATAAGTGCTTAAACTTTTTCAATTGGAAATGTCTATTAAATGCATATTTTATACCAATTTAGGTCCAATTACATAAGAAATAAAATCATTTCAGAAAAGTGATATTTTAATAACTCCTACTCTTTTTAATGATATAAATTTAAAAAAAATATAAAAATGCCCTTTTGTAGAGCTCAGAGTCAAGATTATTAGACCATATAAGTTTTTTAGTATTTTGATTAGATCTAATATATTATAATTTCCAAAATATTACAAGTAGATATTTTAACATTCAAGAATATACTGCTTCAAAAAAAGGGAAAACAAGGTAAATCATATCAAAAAAATTTAAAATTTATATTTAACACTAGAGGAGAGAGTCATCTTCAAGAATATGTATTTTTTTTGAATGGTGTAGATTTGTTACGTGAAATTTGATGGGAGATGAAAACTATCAATTTCGAATAAGTTTGACTTTGAGTATTTATATCAGAGAAAATATTCATCAAAAAACATTCTTTCTTCTTTTATGCACTAGATATACATGTCATCTATAACATATTTTGAAATCAGAGAAAAAAAATATTATTTGTACATACTTGTTTGGTGGGAACTAGACCTCGAACTTTTAGCATTTTTCAGCAACTGAAAAATGAACTTCAAAAATTAAAAAACAGTGTCAATTCTTGTTCAATTTTTGAAAAACACAAAATTATAAAATATAAACATGAATGCCACATTTATATCATTAAAGTTGAAAAGTTTGTGTGATGTTGACCTTTTCCTTTATAAAATTTTGACACACGTTTGTCCTTTTACCCTTCAATGACTTCATAAATTCAAAAAATTATTCCCTTTCAGCACTCCTCTACTCTAGCAATATATTTTACATTTGATATACCTCTTGGTTTCATGCTAGTAACAATATGAAAAGGTGTCTTGTGAGTACTCCTATTCACTTAATTATTGTACGAAATTTTTTCTTATGCTAACATTAAATCCCAATTACATGGTTTGTCACCAACTAAGAATCTCATCAGGTTACCCAAACTTATGTTCATAACCTTTGTTTCTCCATCAGTTGTGAATAAAGAGGCTAAAACCATAGAACCAGAAACATAATACACCTATAGATTCAACTACAATATACACCACACAAGATGCCTGAGGACAAGCCACCGACACACCAGTCACCGGGAAAGCTAAGGAAGAGAGTGTGTCTACCAAGACAGAAAAGCCAAATTTGGAGACTAAATCTCTAGTGCCTTACACCAAATGTCCCACACTAGAGAAGAAGAAAAATAAAAACCATGGTAAGGATCCAGTCACACTAGATGAAGTTGTTAAATTTCTAGAATGTGACCCTAAGATCTTAGACCCCAAAGCCTTGAGAAGGTATGGTGAATTGTGCACAAGGAAGGTTGGACAGAAGGAAATGAAGAAAGAAAGTAAGAGCAAACAAGTTTTAGAGGAAGTTACGGATATTCTTATGCAAGTAGTCTGTGACATCAATGTTGATGAGGAAACTCCCATCATTGATAAACTTTATACTCTAACCAAACACATCAATGCCCATGATGTAGATGCAGACAAGAGAATGGAAGAATGGGTAGAAGAAAAAATACAATCAAGAAATTAGCAAAGAAAATAAGCCACGAAGTTGCAATCAATAAGGTTAATCTATCAAAGGTTGTTACCAAGATTGAAACAATCATTCAGTAGATAATTCAAATTTTGTATAAGTTATGCACTATAGACCAATTCACTACCGGTCTTACTAAAAAGATCAAGAAACTTGATGAAGAAATACATGTTAGTACAAATAATTCTATAACCGAGCCCAATGCATTTCTTAAGTATTTTTCAAAGGCTCAAGAACTTCAGTGGTTAAGAATTGAATTAAGGAAGCAAGATGATATAATTAGAGATCAAATAACCAAGCTTTAGGATAAGTTGCTTCACCACATTAAGATAATGGAGAGATATGTAAATAAAGCAAAGAATTTAGTTGCCATCCTAGAAATATCAGTACTAGAAAATATTTTTTGACATGCATGCACAAGTCAGTTGAGAGCACATTTATCTTGAGAACCTAAAAGAGGAATGGGACAACCTCTTGGATTCACTACAAAAAACCCATCAACATATTTTTGACAAGTTGTAATTACATTATTTTTATTTGGCATTAATTTGAAAAAGGGCAAAATTCTATGTATATATATGCCAATATGTACTTCACACTAAGAGCATGTAAAAAGGGGGAGTTAGTATATTTTTGGTGGTTGGTATGTATACATAAAGTTTTGATACTAATTACAAAGGGAGAGAATGTTACTCTTATTTTAGCATTAATGGTTATCATTAGTGTCATTTAGTCGGTAGAGGAGAAAAATAAGACACTTGGTCAAAACACATAAAGCGTATATACTGAGAATGATAAGTCAGGTCTCTAAGTTAACCAAACATGGCTTTGACTACATACTCTCAATGAGCCAGATAGTTACCAAGTGTTGAGCATAATGGTCATCGAACATTCACCTAAATCGAGCACTAGTTAATTACCAAATGAAGAATGCAGTGAACACTGAGTAAAATGGTCCAAACAAATAGCAATTTGAAATGGAAAAATATTCAATGCAAATAGTTCACAACAATTAGAAAATTGTTTACCAATATCGAGACATAATTAGATATGGATGTAAACATTAAATTGTTAATGATTCCTATGTACCATTAGATCTACATTATTTTATTTCATCGTTAATCTTAGGTTTTCTAAGGTATTATAAAACCCTAATTAGGTCAAGTTAGTTTGATATAAAATGTGTACAGATGTCATTATGAAAAATAATAATGAATGAGTAGCCACACTAATGACATCAGGAGATCAAACATGATTTTTGACAAAAGGATTTGAGAGAAATATTTATTTTTTTAGAACATACGCAAGGCTACCGAGCAGAAAATAAGGACACGTACATCACTACAAGGCGATATATTTATGGTATATTATTGATCTGAATTAGTAAAGATTGAGTTGCTAATTATAGATACATTTTACTATTATGATTTAACCATTGTAGTAGTCAAAATCACCTAATATAGTCGACTTAATGATTCTTATTTAAATCTCTTAACCAAGTACACACATGTATTATGTTGTTAAAATCCTCTAACCATATAGATCTACATGATCTTATTGTTACTCCTAACAATGTAACATCACAAGAAGTGCTCATATTTTGTAGCCTTAATCGACATACTTTGTTACTGTAGTAGTGAATATTTGTGCGTGTCATCCCCACCATAGTTTTTACCTACTTAGAAGGGTTTATGTGATACCAAAATACTTTATGTTATGTGTATGAAGTTTCATGTATGTCTTATTGATTAGATTACATGCAATTACATTTTCAGTTATATTTGAATGCATGTTTCATACAATGGATTCAGTTGGTTAATGTTATCTACACCTAAAAAGTTTTAGTCTTGAAATGTTTTGAAGGTACTAATTAACACCTCCTCTCTCAGTACTTATCTTTTATTAATCCCAACATAAGTTTATCTAAAAACTAATCAAGAGAATGTTGAGTTGTTTTATGAAACTAACAATGATTTGCAGAATGAGATTCAAGATGAAGAACAAAGAGAAGAACCAAGATCTGAATCTAGAATTCAAGAAAGAATTGAAACAGTTACACCAAATAAGAATTTGATAAGGAATCACCCTGCTGATCAAATTATTGGGAGAAAAGTTGAAGGAGTTATCTCAAGAAATAAGGTATGTTAAGAATTGTGTTTGATTTCTCAGATTGAACCTAAGAATATCAATGACACTTGCAAAGATGATCATTGGATTCAAGAAATGATGGAAAAATGTGATCAGATCAAGAAGAATAACATTTCAGAATTGGTCTCCAGACCTAAGGAAAAAATATTATTGGAACTAAATGAGTTTTTATAAACAAGATGAATGAACAAGGTGAAGTTGTAAGAAACAAAGCAAGACTGGTATGTAAAGGATACCCATAAAAGGAAGGTATAGATTATGAAGAAACATTTTCACCTATTGCAATAATTGAAATAGTAAGGATGTTCTTGGCTTATGCATCTTATAAAAAATTCTAAGTGTATCAGATAGATGTGAAGTCATCATTTCTAAATTGTAAATTAGAAGAAGAAAACTACATTAAGTAGCCTAAGTCTACATTGAGCAGCCTGATGGTCTTTCTTTGACTCAAGAAGTAGATATGGTCTACAAGTTGAACAAAGCACTATGTGGACTAAAACAAGCACCTATAACCTGGTATGAAAGGTTGGTTTAATATTTGGAAAAATTAGGATTTATTAAAGGCGCTATAGATAGTAACTTATGTCAAATAGAAATAGAGAATGGTCTATTAATTTTTGTTAGTTTTTTTTTATGATATAAATTTTTGAGGTGAGGATGAAGCAAGTGATAAATTTACTAATGAAATAAAGATGGAATTTTAAATGAGCATGATTGGTGAAATGAAATATTTCTTGGGTTTACATATTGTGAAAAATAATGATGGTATTTTCTTATCTCAAACTAAGTATCTAAAAGACTTGTTGTAAAGATTTGGCTTGGAAAATTGTAAGCTTGTTGGTACACCTATGGTGACTAGTCATAAGTTATCTAGAAATGATGAGACACCTTCAGTTGAACAAAGGAAGTACAAATCTATGATTGGAGGTTTGCAATATCTAATTCATACAAGACTAGATAGAGCTAATGAGGTTGGAATTGTTGCAAGATTTCAAACTCAACCTAGGGAATCACATCATGGAGTAGTAAAGAGGATATTCAAATATTTTAAAGGTATAACTAATTTTGGGTTCTGGTATGAAAAATCAAATGACTTTACCCTATGTGAATATATAGATGCAGATTGGGGAGGTAGTATGACTAATTAACATAGTATAAGTGGTGGAGCATTTTTTCTTGGAGGAAGACTAGTTTCTTGGTGGAGCAAGAAAAAAAATTGTATCTCATAGAGTACAGTAGATGAATAGTATGTAGAAGCATTAAATAATTGTAATCAGATAATATTGATGAAAAAAATGTTGAAAGATATTGGAATTGAGTCTAATGAACCTATTATCATACATTGTGATACCACAAGTATAGTAAGTATGTCTAAGAATCATGTGGTACATTCAAAAACAAAACATATACAGATAAAATATCATGTTGTAAGAGAGGAAGTTGCCCAGAAGGAAGTTAGACTTGAGTATATCATCACAAAGGAGCATATAGAATATATCTTTACAAAGTATTTACCTAATGATACATTTGAGTATTATAGAGGTATGCTTGGGGCTATGCCAAAGCCTACTTTTGAGTAGTGATGCAAAAATTTACATCAGTCCAGTGGTACAAAGCACTATTTTTTATCTAGACTATATGTTGAGGCTTCCTCTATGGGGGAGTATCTGTGTTGGAATTGAGTCATGAAGGAATCTTGGTAAGAGGTATTCTCAAATAGTGTGTTTCGACACTTGAGTTAGTTAAAACTATTGAGAAGCAAGATTGAATTTACATAATGATGCCTTTGTCATTGATGTCAATGGGGGAGAATAATGCATGGAAAACATCTCCTAGGAATATATAAGAGAAGTTTACAAAGTGGGAGAGAAATTATTGATGAAGATGATTTGAAAAGACAAGACAAGAACAATAGAGTTACATTTTGGTATTCATGGAACTTGGAAGTGTTTTCATCTATTTGGTCCTCAATGCCAAAGGGGGATATTTTTAGCATGAATGTAGAATATGTCCTATGGGGGAGTATTGTAGTATTATTGGAGTGCTCACATGTTGTATTCATGACTGTATTTGTCATTGATGTCAACATACTATTTTTACTAAAGATTGATAGAGTGGAAGATAGAGTTTGAGTTAGCGGACATAGATAATTGAAGATGAGGTTATGCAGAGTTGAGGAGTTATTTTATATAGTGTTATGATGACATGGTCAAGAGAACGTACATAAATTCAAGAGATTGTGACAATTAAAAGAGATCTAATGGTGACTATATTTTGACAGAGTTCCTGAGAAGCAATTTGTGATGATTAGATTATATCTCCTAACAGAGATAAAATATTGAGAAGAGATGTTATAGACAGGATGAAGACATTGTGAAGGTGACCTACCTAAGTCAGCATAGTCAAAGGTTGCACATATGAAGATTTATTAAATTTGTGAGTTGACACTATTGTGTAGTTATGAAATTGTTATGTAACATATATTATTTTATATTTTATAATTAATAAAGCCTAATTGGCTGACTCAATTATGAAATATTGGACGTGTTATAGAAGAAGGATCATTTCCTTGATTGTATACAAGATTTTGTGAGAAAATAAGTTGTGAAGTGTGCAATAATGCGAGTAAGCGATCTGAGGGATTGTTATGTGATGCAGAGTTTACAGATCTAGTTGTTGAGATCAGTTATATTTGGTATTATGCTATTTAGGATAATATACAAATTAGTTGGATAGTGAGTTTGGTGATCTTTCCATTGGATTTGTTTGGACAATGGGTCCTTCTGCCTTCCACAACTCCTAACAGAGTTGAAATCTCCTCACATAGATTCAAAGTCTCCTCACAGGGACTAATATGTAATAAATGTATTTCATAAACTCCTAAAAGGGTCCATCCTCTCACAAAGAAATTTCATATTAGTACATATTTTATGGGTACCATCCCCACCAAGGTTTACTCTCTGATCAAGAGGTTCCCTAGTTAACAATTATAGTGTCATTGTGTATGGTTATTTTTTTATGGTGTATATTTATGCTAATTACATTCTTTAGATATAATCATGTTAATAAGAGTTGTTTTACTCGGATAGCTAATTCACCCCCCTCCCCTCCTCTCAGTTATCTTGGTGGGCTTTACTTTCTAAAAAATTTGTTACACACAACCCTTGTATGTGCTAATTTTCCTTCTCCCAAGGAAATGTATTACCAAGATAAATGTTCTTTTTTGTACATTTTCATAATCTTAGTAGTGGAATCATCAGTCTCATTACCTGTTGAAGAATACTCGAGCTCCAATTGTAATATATGTTAGTCTTCTATGTTTGAACCATGTAATTTTTACCAACAATGTCTCACTAGTGTAAATACATGGCTATTGAAGTATGGACCTATAGGTTGTGTAAATAATCATTTCATGTTACACTTTTATTTTATTAAGTTACACAATCACACAATCACCCTCATGTCTTTGGCTTCTTAGTGAGAGACATACCTTAAAATTTAATGCAAATAAAAACAACAGAATCATTTTTGTTCTACAATAGAATATATTAAAATATTTAAATCTAAAATAAAAAACCCATTTTTCATTTATACACATCAGCCAATCGTAGCCAAAAAATCAGGTACCTAATTTATAAAACACTGAAGGGATAGTTGTAGTTGTAGACTTCATTATTTATTTTAGAATGTGGGAGATAAAGGGTTCAATACTGGGGGCCACTCTTCGGAACCCTCTAACTACTACATGCGATAATAAAATTTCTACAAAACCCATTGGAATATACCAACCAATGGTTTAATAGGCCTTTGAAATAACCATGTCTCTGAAAAGGGACAAGACCAATGCTTCAAAGTCCTCCTGATTTAGGAAAATTTGAGGGGTAAGGTTTTTTCTTCTAAAAGTTTTGGGAACAACGATTTTGGATGAACCTATTTGAGGACATCGAATCTTGACTTGGACATTAATAGTCGATGAAGGTGGCCATAAAAGTAGGACAATGTTACCAAACAACTCTATGGACTCATTCCTATGCAACTAGGGTGGTACTCTGGAAGAAGTATGGTGGTGGGTCTTGGCAGAGACAACTCATTTACCTAAATATAACTGAGGAGGATACATTTTTGATGAATTTGTTTGACATCGATAACTTGAAACTTTTGTGACTTGCACTATTTCAACATAGACTATTTTCTCATATAGACAGTGATGATTTCTTGCCAAATTCCCCCAAGTAAATAGCCTTATCGGTTAAACAAGAGCTCAAATCCCTCAATTATGCACTTTGATTCCTCTAATGTATGAATATTCTTGCACTCCCAACACTTTAGCTATGAATTTCTAGTCATTGATTTTGTGATCAAGATGATTTCATTTTCATCACTTCTTTTTGGGATTTGGTTGACCATTAACTCCTCATTTCCAACTTTAGTTGGTTTGTTTTTTGTTTCTTTTTTTCCCTTCTATTAGGTTCTTGCAATTTTCTAAGTTTTCATTATTAGTGTTTAGCTTGTTTCATTTTGATTTCTTATATTGTTTCATTTGTTTCCTATTTATTTTTCTCATTTTTTCCCTTCTCATAACCTCATTAGAGCTACAAGATGGCATTATTTGAAAATACATATAAGAAAACCTAAACATGAATTTCATTGAATTCTAGACCTTAACTATTGATATGTTATGGATCTCATGATCCTAGATCCCTAAAAAATGATTTGAGATCATGTATCTCCAATTCCTGTGGTCTATAATTATTCAATATTTGATTGGGTTGTTAGGGAGACCATGACCCCTAATCTCTAAAATAGATATTGGGGATCACATATTCGTAATCCCTAATAATGAGCCCATTATTTTAATTGAGCATCATGGTGTGGGGCATGCATTAACAATGATCCCCTAAAAGAGATTCAAGGACTCTAAATCCTAATTCCTTGATTGTTTCATTGTCAAAAGGTGTTGTGACTCATTTCATAGTGTTAGGGGTTCTTTGACTCCCAAATGCCAAAACTATTAGCACTTGCAAAAAAATTTCATGGCTGTGGCACTTTTCTTCTAGTCCCTACAATTATTTTTAGGTCTCTGGCTCAAACCCTTAGCAAATTTTCAAAAAAGTAGCCGTTGGTAAGAAAAACCCTAAGTGTGCCCGGGCCTCATTCTAATTTTAAGTTACCTTTTTGAGCCACTTAAAAATCCTTATACCCATGTGCTAAAATTGTTGTGACCACTTCACATGTTATGTGGTTAGGTTTTTATGTCTGGCGAGGTCCCCTTTAATATTTCCTAAGCCTAAGTCCTGCACTTTAATTTTGCCTATGTTTCAACTTGGCAAACTTGTGGTTGTCTCTTAATCTCATGGTTTCCTATTGTCAAAATTTCTAACATGCCAATATGCGACAAGATGACATCTATCCTGATGGTATTTTCTTGGGCTCAGTCCCTCTGACACCATCTTAGATCTATGGTGGGTGCGTCTTCTCATGGAATGTGTTAGAGTCTTGTGAACTTAAGATGGATGTTGATTCTTTCGTGGTTGCAGTGTTTCAGACGGTGGGTCCAAAATATCACGTAAGCATAGTTGCTGAATTATGATTGGTCCATAGGGTAATACGTTGGCAGTTGTCAATGGGACCTAAATTTCTAACTTATCAGAGGGTCCTTACACTTGCAGTAAATCAATGGCAGGCGTAAGTTCTTATGAGATGTGTCAGAGGTTTGAGATTATGTGCCAGCCATCAATTTCACTTTTTTAGAAGTGATAAAGTAAGGTAGGTCCACTGCTACATGTACCGAATATGGCAGCTTTTGATTGGTCAACATGGATGATATTGCAAGGTGGGGCCATTGTCAGAGAGGTATGTGACAAGGAAAAGATCTACGGTTGGCGTAAATTCTCATGGAGTGTGTCAGAGCCATGAGATCTTATGCTCGCCATCCATTTTCAAAGGCTTAGGCGGTTGGGTCTTGTGTTAGTGGTGACTGAGTAGTGAAAGTGAATGAGGTGGTAACATGTGGCATAAAGTGGGCCCAAGCGGGGGTCAAATGTCTAGCGGTCTAGATAAATAAGGTTAGCGACACCAACAAAGTCCAAAGGCTTCACTCATTCGCGAATAAAATTGGCAGTGTTCTAAGGGTCTAGTGATTCAGCGAAGGAAGGTCACATAATTGCTAAATTTTTTAGTGGTAACATAAAGTGTTTTGTGAATTGGCAGAACCCTTCAGTCGCCAGTTTGCCAAGTGTGACTAGGTTGAGTTAAGACAAAAGACCCACGAAAAGGAGGGATCAGATGGTCATGACTTAAAGTTGATCAAGTTTTAAATATAGGCCACCGATTCACTACTGGCACCATGGAAATGACCGTTGCAGTTTGAATTCAAAATTTTGAGGGTTTCTCAGCAATAGGAAGGACCAGAATTGATTGTTTTAACAACTTGATTTGATTAGTTTGGTGGTGCCGACTATTGCTATGTGGTCCAGGGTGTTCCATGATCATTTGTAGGGATCTATACTATGTTCTTTCTGCTCAAGGCATGTTGCAGGTGGCTGAATAGGTTGACAATGTGGGCATTTTTATGGTCCTCAATACTTTCTTAGAGAATTTGTCATGATTGAGGATCACTCCAGGATCTGTCTTCTCCTAGTTGCCTAGGTTTCTTCCCCTGTAATAAATTTTTGACTATTTCTAGTTGGTCTGGTTGGTGAAACCCTAACCCTATTCATCCGTAGATTATTGCATCTTGTTTTGGGATTTCAAGATGACTAGGGGGGTATATATTGTTGTATTTTTGACTTAGTGGGGGTTCCAAAAATTTATTTCTATTCCTAGTTGTTGATGGTATTATACTAAACAAGGAGAGCTTGGATTTAGGGTTTTGTTTCACTTTGCATTTTCTTGTCTAAATAATGTATTGATTCTACAATTTTTTATGAGAATATAGTTGAATTCCAACCTCATAATGGTGTATGTATTCTTGTTTTGATATTGAGCTCATATATGTTAATGTCACAAAGTGAGTTAGCATATGGTAAACAAAGAGTATTGTGAAATTATCTTTGATTTCTTAACAAAGTTAGGATTACAGTCTTTGAGGTAATTTCAGTGAGTTCATAGCTTTATAAGAATTTGATGTCTTGGTATGTGAGTGAGAGGGATAATAGGCAAAGCACTTATCCTGAATTCAAATGTGTTTGAGTTAGAATTTGTAGTTGGTATAGGTTATTTAGTGACTCTATGCCCTAGGTTAAGGCACTGATCTATTCTCTAGAAGTAGTCCATCATCATCAATCACACACACATATAAATAATAAAATCTTTCAATTAGTTAGCAAAGGGTAGAGTGGTATAACATTTAGTGAGTCCTTTCAAGAAGTGAATCAAGGGTACACCCGCCTGAGCATTTAAGCTCAAAGTGTAGGAGGATCTCATTGTTGATCCTTGTTAATTAAGCCTCTTCCTTGTAGACATTGGAGTGGTGATAGAGTTAAAGTATCATTAAAGTTATCCATCAAAGTATAAATCTACAAGCTGAAGATCAAAGGGAGTAACCAACAAAATGGTGACTCTACTGGGAGAATCTAGAGATAAATTTTTCAAAGTGCACTCTTATTTTCTTGTTGTATTCAGTTAAAGATTTCCCACTTTGGTGGGTGGCAACTCTAAGGGTTAGAACTAGTGCTATAGACTGTAAATCATGGACAAAAGAAGGAATACTAGGTCCTTTGTGAGGAAAAATCTAGAGGTCACTCTGGAACAATTGCCTAGACAAGAGAAGAAGAGTTGGATCAGAAGAAATGGTGAGTCTACTAGTGCTCCCATAAGAGAACAAATAAATACTAGAGGTAGAGCACCACATGTTTCCTCAAGTGAGGAAGGTTCACAAGAAAAAGTTTCTAGATCAGATGGTGGTCGCTCTGAGGATAAATTTTATGATACCCCAGAGGCTGTATTTCAAGACAAGGGTTCATTTCATGCTGGTCGGGATGAACAAGCCAGAGAGATGGGTTTTAAGATTGATTTAGATCTTGATGAGGATAATTTCAGAAGGGAACCCATGAGACCAAGGCAAGTCCATTTCCCTTATCAAAATCTCACTGATATGGATGTGTCATCAAGTTCTGATGACATTATGATAGAATGAGATGATTTAGATGCACTTAGGTTGTAGTTGGCAGAGCAAGATGCCATACATAAGAGGTTACAAAAGGAGAGAGAAGCTGAAAAGGTGAATGCTCTAATAGAAAGACAGTCTCTCCTTAGAAAGATTAATGAAATGAAGGAGAGAAACAAGATGCTTGCTTCTGTTCCTAAGACTTTGAAACATGATGTCTTTGGTGATCTTGATGCTTTGAGGAGTGAGTAGGAGCTCTTATTGCAAGATCATGAATTTGATAAGGAGGGCCCTATGGTTAGATAGGTGCAAAGTTATGCTTCCCTCCCTAAAGATAAAGATGGGCATGAGATCACTAGGCCTATTGTTGCCGCTGGTGAGAAAGGAAACCAAAAGATGGTGGGACATCAAACAAGAAGATCATTGACAATACTAGGGGTCCCACCACCCATTTCAAATAAGGACACAAAGATAGAAAGGAGAAGAAAAGAAGATGAGGACCTTGCCAAAGAATTAGAAAAGGCTAAAATTGAAGCCTCCATTGTAGAAAAGAGAAGAAAGATCTAGTTCTTGAAGGCTTCATCTGTGAATGCTCTTGGCCCATCTACTCCTTAACTAGGTATGCCATCTATGACTACTACTATTCCACTTAGCAATGCTACTACTAGTTTAATTCCTTCTTCATCTGCTAGGATAGGTGCTGATCCTAGACAACAGTCAAATGCACAAGTAGATGGAAATGTAAATGTAAATGTTGAACCTAGGGTTAACACTAGTTCAAGTTTTCAAAGAATACCTATGCAATTAGAAGGCTATAGGCAAATTAGTTTTGATTGGATTCCTGGCTACGCAAATGCTTTTCCAACTGATATAAGAGATAAGATACCTAAGTTTGTTGGTAATAATGCTATTAATTGTGAGGATAATCTTAGGTTATTTGTCGATATGATTAATGATTATGAGGTTGAGCATGAGGATGTAGTCATGAAATTATTTGTTCAATCTTTGGTGGAGGATGTTAGAGATTGGTTTAACAAAATTCATGATAAATGTATTGATACTTGAGATTCTTTTGAGAGATGTTTTAAAGAGAATTATGGTGATAGGCCTAATGCTAGTTTCATGTTGAATGAATTCAATACCATAAGGAAAAATCAGAATGAATCTACAGTTGAATTCAATATGAGATTTTAGAAGGGTATGAATAAGTTGTTCCAAGTTATGTGGTTAGATGACAATGTCTATCTAACCATATACTTCAATGCATTTGATGGAAAGATGGGATACTTGTTGAGGGACAAAGAACCAAGAACTCTTAGAGATGATTTTAGGATTGCTGTCAATATTGAGAACAATATGAAGATATCAGGAAAATTGGGTGGGAAGAGAGATGATCCAAAGTTGTTTGGAGACAAGAAATACAAAAAATAAAATGATAGGAATGTTGGAACTAGGAGGCAAGAAGAAGATAAATTGGATAAGGTTCTCAATGCATTGAAAGATTTGAAGGCACCTACAGCTAGGAACATCAGTGTTCCTACCAATGAAAGGCCTTAGTTCAACATCAATTCCAATAAGTAGCATAGATTGCAAAACTACCCCTACAACACCCAATGGAATGATGGCAAGCCTGTTGTCCCTATTGCAAGAGGAAACAATGATAGAGGTGTCCCTAACCCTCTACAAAAAGCTTCAATAAATGTCATGGAGGACATACCTTGGTGTGTTGCATGCTAGTCCTCTCATTCTGCAGAGCATTGTGTGGTTGCACATTCTATGGTTGCAAATCAAAATTGTGGCAATGAGGAGATAGATCAAGAAGAAGATCAAGATGATGTTGGATGCAACATGGCTACTTCATATCTAGGATATGAAGATGATTCCAATTTTGATGAAGAAGTAGATGTAAATGTGAAGAGACACACTCAGGCCTTTTTTCATCAAGAGGTTTTTTCTGATAGTGAAGACATTGATAAGAAGACATGTAACATGAACTCTTCTTTTGAGCTAGTAAATTTAAGAAGACATTCTAGAGAAGAGATGGATAGGATTACTGTAGAAATGATTTCCCAAGTGTAAACTAGAGGCATGGTAGCAAGGGATACAAATGGAAAAGTTGCAAGAATGTTTATAAAGAGTACCAACTTTGGAGAACCTAATGAGAACAAATCAAAAGGTGATCACATGGTGAAATTCAAGAATGTAAAAGGTAAGAATTGTGAGCCTAAGGGAGATGGAGTTGAAAGATTTTCTAGTGAGATTGAGAAGCCAGTTAACACAATGGCTAAGATTGAAAAAATGAGGGTGGCCAATACACCTAATGTATCAGATAAGCAAAAGGATACTAAGGCTATGCAGACTAAGATTCCTCACTCTACTCCTGTTGATATGTTATCTATATTGTCCCAAATTATAGTTAAGGTTCCATTGTCAGAATTATTGAGGATCCCTAAACACAAAGACAGAGCTATAGCATGGGTAGATAATGTTCATAATAATGATGTTGCATGCAAAGGATCTTAGGATAAAGCTTTGAAAGGTGTTGTTGCTCATGGAATTGTATCTCAAATTCCTCCAATATATTTGGACAGTTCTGTCAATGCTAGCCTTGAAAACATTGATCCATTCTTTTTAAGTGTCCTTATGAATGGAATGAAATTAAGAGATTGTATGATTGATAGTGGTACCTCTAATACTATTATGCCTTTCAAGATTATGGAAAAATTGGGCCTTAAAGTTGATACAGTTCAAGGAAGATGTTGTGCAATGGATCAGAGGGAGGTACCAATCATTAGAACTATCAATGCAATGCTAGATAGGCTAGTAGCATATCCAGAGAAGGAATTGACTATGAGTGTTTTGGTGGTGGACATCCCTCCTCATTATGGGATGCTATTATCTAGAAGGTGGACTGCTGCCATGGGTGGAAGTTTACAGTGTGATCTATCCTATGCCACTTTCAAGATTGATGACTAGCTTGTCAAGATTGATCAAGAGCCAAGAGTATGCCACATGATTGAAAGGAATATTGACAATGAAACCACATGCTTTGTGGATACTAACATTAATTCTTTCAGGGAAGAAATCCCTATGCTTGAAAAGAACCTATATTTCCACTCTCCATTGAAGTGAATGCTAGGTCTATGAAGGGTGATTTGTCGGTGATGTATTTTGATGGTGCCAGTTGCAAGGATGGTGCAGGAGTAGGTATTTTACTCATTTCTCCTAAGAGGAACACCTAAAAATTTTATTTCACATCGAATTTCTTTTGTACCAACAATATAAAAAAATATGAGGCATTGTTGTTAGGACTGAGGTTGGCACAAAGACATGGTATTAAGTTCTTAAGTGTTGTTGGTGATTCTGAGTTGGTGGTGTCCCAAGTCAGGTCAGTATATGCTTCCAAGAACAAAAGGTTAAAACAATATAGGAATGTAGTTTGGGATTTGATTGAACATTTTGATGCCTTCAATATTGAATGGAACGATAGGAGTAACAATAAGATGGCTGACTTGTTAGCCAATTTAGCAATCAATCCTAGTGATATTACATTTACTGGTATCTCTAAAGTTGAAATTTAGGCTAGGCCTAGTGTACCAGACAATATTGAAAATTGGCATTTTTTTGATGATGATAATGATATCTTGAAGTTTATGAGTTGTGAAGACCAGTATCATGGTTAGGAATTTGATTGTTCAGGTTTGGTTGAGTCAATATAAGGAAAGGAGGTTGTCTTTGGCAATGAAGTTATTCAGCTTAGAACTAACAAGGTGCCCAAGGGGCTTGTTGTTTTGGAAACTATCTTTGATAACCAGGATAGAGTTCAAAAGAATATCAAAAGAGAGGATCATGCTAATCTAGAGGAGATAAATCTTGGAACACATGAGGCACCTAAGAATGTGTATATTGGGAGGGATATATCTCAAGAGGTAAAGAAATCTTTGATTGAGTTATTAAGAAAATTTAGGAATGTTTTTGCATGGTCATATGATGACCTAAAGGTTTATAGAGAGGACTTGTTTCAGCATATCATTCCTTTGAAGGGAGATGCTAAACCTTTCCGACAAAAACAAAGGCCTATTAATCCTACTTTGCCTTGCCAAGATGTAAGAAGAATTGATGAAGTTAAGAGATGCTGGCATTATCAAGCCTATTAGGAATTCTTCTTGGGTGTCAAATCTTGTCCCTGTTAGAAAGAAGAATGGTGACATCAAACTTTTTGTGGACTTTAAGAATTTGAACATCAGCTCATTAAAGGATAACTATTGTTTGCCCAATATGGAGGCTATGTTGTAGAGAGTGACTGGATCTAAATTAATGTCTATGATGGATGGTTTCTCTGGTTACAATCAAGTAATTGTGAAAGAATCAAAACAATTTAATACAAGTTTCACTACACCTTGGGGGACATATGTTTATGTGAGAATGCCTTTTGGTCTCACAAATGCTGGTGCTACTTTTCAGAGGGCTATGCATGTTGCCTTTTTTAGATTTTATAAATGATTTCCTTGTTGTTTATCAAGATGATTTAACTACCTATTCCAAGAAGGAAGAAGACCACTATACTCATTTAGAGAAACTATTTGTGAGGGCCTTGGAATATGGCATTTCACTAAACCCAAGGAAATGTGCATTTGGTGTCATTGAGGGTAAGTTGCTTAGCCACTTGGTTGGCAAGCAAGGACATCAAGTAGGCCATTAAAGATGCACCTGTGCTTAAGGTGTCTGATTATAGTATCCCAATGCATATCTTTTCCTTTACATCTTTTCATACTATTGTTGTAGTGTTGTTGCAGAAAAATAAGGATGGTTTTGAGTAGCCTATTGCATTCTTCAGTAAATCTTTGCAGACTACTAAATTGAAATATGATATCAATGAAAAACAAGCATATGTGTTGGTCAAGGCTGTGAAAGCTTTTAAATGTTATCTAATGGGAGTAGTTGTGATTTCTTTTGTGCCAAGTGTAGTAGTCAAAGATATTTTTTGATAGCAAGAGGTGTCTGGGAGAAGATGTAGATGGATCAATAGGATCCAAGAATTCAAAATTGATATCCAAATTACTAAATTGGTTAGAGGACAAGGATTGGCAAAACTGATGGCTCAATCTAATCTTGATGCAAATCAGATAAATCAAGCTGAAATTGATCATACATGTGACATGGATGATCGTATCTCGTATCAAGATATCATCTACTACTTGAGAAATATGAGATGTCCAACAAACATGGATGACAATAAGAGGAGGACATTGAAATTACAGGCCATCAAGTATGTAATTGTGAAATGTCAATTGTATAGAAAGAATTTAGGTTGCATACTTTTGAAGTGTGTTGATGAGGATTAGGCTAACAATTTGTTAAAAGAAATGCATGAGGGAGTTTGTGGTGGACATTATATGGGTAAAACTACTACTCATAAAATCTTGAGAGTAGGATTCTGGTGGCCCACAATCTTCAAGGATGTAGAATAGTTGGTAAGGAGGTGTGATGCTTGTCAAAGGTTCTCTAGTAAGCTTAAATTTTTAGGTAACATGCCATTAAAACTAGTTGAGGTGAAAGCTTCTTTCCAACAATGGGGAATTGATTTCATAGGGGAGATACCAAACAAGTTTAGTGGAGGACACTAATGGATCTTAGTTGCCACTGATTACTTTACAAAGTGGGTAGAGGCTATACCTACAAGGAATGCAACTAACAAGGTGGTAACTGATTTCTTGTTGAACAACATTGTTTCAAGGTTTGGTTGCCCTGAGAGAATAGTAAGTGACAATGCCATGTGCTTTAGGTCTACTGAATATAAGGACTTTTGCAAAGGTTTAGGAATTCAGATTTCTTATTCCTCACCTTATCATCCAAAAGGAAATGGATAGGCAGAATCTACTAATAAGAGTTTGATTAAGATCCTCAGGAGGATTCTTGAAATGAATAAGAAGGCATGGAATTCAAAGTTTCCATTAGCTCTATGGGCTAATAGGGTGACTGTGAAGAGGGCAATTAGTTGTGCACCATTTGACCTAGTATATGGAATACATGTAAGAATGCCTTAGAACAATTTGTTGGAAATGTATAAATTTGTGCAATTATATGATGATGATGTAGATGATGAGATGCAGTTGAGAATTGAGGACCTCATTAGGTTGGATGAGACTAGAAGAGAATTAGCTTCAAAAAATGCCAAATTGCAGTTATAGGTTAAGAATTTGTATGACAAGAAAACTATTGAAAGAAGGTTTGAGCCTAGTGATTTGGTGTTAATTTGGAATGCCAGACTGGAGGATAAAGGAAAACATGGTAAATTTGATCCACTCTAGCTAGGGCCATATCAAATTCATGAGAAATAGGGCCAGGATTCATATATGGTCAAAGAATTGAATGGTGATATTCAAGAATTGCCAGTTCATGGACAATTCTTGAATAGATACTTCAATTGAAGGTATTTTGTTTTCCATGAATAGTAGTTAGGTCTGTACATTTTGTAAATTTTGTAAAGTCACATGCCCCTGTCTTATTTTTTCCTAGTCTATAGGGTTTTGGTCTTGTTGCTCTTTGTTGTCAATTTTTCCAGTGGGATGGTTTTCTTTAACTAGTGATTCTAGATCCTTGCTATGCCTACAGGAGGCATACATCCCTAGATAGAGCCACTGTTAGCACGTGCAAAAAAATTTCATGGCTGTGGCACTTTTCTTTTGGTCCCTACAATTATTTTTAGGTTGCTGGCTCAAACCCTTAGCAAATTTTTAAAAATGTAGCCGTTGGTAAGAAAAACCCTGTGTCTGGGCCTCATTCTAATTTTAAGTTACCTTTTTGAGCCACTTAAAAATCCTTATACCCATGTGCTAAAATTGTTGTGACTACTTCACATGTTATGTGGTTAGGTTTTTATGTCTAGCGAGGTCCCCTTTAATATTTCCTAAGCCTAAGTCCTGCACTTTAATTTTTCCTATGTTTCAGCTTGGTAAACTTATGATTGTCACTTAATCTCATGGTTTCCTGTTGTCAGAATTTTTGACATGTGAGTATGTGACAAGATGACATCTGTCCTGATGGTATTTTCCTAGGCTTGGTCCCTCTAACACCATCTTAGATCTACGATGGGCACATCTTCTCATGGAATGTGTCAAAGTCTTGCAAACTTAAGATGGCCATTGATTCTTCCATGGTTGCGGTGTTTCAGACGGTGGGTCCAAAATAACACGTAAGCATAGTTGGCAAACTATGATTGGTCCATAGGGTAATACATTGGTAGTTGTCAGTGGGACCTAAATTTTTGACTTCTCAGAGGGTCCTGACAATTGCAATAAATCAACAGTGGGAGTAAGTTCTTATGAGATGTGTCAGAGGTTTGAGATTATGTGCCGGCCATTGATTTCACCTTTTTAGAAGTGATAAAGTAAGGCAGGTCCATTGTTACATGTAGGTGATATGGTGGCTTTTGATTGGTTGACGTGGATGATACTGCATGGTGGGGCCACTGTCAGAGAGGTATGTGATGAGGAAAAGATCTATGGTTGGAATAAGTTCTCATGGAGTGTGTTAGAGCCATGAGATCTTACACCCACCATCCATTTTCAAAGGCTTAGGCAAGTGGGTCCTGTGTTAGTGGTGACCGAGTAGCGATAGTGAATGAGGTGGTGACATGTGGCATAAAGCGGGCCCAAGAAGGAATCAAAAGTCTAGTGGTCTAAATAAATAAGGTTAGTGGCACCGACAAAGTCCAAAGGCTTCGCTCATTCATAATGAAAATTGGCAGTATTCTAAGGGTCTAGCGATTCAGTGAAGGAAGGTCACATAATCGCTAAATTTTTTAGTGGTAACATAAATTGTTTTGTGAACTGGCAAAACCCTTCAGTCGCCAATTTGCCAAATGTGACTGGGTTGAGTTAAGACAAAAGACCTGCGAAAAGGAGGGATTAGACAGTCACGACTTAAAGTTGATCAAGTTTTAAATATAGGTCATCGATTCACTGTTGGGGCCATGGAAATGACCATTGCAGTTTGAATTCAAATTTTTTAGGGTTTCTCAGTGACAAGAAGGACCAGAATTGAATGTTTTAGCATCTTGATTTGATTAGTTTGGTGGTGCCAACTATTTCTATGTGGTCCAAGGTGTTCCATGATCATTTGCAAGGATCTCTACTATGTTCTTTGTGCTCAAGGCATGTTGTAGGTGGCCAAATAGGTTGATAATGTGGGCATTTTTGTGGTTCTTAGTACTTTCTCATAGAATTTATCATGATTGAGGATCACTCTGGGATCTGTCTTCTCCTGGTTGCCTGGGTTTCTTCCCATATAATAATTTTTTTACTATTTCTAGTTGGTCTGGTGGGTGAAACCCTAACCCTAGTCATCCCTAGCTTGTTGCATCCTAGTTTGGGATTTCAAGATGACTAGGGGGGTATATATTATTGTATTTTTGACTTAGTGAGGGATCCAAAACTTTCTTTTTGGTCCTTTCTTGTTGATGGTATTATACTAAACAAGGAGAGCTTGGATTTAGGGTTTTGTTTCTCTTTGTATTTTGTTGTCTGAATAATGTATTGATCCTACAAGTTTTGATGAGAATATAGTTGAATTCTAATCTAATAGTGGTGTGTGTCTTCTTGTTTTGATATTGAGCTCATATATGTTAATGTCACAAAGTGAGTTAGCATATGGTAAACAAAGAGTATTGTGAAATTATCTTTGAGTTCTTAACAAAGTTAGGATTAAAGTCTTTCAGGTAATTTCAGTGAGTTCATAGCTTGATAAGAATTTGATGTCCCGGTATGTGAGTGAGAGGGATAATAAGCAAAGTAGTTATCCTAAAATCAAATGTGTTTGAGTTAAAATTTGTAGTTGGTATAGGTTATTTAGTGACTCTATGCCCTGGGTTAAGGCACTGATCTATTCTCTAGAAGCAGTCAATCATCATCAATCACACACACATATAAATGATAAAATATTTCAATCAGTTAGTAAAGGGTATAGTGGTATAACATTTAGTGATTCCTTTCAAGAAGTGAATCAAAGGTACACCTGCCTGAGCATTTAAGCTCAAAGTGTAGGTGGATCTCATTGTTGATACTTATTAATTGGCCCTCTTCCTTGTAGACTTTGGAGTGGTGATAGAGTCAAAGTATCATTAAAGTTATCCATCAAAGTATAAATCTACAAGTTGAAGATCAAAGGGAGTAACCAATAGAAACTATGGTAAAATAAGTCTTAATAGGTTTTAATCTTGTTGCAGTGGATCTTCGAGGGTTTTGTTTTTGTCCTGTATTTTATTTTAGAAGAGTTTTTTTGGTATGATTTTTTTATTTTATGAAATAGGTTAGTTTAAATTTAATAATTGATACTAAAATAGTGTCTCAATGTTTAGTGAAAAACAATAAGGTATTGTTGGACTAAATATGTAAAGGTGAGAAGTGATAGGGGAGGGGTGAATCGGGATTGTAAAATACTTTCAACTATCTTTCTTAAGCATTCAAACTTTTCATAATGTTGCATGCATCACATAAAACATATAAAACATTAACAATAAATGTAACTCATAACACATTCATTTTGGTATTGCAAAAATCCATGTTAGAGGATAAAAACTATGTTGCGGATAAGATCCACAAATCTTCACTACTACAGTAAAAAATTTCTTAGTTAGAGCCACATTGTTAGCTATTTATGATAGCTTACCCTATTAAGAGCATTAACCCGGTTAAGATTTTAAAGACTACTTAAGTCTACCTTGCTAAAGGATTTTAAATTTATCATATAAGAACTATACTAGGTTAAAGGATTTACAATGTAAGACATGTTAAGATATTCTTGGCTAAGAGACTTTACAATTATAATTATAAACTTAATCAATAAAAAATATATCTGTAGTACTTGCATCAATCATATGCTTATCAAACTCTTTATGCTCATTAAAAAATTACCTCATACTATGCTCCACTCACAATATCAATTCGGTAATCAGTAGATTCAACTAAATCAAAATTTATCTCTTCTCTTTAATTCTCTATTACTTGACATCTTCTATGCTCATCACTTTCTATCTACAATCTCTGCTTCTCACATGTGCTCTCTCATACTCATACTTAGATCTTCACACTCTGATCAATCTATATACAATTCTACAAGTCACAAAAAATTTCTAGAATCATCTCCTTAAGTGGTGATAACATTGGTTACTCATCTAGTGCATATTTCAAATTTGATTCTTGTTAGTGGATATCACCTTGTAATCATTCATAATCATTAAATTTAAATCTCCAATGCTCTGTCAAATAATCTCCTCAAGATTTGCAAATCATTTTATGCTTAGTGTCTAGGTTCAATGTATCTATAGATTCTCCTTGTGTCAACTTGTCATGCTTGGTAACTCATTTTCCTTTTCTTAGTAACTATTTCATCTCTCAATTTGGTGAATGTTGAAGCTTGATATAACTTGGTGATCAGTTCTTCCTTGCTCAGTGTCTGAACTTCCCTTTCCTTTACCAAAAACTCCCTTTCCTTTATTTCTTTTACTGAATAGCTTGTGTTCTTTGCCAACTTGTCTTTTCTTCATTACCAAATGACTTTGACAATCATAATGAGTTCATCATAACTAATGAAAAAAAATAAAAATCTTACGAGTATCAATCTCCCCCTTTGGCATTAGTTTGGTATCTTTGTTAAAAACCTTTAATGTGATCAAAACTTTTGCCTTTCACAAAATTGTTCTATATCTCCATACCTCGGTAAACTCATTAATCCCCTATAGTAATACTTATAGTACACATCTCCATCCATATTCTATATATATATATATCATCCCTTTACTCTCTCATTTACATATTTCCTCTTTGTCATATAATGCATTTCCCCCTTTTTTTAACAAAAATACCAAAACAACAACTTATTGTTTATCCACTGGAGGGATTGTGGAAAAAATAAATTTATATCTTTCTTGTTCATCCTTGAGTTATGCCTTCAATGAATCCTTTAGTTTCTGCAACACTATGATTTTTTCACTAATGTCAGCTTTTAAGATCACTATGCTATCTATTTCATGTATATCTAATGTGCTGACTATTTTTTTTCCCTTTTCTATATACTTCTATAGTGATTCAATGTGGGGAATCAAAAATGTTTCGAGTTCTATTAGATCCATTCTAATCTTATTCTCCTCTCTTCTTAGCTCATATTGTAGTCTCATTAAGTGCCTGAACTTTTGATAATAAACCTTGAAAGAATTAGGCATGGTGGATACTTTTGATAACTGTCCAGTTAGCTCCTTTTCCAAATTATCATCTTTTTCTTTAATGTCCTTGGTAAGATTTGAAATCAAACAAATATGTTGAAACAATAAAAGAATGTCTTTCAATTATTTCTCCAATTCAGTAACCAAATCAAATAGAGTTACCTTGTCTAGTGCAATTTATTGAAGAATGTCTTCAATAACTTTAGTCTCTATTTTCTTCATGTACACTTACATTAAGTATTTTGATGTCTTAGTACCAGGTTGGTTTATTTGGTTTACCAATTCTCATAGCATGTTGTATATATCTCCTTTTTAATTTACACTAGCCTCTGGTAAAATTTCATGCAATATGTCTTTGACATTCTCCCGAACATTATTGTTTTTCTTCTTTGCAATGAATTGATCTTGTGCAACTTTTCTTTTCAATAAGTCTCCAAACTTAGATAATTATTTAGGGCTCAAAGTTAAAATATCAACCTTAGGAATAATGATAGGTTGGCTCAAATCAACCTCTTTTTCATGCTTCCTATTATTGGTCTTTCCCTTCTTTGTAGATGTTTTCTTCACATCATATTGTGTAGTAGTGGTGTCATCAGTATTTTCTTCTTTTTCTTTATTTTTCTCTTCCTGTTTCTTTTCCCATTTCTCTTCTTTCTTCACTTCATCTAGTTCCTTCACTTTCTCTTTTTCATTTTCCTTCTCTTGTTCTGTAGTCTTGGTAGGAGTTACTGACTCCATGGTTTCTTTTTTTGGTTCTGTTGGGGCAACTACATCTATTGGTTCATCTTTGGTTACCTCTAAGATTACTTCCTCAATCTCAGGAGAGTTCAATACCTTTTCAATTAGATGATCATCTTGTTCCATTAATCTTTCCTTTGTAGGATCATATATATTCATTTATTTTATTTCTTTGGCCTCATTTTCCATGATATCTCAGTCATCTTTTGTTTCCTCTATAGGGTCTTGTTCTCTAATATCCTCAATTATAAACTTATATTGATCAGTTGTCAAATAGATTGAATCTAACTTCATTGATTGTTGTTTTACCTCTTTAGCACTCAGTTGATCAAGAGAGAAAATCTTTTCTCCAAAGATCATCAGTTTCATTTTGGACTTCTTCTAACTTGTCAACCAAAATTTTGAGTGCTTTTCTCTTCGCGAGGAATCTCTTGGAGTATTCTTGTAGAGTATCTTTGATTCCTCTTTTAGGGGTATGTGCAAGATCATGGTATGCCAAAATAGGCCCTTAAGTGGCAATGAAAATTCAAAAAATCAAGTTTAGGCAAGTTGACATAAAAATTTGAACAAGTTATAAATATTATTTCAAAAATATGGAACATGAGAATCTGTATAAAATTGAATTTAGTTTCAAAGATACTAGGCCTTTTTTGAAACACAATTATTATATATGTTGAAAATTTTAAATTTCAATGTAGTAGTATGAAAATTTCAAGAGAAAAATAAGAAGTAGGTGTATGTCTAACCACCTTAAACACAATCAAATGATAATTTGTTTTTACAAGACTCTAGATATAAGTAGTAGACTCATGTGCAGATGTGACACATATTTTTATTGTAATTTCTTTCCAAGTGAATAATTAATTATGATTTTTCTTCTACAACTTTTCCATAATACAAAAACTTAGATGTCTGACCACACTAACTTAGTATAAAATTTATCAAATTGATTTTTTATTTTATTTCTCTTGTAGTAGGAAAAGCATAGAATGTGACACATGTTTTGGATTTCAAAAATGTTATACAGTTTGAAAGTTGTAGCTATTTTTCAATAAGTCTATCAACCAAGACTAGAAAGATAATAAGTAGGTGTATGTTTGACCACATTAAACAAAATTAAATCACAATATTTTTTAATAATATTGTAAATAAAAGTAGTAGACTCATGTCTGGATGTGATGTATTATTTTTTGTATTTTTTCCCCAAGTAAATAATTAATCATGATTTTTCTGCTACATATTTTCCTGAATATAAAAACTCTTGTGTCTAACCACTTTAACTTAGTCTAAACTTCATCAAATTGCAAGAATTTTTTATCATTATTCTAGTAGGTGAAGCATAGAATGTGATGTATATTTTAGGTTTCAAAAATGTTATATTGTTTGAAAGTTATATTTTTTTTTTCAAATAGTCTATCAATTAGAATGTCTTTTTCGCATCGCTACATTTTGGCATACCATGATCCTACACATACCCTTAGTTAGGTTTTGTATTTTGATGACCAAGAATATTTCTCATATTTTCTTCTTAGATGCTAGAGCATATTTCCTTCTAGAATAAATCTTCTTATATAGCTCATCAACCATATTTGGTGCTACCACTAGTACATTTAACCTAGTTTTATTACCCAAATTTTTTACCATAAAGCCAAAAGGTTTTGTTGGTCAGAATATAGAAGGAAAACTTTCATTTAAAAAAAATTTATGCTCATGTTAGTTGAAATTTCAACCAATACCATGTTAGTCAAAATTTTGACTAACATGGGCATAACTTAAATAAAAAAGGGTTTCATTTCTCATTCATTATTACCATGGTGAATTTGTTTCAAGGGAATTGCACCACATGATTTGTTTGAAACATGAATTTGAAGATCATCTCATCATTGCTTCATCAGTTTGAGCATCATCAGTTTCATCCGAAGGTTTTTCTTTTACCTGTTCTTTTCATGGCTCGATGAGGTTTCCATTATATAATGTTATGGTTAGTCTTAAATCCCTTAGTTCTTTTACCTATTCTTTTCATGCTTCAACGAGGGTTCCATTTCTTCCTATAATTTGTGAACATATTTTATGTTTTAGATGGTATGTTATATTTCATTTCTCATGACATTTAAAATTGATGAGCTATGTAGAAAAGTCTTAAAAAAAAACCCAATCATTCTAGGATGTCTTAGCAGCTTGATTATCCTTGTTTTATTAGGAGGGCTTCTTACAGTGTGAAGAAACTTGAAGTTTGTAATATTTGGGAAGGGTAAGAACCAGGGTAACTTTCAATTGAATCTCTATGCAATCTTCTTTGCAATGTTTTGTGTATGTGTGTTCGATAATGGGTGGTCTATTTTAAATGCATAATCTTGGAATGAAATGTTGAAACATAATTAACAAGTGATGCAACCCATTTCCCCTTTCACTAAATTTCAATATTCAAGAGACTATTATAAATCTTAATAACACCACAATTAGTTCTCCCTACAATCATCACTAGACTAAGCTCAGAAGGATTCTCCACAATAATGTCCGCAACCCTTTCCCATGTTGCACTTCAAAGCTCTTCTCACTAGGAAAGTGTGAAGAAACTCATTAGCAAGTTAGAAAAGGGGATAACAAAGAACAATGGAGTGGTGAAGCTCTAGTTAATGATCGATTCCATATCTTAGTTTACATTCACTATTATGATCTCTATAATATATATCCAAGACATATGAAACATATATCATAATGACAATACATTGTTTTTAACTCCATTCCATTCATGGAAGATAATAAATACTTTCAATCCATCATTTCTTCATGATATTTCACTGGTGCACTGTTCAGGAACAATCACTCTTCCTTGGACTCCCACACACTAACCTTCTTCATAACCCTTGGAAATTCAAAAAGGGATTCAACTTAAATGGTATCCATTCCAACATACTCACTATGCATGAAAAAGAAACAATCTTAAATCCAATCATTGCATCAATTTATCATGATTGTTACATTCCCTGACTGTACAGGGACAATCACATTTTGAGGATCCAAAACACCTTCCAAACATTCACAAAACTATTCAAAACTCCAATGAAATGTAACACCATATCCTAGAAATCATTTTAATCCATATCAACCATAAAAGTAAATGTTTTTCAACAATATAGTCAAACTATACCCTCAAGGGCAGTGACTGGTAGATTTCAAATGAATTTACATTTTCATTTCTTGAACATAGTTTATATTTACTGTTATGATCTGGAATTGATCATTAACTTGGTCCATTCCCAATACTCATTAACTTAGTTTACATTCACTATTATGATTTGTATAATCTGGAACAATGGAGTTTTTTATTTCTAGTTTCTAGAGTGTATTTATTTTGATGTTATGTAAATTTTATTTAAAAATCAATAATATCAATACAAGTATAAGCATTGTTAAGTGGGTTTGTATGCTTAATTCAATTTGTGCAAGAATATGATGTACTTTACATACTATTAAATTTTTGACAAACTTTCACATATTAACTTTTGAAGTAGAACTAAAGGCAATGCATAATTGTTAACTTGTTATTAATAAAAAATTTATTGGCAAATCAGAAATCAGTTATTGTTGATGTTTTAAAACTAAACTATTTTAACTAAAGTATACATGTGGTTTTTATAGGAAGAGGTTGAGAAAACTATAATCTTGAACAAACTAAGTGGAATATGTAAACATTTGCTACATTGTCTCTTTTCTCTATGATTGATTATAAATATCATGGTGTTTTATGGCACTTTCATTAATTATATCATGGTTGTGCTCTACTATTGTACTTAACATTTAACATATCTCCAATTATTACAATGACTTGCGCATGCTTGTACCTTGTGGTTGTTCCATCTTCTTATCATGATTGTTTCTGATTTAAGGCATGATATTTCAGTGTCTTCTTATTGTATTTATTCTATTAAGACTTCAAACTGAGTGACATTTCCTTTTCACATGAGCATAGAATTCAAAATTGCGTCTATAGAAGAAATTATTCATTAATAGTAGATAAATGTGTTTTTCCCTATGATCTCATGATAATGGCCATATTCAATAACCCTATAACATGATGGTTGTTCCTTTTAAGAGATATGGTTGTTCCATTGTTCTAAAAACTACACTTTATTCTCCTCTTGACATGATAGCATTATATGTCAAAAACTTTGAGGTTCTCTTACCTTTAGTATGTCATGGCTTCACATCTATGTTGCTAAATCTCACTCTGAAAATGAACTTCTTTTAGGAAACAATGAAAATCCTCTATGGGTTCATACTTATTGTGACTTCCCATAGTGCACTATCATTTCTTGTACACTGTATTTTTCCAATTCTTTTAAATTGTCACTTTCTTTGAAAATTAATGACATATGTTGCTTACATTTGATTCAATTTCCATATTAATTACTCTCTTCAGTTGTATTAGGAACTTTTTCCTTTATCATGTTGGATGCAAACTTGTAACATCTCTTTTATCTTCTAGATTTTTTTGTTCATTTATAGTGCACTTTTGATGGGTTGTCTATATGTAATCATGATGCTCTATTTCTTCATAGTTGTGACTCTTAATGATTAAACCATCTCTTGATCATTTTATTACACTTGATTAATAAATGCTTTCAAAATCCAAGAAATTTTTAACATTAGATATAGAAGTACAAAAAATAAGGCCCCAATATATGTACATCATTAGAGAGCTTCATATTCTTTGTATGGATGTGAAGTGCTTCCAACCTACCTAATTCATCCAGAAGCCCAATATCAATCTCCCTATTGAACCTTCCAAACCTTCTAAGTGTTAGATCAATACTATTTGGTAGCCTTCAAATAACATAGTCTACCATTAAAGGAGATAATTTATCCTCTTTATGATGCTTGATTAATGAAGAATTTTGAAATTCTAGCCTTGATAATTTGTAGCTTGATGTAATTGCTTCAACTTCACATTCTTTATTTACTTTAGCATCAAGAATAATATCCATAGATTCAGTAATGTAGTGAGGAGATTTGTGTAACTCCCAAAATAATTATAACTCCCAAAATACTTATCCTTTTTAATATTTCATGGTCTAGTCAACATGATTTGTGCATGTATTTGTAAATGTTGTATAATATTATATTATTTATTTTTTTATTATTATATACAAGATACTACTAATGTTTGTATGTTTACATTTTGTATATTTATAGCCTGTAAAGAAAGTCCACACCTGGAAATATGAACCCATAACAAAACAACAAGATAATTACTAGATTGTGGTCTTAGTTCCAAAGAAAGGATGTTTGTAAATGTAAATGTCCTTGAAAAAAGTGTAAGGGCTTAAAGAATCAAAGAATTCTAATCATAATAGCCCAGAGTCATTGTAGGAAACATGGTGACATTGAAGGGGGGCACGATTTTCATTGATTGGTGAATGTGGATTTCCAATTGGAGGAACATGGAGGTGTGAATATCCAAGCCGATGATAATGCCCCCATGGAAGAAGATGATCCTTTGGCAGAGAACACAATTGAAGATGATGGTATTGGCGTAGCTGATAATGTGCTAGAGGACATGATTGAAGAAGATGGTATTGGTGTAGCTAATCAAGATGATCATGATGATGGTACTAGTGCATCTAATAATGATGATGAAGATGGTCTTGATATAGCTATAGTTGACAAGGCATATGAGCCCCTATACCAAGGTTCCCAAACAACTCTTCTCTCCTCTATAGTGTTGTTGGTGAACTTGAAGATAATGAATGGTTTATCCAATGTAGAAATGTCACATATGCTAAGGTATGCCATTTTTGTCATCTTCAATGTTAGCATACCATTATGATTCATTATATTAACAATTCATATTTGTTGTTGTAGGTTGATAGGTGAGTTTTTTTTACCACCATCAAACATTCTGCCTTGTTCGTACTAAGAATTATCTACCATTATGAATCGAATTGGAATGAAGTATCAAATAATACATGCATGTCCCAATGATCACATTCTATATCATAAACAACATGAATTTGCAATAGAAAGCCTTGATTGTCATATTAGTAGATATCGGTCAGATCAAATAACAAAAAAGGTGCCTCACAAGACTCTTTAGTACATTCCATTATTCCACGTCTTCAATGATTATTCAGGTGCACTACCTTGGCACAATTTATGGATTACCATGCACACAATAGAAGTCAAGATGACATTATACGAATGCCTAGGGATGGTTCTTCATTTAAAGACATAGAAACAACATGGCCACACTTTAATGAAGAACCTTGTAATCTCAAGATTTCAGTAGTAGTGGGCATTGTTAATCCATTTGGATATATGAGATCTGTTTACTCAATGTGGCCTATTTTTGTTATTAACAATAACATTCCTCCTTGGATGTCCATAAAGAGGGAGCACATAGTGTTGTCAATGATTGTACCAGGTATTTTTTCATTTAATAGTTATGTAAATTAATTTATAAACACTACTTCAAGATGGTAATAATAATTATGTAATATTTTTGTTCAGTCAACAAGGTAAGTACCAAGTTAAAGATATCAATGTGTATATTGAGCCCCTTATTGATGAGTTATTGATTTTATGGAATGGAGTCACTATGTATGACATCTCTAGACCAATAGGACAAAGAAAATTTCAATTCCATGAAATTCTTGTATGGACTATACATGATGCCCCTAGGCTAACTCATTTTTGTGGTGTGTTATATATTCATGTTAAGGTCACGTAATTTTGGTATGTTATAGTGCTTACACATTATTGTTGTATGTTTAAGTTGTGCATGATAATTGTACATGATCAAATTGTACGGTATCTTTTAGGTCTTCAGACAAAGGGTAAATTCACATGTCTAGTTTTTGGTTCGAAGATGAAATCTTGTCATTCAAGAAGTTTAGGAAAGAAGGTGTTCGATGAGTTTAGGCACTTTCTCAACAATAATCATAAGTATTGAACTATCAAAAAAGATATTTTTAATGGGAAAGAAGAGACAACATCAACACCATAAAGAATGACACCTCATCTATGGAAGTTGGAATACAATAGACTAAATCTTTGAGGTAATGTCATTTTATCTGATGATTTTTGTTTGAAATTTATATTTTGATATTGTCTTTTATTTACTAATGATGTTATTGATGCTTGTGAAGGTCATCAAGGCATCAATGACCAAATTCCTAGAGGAATAAAAAGTTATCCTTGTCAATTTAGTAGGTTTCCATACTACAAGGATCTCCCAATCATGCATTTGTTTGATGCTATGCATATTGGGAAGAATGTAACAAAGACACTATGGAAAATATTGGATGGAAGGTGTGACAAAGAAAAAATTACCAAAATTTGTAATGACATTCATGAATCCAATCATGCACTAAAAAATTTCATTGAATCAAATAGAAATGGAGACCGCATAAATACGAGTGCCCTTCCCTGGTTATTAACTAAGCATCAAAGTGATGCATTAAAAGAAGTCATAAAAAACAAAATTTCCAATAGGATTTGCTGAAAATATAAGTAGTCTTGTATCAACGAAAGGTGATTCTAGGCCATGGTTGAAAAAACATGATTGCATACCTTCATCAAGGTAAGTCATGCTCTCTATTTACAATATATTTGTAAAATTGCATGTACTTTTTATTGTATTATTTTACAATATATTGAAAAGATCATTTTTTAATCATTGCAGTACGTCCTACCTCTATTCCTCCTAGACCAATTTCATAACAGTTTTAAAAAAGTTATATACGATCTTGGAGAATACATGAGGTTAGAAGTGTTATTTCTTAGACTTGTACATATATTATATTTATGACTTTCTTTAGTTTTTATGTAATTTATTTTATATTTTTATCTAAAATCTTGTTTATATGTTCTTGTAAGTTGAATCTCTTTTAGGTGGTTATCATCTAAAGAAATTGATAAAAAAGATAAAATATTGGAAGAAAAAAATTCCCCAGCTTATGTGTGAAATGCAAAAGTGTCTACCTCCAACTTTTTTCAATGCTCAAGAACACTACCTCATACATCAAGTTGAGGAGATTGAATTGTATGGACCTGTACAAACTAGGTCAATGTGGATAGTTGAGAGGCACTTGAAATTTATGAGGGTCTTTGTTTGATAAAGAGTACATCCTAAGGGTTCTATAGTGGAGGGATATATGGTATATGAGACCAAGGTGTACATTAGTGAATATCTTCCCAAGTTTGCAGCAAATATCCATGTAGATCACATTTGGGATCCCAACTCTATTAACAAATTTGAAGGGGAGTACTTGATGGGTAAAGGGAGATTGAGGAAAGTGAGAGGTAATTATATGATGTTATTTTAGTTTATTAATTATTATAGATCTTCAATATAAGTTGTTTCTAAGCTATCTATTTGTTTTCTTTATAGTTGGTCATGAGTGGGATGCACTACATTTGTATATTGCAAACTTGATTGTATGATGGTATGGATTTCAAAATCTCAAGAAAATGATCACTCATTAACATGGGATGGTGTTACATCATTGGTTAAAGAAGCTCATCGTAATGGAGATCCCAATGTTACTCCAATGGTACTTGATCTAGCATATGGTTGAAGAGGTAGAAAGGTACATATAAGTTTACTAACCATGACCCATAAGTTTAATATAATCTCATGGCTCAATGCAAATAATCTTGACATGTTTGAATAATTACATATCAAACACCACAAAGCTATATACTACCATGGCCATAAATTTTGCATAAAAAATTTAGACGACACAAAGAAAACTTGTGATTCTAGGATAAGCGTAGTCTTCAAGGTCACTAATATTTCATCTAGAAATGACATACATCCTCAAAAATCTTAAAATTGATACTATGGCATTTTGGATGATATAATTGAGTGTGATTTTAATTCATTCAAATTAGTTCTATTTGTCATCAAATGGTATAGGCTATAGCTGAATCAAAATGATCCTGATAGGACTATTATTAAACATGATAGTGGATTTACAATGATTAATACAAGGTCATTTGAGCCATTTGGAGATGAGTTATTCCAAGCCAATGTGAGAAAGTGTTTTACTTTGTCGTTCCACATAAACTGGGTTGGTCATTTGTTGTTAGACATGATCCAAGAAGAAGGTCAGTACAGTATAATGTGATGGAAGAAGAAGATACTAAAGAATTAGAAGATGAAGTAAATGATGATCATGGATGACTGTTACACAATGAAGAAGAAGAAGAATAAAATGATGATGATTCTAGTGATGCTGACAATATTGATGGTGATGATCATGATCATGTTGATTAAGATGGTGTTGATCAAGGCAATGATGGTGATGGTGATGATGGTGATGATGATGGTGATGATGATGAAGATGATGGTGATGATGAAGATGATGGTGATGATGATGATGATGATGATGATGATGATGATGATGATGGTAGTCATGATGATGATGATAGTCATGATGATGACATGGATGAGGAGGATGATCAATAACATGATAAATGAAATGTATGTTGAGGTATAATCAACGTTACGTATGAGTTATTGATTTATTCATAGAAATTTGGATTAATTTATTATGTGTTGAACTCTATAGTCATGGATTATATTTTGCATCATGTAAATTTTGTCTTCTATGTAATTTATAGCTTACATATCATGTAATTTTTAGCTAACTTAAGATAAATGAATTACATATGTAGGAAATTTAATGCCTTTGACATGGATCGATAGGTATAATTTATTATTTGGTTTCCTTCTCTTTAGTTAGAAAAATATATAGATCCTACTATGTCTCTCATTTTATGGATTGCAAGTATCACCAAATAGGTATTTGTCTGATCTATCTTCCTCAAGTGAGGAAAATGTGGGAATAGAAGAAAAAAGTGAGACATCTAGTAGGTCTAAAATACGGAGATCAACTAGAGGTCAAAATATTAGAAGAAAATTTGATAAACAAATGCAATTTTTCCTTGCTAAGGGGGGGTCATGTTCTTATGATAATGAGACCAAAGGTCACATGGAGGTTCCCTTAAGGTACACACATCTTTAGAAAGAATGGGTACCCAAGGAACTACCTCCAGTTAACACTAATTTTTCTGTTAACGAAAGGATATATCACATAGCTCCATCTTCATTACATGGTTTGGGATTATTTTCCATGGATGGCATAAAGGTCAGCTATAATCAAGTTTTTGAATTGATGGAGTATGTAGGACCTTGTTACAATTACAAGAATTGGATGCAGATTGTGCAATATAAAAAAAGTATGCCTAGGTATGCATTGTCAACAAATTAAATATACAATGCAAAGAAAATGATCAAACTAAAAGGCTCACTATGTATATTGATGGAAGGCCAAAAGAAACAGGGAATATTGTTAGTTTTATAAATATTTCTTGACCTGTGTCAACTAATAAGTGACCGAATTATATATTTGAGGCACACGAAGGAAATCATATATTTGTATGTGTGATAAAATTAATAAGTGCAGGGGAAGAGCTTCTGATAGATTACAATTTGAATCGTGTAGATAAAAAAAAATTCCCTATCATGGGACTGGTAAGTATAACATTTAAACCAATTGCCTCCAATTAATATTGACTCCAATTGCTTCTAATTGCTAAGAATTACTAATCTTTGTCACAGGGAGACATGGATCCACCTCAAGATACAAGCGGGGATGTTCCTCATAGTACACCTTCTTCATCAAAGGTAAACCTTAATAAGTGTAATTGTAAAAATTATATAGAAACAAATGTCATATTATTATGTTCTTTTCTTGATGGCTTTGGAGTTATTTTGATACAATTTTACTGATATTGATGTCACAACTTCATACTTATTGATAGAGAAAAGAAAAAATGGAAGCAAATCAATTGCGATCTAAAGTTGAGGCAACATTTATAGATGACATTGAATCTAAATCTAACCATGTATTCATGGCTACTCAAATAAAAACTAAATATGGTAAAGAAATTCTTAACCTTCTAATGGAAGAAAACAAAATTGAGGAGTCAAAGGAACTCAAAGAAGAATTGATACATAGAGTCAATTGTATTAATGTAAGTAGTAATTAATCTTAAGAAATAATTAAAGTTCAATAAATGTTTATATTTTATACTATCTTATGGATCATGATCTAAAATATGATGTGTTCCTCTTACATGATTATTTGACACATGTGAATCATGGTCAATATTATGAGGGTTCTAGCACCCCACCGCCTTCATGTAAATAATCCTTGAATCTTTCACCATTGATTTAACCTTTGTATGCATTATTGACACAAATTATGTTTGGGATGCTTCTAGTACCCCATTTAGTCTTTATCCATTAAAATTTTCTTTGCTAACAATGTATTCTTCAGCTCATGATGAAGTGCAGATGCCTCCTTTGATTAACATTCCACTATCGAAGGTTGCATTGTCTGCAACAAGGTGCTTGGAGACATCTTCCTCTGTATTAGCTACAACTGGTAAAACCTTATTTTTCTATATTTTGTTATGTGGTAATCATGTGTTGATTATTTTTCTTGTGTGAATTTTATACATTACATGGACCTATTTTGTGCACTAATAGATACACCTACACCTGGTACAAGGATAGATCAGACCAATACTAGTGAAGATCAACCATTTCCTGGATCAGCTCGTGTTACTAGTACTGGTTCATTTGCAGAGACATTATTGTTGAACAAGAACAATATGGTTCCCTTAAAAGTACCAAACCTTCTAGGTGCTTTAAAATTGTTATTATTTATAGTGCAATTATAGTTTACTTATACATAACTAATTTTGGATTGATAATCCCATATTTTTTTGTAGGAAATGATGTTTTTTATGATACTCTTTTTGAAATGACATAAAAGCTATTTGGGCCCATCATACCATCCATCTTCGTCAACAACTGGTTAAGGACTCTGTTCGTAGCACCACCAGTATCCCCAAGACTTCTTCCACACTATAAACATGCAAACCAATTATGCATCACTAGTCAAACCCTATCTCTCAAATAGTTCAAACAAAGTGAAAAAACCCACATTTTCATGTAGAGAAGAGAAGATGGATTGTTAGAGCCCAAAGAAGTCTGGAAAATAGAATGAGTAGGGACCCGCTGGCAACAAGTAGTACAATGAGTGTGGACACCTAAAGATAAATATCTAGACTAATCACCGATCAGGATATTGTTTGTGCTTAGTCTGGATTTTTATCTTCAATTTTTTTTAAACATTCCATATGTCATCAAAATTATGACTAACCGTGGTCAAAATATGGTGTCGTGGGTTTCACATCCTGGTCGGAGCTGCCAAATATTTTGTCCAATATTAGTCAAAATTATGATGCAAGTTGGTTGAACTATGACCATCATGAGTTTGGCATCCTGGTCAGAGCTACCAAATATTTTGACCAATATTGGTCTAAAGCACGATGAATTTTGGTTGAAATACAACCATCGTCAGTTTGGCATCATGGTTGAAGTGGCTAAATATTTTGACCCACATTGGTTGAATTTTCAACCAATATAGAAATACTATCCAATGTTTTTTATGGCCAAGATTGGCCTCATTTTTGACCAAAATTAGTGTCGAACATTCTATGATTAAAGAGAAATATTGATATTTCAATGATAAAAATAGCAACCAATCAATTGGTCAAGTTTTTGACCCATTTGGGTAGAACCTTCGACCAATACTCTATCAAAAAAAGGTACAAAATCTACTAGTGTACTTCAACTAGTGTAGTTTTGAATTTGTGTAAAGTAAATACAATAACCTCTTCCATTTTGTCTTTTTCTTCATCATTCCTCTTCTCATATTTGAGATGTTTTGAGACCCGAATAACCTCCATATTTCTTAAGTGTCTTTAGAGACTCATAAAGATCTTTAATTTTGGTATCTGACTTTGGACAACCTTAAATTGTAAAATATCCTCTGATTTGGTTTCGCATTCCTGTTACAATTTCAATTTTCTTCTAGGATTCTAAGTAGCCTTCTTCTCCCTTGAGTATGTTTTTGTCTTTGTTGACTTAATTTTTCTTTCTTCTTCTTTGTTGGTGTGTGTTAGGAATGGGAACACTGAGAGGGGGGGGGGTGAATCAATGTTCACTATATTTTATCCCTTACACAATAATAATATAACCACTAACCAAAATACCAATAGTCGGTTGCTTGCACTGTTCTTCTCTAGCATTCATTGTCTATGCAACTTGAACTCTCTGTATCAAGTTCTCATATTGAATCTCCTGATCATACACTCTTAGACTTAGCATGAATATGATCTTAACAAATTACATTCAAGGGAACATACCATAATTCTTTTGTATGCATGTGTGCTGACATTCTAATCTTCAAGTACTCTATATACTATAAAGTTTCAAGGGAAACTAGAACTCCACATATGATTAAGGAGGATGAAGAGGACAATATGAATTCTTTTGTGGACACTGACATTGGTTCTTTCCAAGTTCAGAAGATAGAGGTGCAAGAAAAGGTCAAGCCTATCCTTTTGGCTGATGATGAAAGTAACATGGCAAAAGGTATTGTCTTATGGACTCTGTATTTTGATGGTGCAAGTTCAAAGGAAGGTGTCAGAGTAGGAGTGCTATTGATATCCCCAAGTGGTAAGACTTTCAAGTTTTCTTTCACTCTCTTATACCTTTGCACAAATAATGTCGCTAAATATGAGGCCCTATTGATTGGTTTGAGACAAGCATCAAAACATGGGATCAAACATCTTAGGGTGATTGGTGATTCTGAGTTAATAGTTTCTTAGATTAGATCAAAGTATGCATCTTAGAATCAAAGGCTGAAGCAATATAGAAATGCTATTTGGGATGAAATTAAAGGTTTCAGTGCTTTTGGTATTGATTGGGTGGATAGAAGCCAAAATAGGATGGTTGACTTACTATAAAACATAGCATTAAGGCTAGAGGATATTACTTTTGTAGGGATATCCAGGATTGAGTGTAAGTCTAGGCCTTCTATCCTAGACAATGTTGAGAATTGGTGGGTATTTTCTGATGATTAGGATATACTAAGGTTTTTGCAGTGTGAATCTCATTTTGATGGTCAAGAGATGGATTTCAACACTTATGTTGACATTATAAATGGAAAAGAGAATGTTCTTGGGAAGGAAGTTTTGCAACTAAAGTCAAATAGGATCCCAAGGGGATTGGTTGCTCTTGAGAGAGCATTTGATGATAAAGAAAGGACATGTTTTCCTAAAGTTGTTGATAAGATAAATGATTTGGAGGAAATAAATTTAGGAACAAGTCAAGTACCCAAAAATGTTTATATAGGTAAATGTTTGTCTCAAAAAACTAGGAACAATTTGATTGATCTTCTCAAAAAATTTAGACATGTCTTTGCATGGTCTTATGATGATTTGAAAGCCTATAGAGAGGATCTATTCCAGCATGAAATACCATTGAAAGAAGGTACTAAACCTTTTAGGCAAAAATTAAGACCTGTGAACCCTACCTTGGCACCAAAAATGCAAGATGAACTCAAAAGATGATGGATGCTACCATTATCAAGCTTGTCAGACATTCTACTTGGGTGTCAAACTTGGTTCTAGTCAGAAAAAATAATCGTGACATTAGGTTATGTGTTGATTTTAGGAATTTGAATGTCAATTCTTTGAAGGACAATTATGGTTTGCCTAATATGGAGAATATGTTGCAAAGGGTTACTGGATCAGAGTTAATCTCCATGATGGATGGTTTCTTTGGATATAATCAGGTCATGGTCGAGGAGTCAGAATAGTTCAAGACTACATTAACTACCCCTTGGGGAACATATGTTTATGTTAGAATGCCCTTTCATCTAACAAATGCAGTAGCTACTTTTCAGAGAGCTATGGATGTGGCCTTTGTAGACTTCATAAACAAATTTCTAGTGGTGTATCAGGATGATCTCACAACATATTCAGAAAAGGAAGATCAACATTGTGAAAATCTTGAGAAGATTTTTATTAGGGCTTTGGAGTATGGGATTTCTTTGAATCCAAAGAAGTGTTCTTTTGGTGTTGTGGAAGGCAAGCTCTTAGGAAATATTGTGTCCAAGGATGGAGTGAGAATTGACCCTAAAAGGGTTATGGCTATAGATAAGCTTTCACCACCTAGAAATGTTAAAGGAATACAAATTTCTTTCTTTGGGGAGGTAAACTTTCTAAGGAGATTTGTTACAAATTTTGCAGAAATCAGTCTTCCTATCTCTAGGATGTTGAAAAAAGAGGCAAAGATTGAATGGAATGAAGAAGAAGATGAATCTTTTAGAAATATCGAAAAGGCCATCAAGGATGCTCCAGTTTTGAGGACACCTGATTATGGTAAGCCCATGCAGATATTTTCTTTTGCTTCTTGTCATACAGTTGCAGCAGTTTTATTACAAAGAATTCAGATGGATATGAACAACCCATATCATTTTTTAGTAAATCCGTACAAGCAGTAGAATTGAAATATGATATTTTTGAGAAATAGGCTTATGCCTTAGTCAAAGCAGTCAAGGCTTTTAGATGTTATCTTGTAGGAGCTAAGGTGATTGCTTATGTTCCTAGTGCTGTAGTTAAGGATATATTGGTGCAACAAGAATTTTTAGGAAAAAGATGTAGATGGATCAATAGGATCCAAGAATTTAATATTGATATCCAAATTACAAAATTGGTAAGAGGCTTAGGTCTTTCAAAATTAATGGCACAAAGAAATTTAGTTGCAAATCATGTAAATGTGCTAGAAGAAGAACAAAGGCCCTACATTTGTGATTTGGATTAGTGTGATTGGTACAAATATGTTATTGGTTACTTGTAGAAATTGGTTCTTTCCCCTAAGATGGATGAAAATAAAAGGAGAACTATCAAGTAGCAATCTTCAAGGTATGCCATTATACATGGAAAGTTATGGTGGAGAAGCAATGAAGGAGTATTGCTAAAGTGCATAGACCATGAGAGGTTTGAATCTTTGTTGAAGGAAATGCACCAAGGTGTGTGTGGAGGACACTACATGGAAAAGACCACAACTCACAAGATCCTTAGGTCTATGTTTTGGTGGCCTACAGTTTTTAAGGATACACGTCAGTTTGTAAGAAGATGTGATGCATGCTAGAAATTTGTTGGAAAGTTGAAATTTAATGGAAATTTTCCACTCAGACCTATTGTAGTTTAGGCTCCTTTCCAGAAGTGGGGTATAGAATTTATTGGGGAGATTCCAAATAAATCTAGTGGTGGACATTCTTACATATTGGTGGCAATAGACTATTTTACTAAGTGGGTTGAAGCTATCCCTACTAGAAAGGCTACTAGCAAAGTTGTGGCAGATTTTATGATGCAGAACATCCTTACCAGGTTTGGTTGCCCAGAGGTAGTTGTGGTTGATAATGCAATGTGTTTTAGATCACAAGAATTTAGTGATTTTTGTCAGCAATATGGGATACACATTTCATTTTCTTCCCCATATCATCCACAAGGAAATGGCCAGGCTGAGTCCGGTAACAAAAGTCTAATTAAGATTCTCAAGAGAGTGTTGGACAAGAATAAGAAGGCCTGGGACTCAAATTTATGGTGGGTACTATGGGCTGATAGGGTAACTATTAAGAAGGCCATAGGTTGTGCTCCTTTTGATTTGGTATATGGAATAAGTGCTAGATTGCCTCAAAATTATTTTTTGCAAATGTATAAGTTCATCCAAGCATATGATGAAGATTTGAATGATGAGATGAGAGTAAGAATGGATGAGCTGATCTGGTTGGAAGAAGTAAGGAGAGATGCACATGAAAGAAATGAGACATTGCAGAGACAATGTAAGAGTTTGTTTGATAGAAGGGCTACCCAGAGAAGTTTTGAAATTGATGACCTTGTCTTGATGTTGAATGCAAGGTTAGAAGATAAGGGGAAGCATGGAAAATTTGATCCAATTTGGTTGGGCCCTTATCTTATTGAAAGCAAATGGGGGACAGACTCTTATGTCCTGAAGGATTTAACTGGTGGTACTTTGGAATTTCCTGTTCATGGACAATTGCTAAAGTTTTACTTCTCCTAAAGTATCCTTTCCATTAATGGTAGTTTAGGTTTTCCCCTATACAGTCATCTTTTTTTTTTTTTTGGGTCAAAGTTTTGAGTTGGTCTTCTCTTCTAGGAGATTCTAGCTTTCTCATTGTATCTGCAGGAGATACACGTCGCCAAGTATGACCCACTATTAGCACTGGTAAAATTTTCATGGCTTCTTTCCCCTTTTTCCTATTCTCTACATCCTTTTCCTATTTTCTGGCAAAACCCCAGGCAAAAATTCAAAAATCTAGCCGTTGCCATAAAACCCTTGTTTTGTCTCACCCTGTTCTAGTTTTGTGTTACCTTTTTGCATCACTTAAAAATCCCTTAGTGCATGTGGTTATTTTCTCTCCCGGTGTTCACTGAATCGAGTAATACTTTTTCATGCCTTATAAACTTTTCAGTGGTTCAACGAACATTGTTCGCGTAATCTCTAAATGCCTAGTGGTCTTATCTTTTTATCCAGTGACCTAGCAAACACTGATATCTTTTTCCCTTAGCCACTCATTCGTGAGATGGAAGTGCCCTGCAGTGAGATTCTAGATTGATGGTTGTCTTATAAGCAGATAGAATCTTTCTGGCTCATAAGATCTTACACCTGCCATTGATTTCTTGTTGTGATGTAACTTTTCCTTTCAGGTGGGTCCACTTGCCAAGTGTGCTGATTTGGTGATATCTAATTGGTCCATGAGGTGTTAAGTCAACTTTTGTTAGAGGGTCCTATGTCAGAGAATTTGTGGAGCATTATAAAAAGTTGATATAATGGTTGTCGTAAGATCTGATAGAATATGTCAGAGGTATACAAAGTCGAGACAATCATTGATCTCTCTCCAGGTGGGCCCAGTTTCTGGTCTAAGAATTTGGCGGCGCAGTTAAATTTTTGGCGGTCTTGATAAAGTCTCTGGTGTTCGCGCATTCTCATAATTATTTGGTGGAGTTCTAAACTTTTAGCAAATGGGTGAATGATGAAGGGTGCTCCCCTTAATACCACAAGCACATAACAGAAATAGAGAAACAACAACAATAATATGCAAGAATAAAAAATTGGCTTCTTATTATCTGCACAAATGTGGAATTACAAACTTTCAAAATTACAATATACAAAGCCACATGGGCATTCCCTTACAATATTCTGTAGGAAAAAGTCTCAAATCAATACCTAGATCTACTACCCAGAACTACCCTAGACAACACTACGGGCCTTCTTTATAGACGCAATTTCCACCGCCTAAGAAGGTTCTAGAAATTTAGCCCTTAGGGTCGACCAAACTTAGAATTATTTTATTTTACAATTTATTACATCAAAGTCAGCTCAAAATGAGTTTTGAAACCCAAACAGAAATTTTGAAGAAAAATTATTTTTCGCCATTTCAGGTGACCCAACTTTTGAAGACCATAAGTCATCGCCCGTTGACCTAATTGGCTATTATAACCCCATTCTGGAAATGCCACAAAGTGCTCTACAGGCTTGATTGGCGTGAAGCACCTATCACCCAAATTTTCATCCTCATCTGGGGCCTCTAAAGCCTTCAAAACTAAGTTTGAAGTTTCTGTACCCTGCTGCCAATATCAAAAATCTTCAATATCTTCAAAACTACACCTGATCTAGTCATGAAACTTTTCTGCCAGGCTGATATGACTGAGATGAACCTCCATATGTAAAATTAGACATTCCAAGATCGTAAGACTGACTTACTTAAAATAGCAAGTTTCCATAAATAGCAACTCTACACAAGATAGCCCTTATTGAATACAAAAACAAAAATATTTTTGGGTGATGCAAGATTGCTCTTACACCCAAGATGCTCCTGCATCAATGAATAGGTGTATTCATTGAATCTCTAGATAATGTGGTAGTTTTTCAAGTTTTTTAGCGAATTGGTGAAAGTCTTTAGTCACTAATTCACTAGATCATCAGTGGGCCCTCATCTTTTTTATGCATTCGCCAGTTCACAAAGAGTAACCTGAGGTTATGAAAGGACTTCATGATTCAGCGAAAAGATTTGTTCACTGAATCATTTGATCTAACATGGGTTAAGTAATGTATTCTATGACTTGGAATTTCCCTGCAGTCACGTATTCACCGAGTGGTCAAAGGGTTAAGTGTTTGTCGAGAAGGGTGGGACTGATTTCCATGTGTTGCTGAGGTGTCAGGTTTTGATTGGCTATGGATTTCAGGTATGCAGACATGTTAGTGGACCTGAGGATTTCTAGTTTAGTGGGTTTTGACATTTTCAGAGCATTGATGGTTAACGTATGATCTTAAGGGTTTTCTTTGACACTTGCAATCTTATGCCTGCCATTGATTTCATATCTTTTTAGAGGGTTGTTAGGGTAGGGAGAGATTCTCCATCTGACGGTTGTCTTATAATTTGACGGAATCTTTTGGCTCTATGTGAACTTCAGACGACCGTTGATCTTTTTGATGTGGGCCCAGTGAATCTCTCAGTCTTTTTGGTGGATCTGATAAAGGGTTAGTGGCACCGACAAAATTCAAAGGTTTCACTCTTTTGCATAATAAAATGGTAGTGCTCTTAATGTTTTAGCAATTTGGTGAACAAGGATTCACGTAGTAGCTAAATAAACTGGGAGAGAGGAAAAATGTTTAGCGAACTAGTGAAATTCCTTCAGTCGCCCATTCGCCAATTAAGAACTGAGGTTAAGTGTTTTTCTTTGTTCGTTGATTTGCTAAGGTTGAACATGAGTTAGGGGTTTCATTTCATGAATGAGATAGCATTGTCGCGTGGTTGCTAAATGTAAACCAAGATTCCTATTAAAGGTAAATCATAAGACCCATGAAATATCAGGATTGGACGGTCATGATATAAAGTTGATTCAAGTTTGAATGTCGACTACCGATTTGCTGCTTGAGCCATAAAGTAACTGTTGTAGTTTGAATTCAAATTTCTAGAGGGTTTCCAGGTGACAGAAAGGATTGGTTTTTAATGCTTTCACAGCCAGATTTGATTAGTTTGGTGGTGTCGATTGTTGTATTATGGTCTAGCTAGTGTGATGATTGATTACAGGGAGTTTTATGTCGTGGGGAGAATGAATAATGGTGCTTGAGGCATGTTGCAGGGGTCAAATCAGATGAATTTGCAGGAGTTTCTTGATCTTCAGTATAGTTCTAGAGGATTTACCATAAGTGAAGATTAATTTTGGATCTGATTGCTCAAGGGTTGCTTGGTTTTCTCTCCCAGTGTATTAATTTATGATATGTTTGAATTGTATGGTGGGTCGAAACCCTAACCCTTACCCTGGTTATCTGTACCTTGTTGCATCCTAACTTGTTTGGGATTCCAAGGTAACCAGTGATATATAATGTTGAATTATTTTTTTTCAGAGTTCCAATTGTAAAGTTTAGAATTAGTCCCATGTTTTTGGTCCCAGGGTTTTGTAATAGTTTTTTTTACTTAGTGTTTGTTAATGAAAGAAGAAAGTTGTAGGTCTAAGTTGTAGCTTGCAAGCAGGGTGCTTTGTGGTTCATTGTATACATAGAAGGAATTCATCATACTTAATACAAATATCTGGTTCTTATCTCTCCTTTGTGTCAAGTCAAGTAAGCTTTGAGTTTTCTGGCTCATTACATATTGTTTTTATGTATGTATCTTCATTCTTGAGTTCTAATCTAGGATTAAATTATGCTCTAGGTGGGATATGGGTTTGCCCTTGTCTATATAAGGATGTCTTGTAAGTAGTAAAGATTAGGATAAATGTATTTATGGCTATGAATTCTTAGATATTCTCAAGTTTTTGTGTCTTTGTGTATAAGGAATCTTTCCCAATGGATGAGGCACTAGCCTAATGAGTATTCCTCTTGTTAACATATATTGGTTGAAGTTATCGCATCCCAAAAATATTGAAATCAATAACCTTTTAAGCTTTAAGTAGTTGGTTTTGTGGTTTTGTCACCGTATAGTAATGGAGAGTCAATGAATGTGAGGTTAGCATTTAATACTTTCTTACTATCAATCTATTGTCTAGACCCAGTCTTTGGTGTGTGAAGTGTAGTTTTCACTGGGTTAGGTGTACCTACCTTGGTTTTGCAGAGCCAAAAGTGAAGAGGGTAGTCTTGTCCCTATAGTTGGTCCAGTTACCCTAAGATCTATCTGAGGGTATATTGGCAGCCTAAGAGCATAAGCATCCATTTTGAACACCAACAAGATGGCAACTCTACTGGGGAAGTGTTGCACAAGTCTATAATAACCAGTAGGTCATCATTGGAAAAAATAGGGTTATTCTTGTCCCTTGTCTTGTCATCTCATTTGGATATTTGTTAAGTGAGGAAGTTGTATTGTAAGATTCCCAATATACTTGGGTGGTGACTCAAACATCTCTATAGCAGTGCTAGTTAGTAGATTTTTTACAAATGATTTACAGAGGTACTAGGTCCTAGAGAAAGGAGAATCTTGAAAACATAATGGAAGAAGGTATTCCAAGCACTTCTAGGCCTAATCAGACAAGGGGAGGAAAGAAGAAAATAAATTTTTCTCTTACTTGGAAAAGTAAGAAAGATACAAGACAAGAAACTTAAACCAAGCTTAGTCAATAAGAAAATATTTCAAAATATGAAGAGGCTATTGATTTGGGACTAAACTAGTATGAGGATTAATTTCAAGTGGGAGATGATGAGTTTGAGACTACTCTCCCTGAATCAAAAGAGATATTTGAGGAGGTCTATGAATTGGAAAGAAGAGTCCAAGAACAAGTTGCTATCAGAAAACAAAGAGAAGAGGACAAAGAAGATAGAGCAAGACAAGCAATGATAAGGGTTGATCAGCTAAAGAGGCAGTTGTTAGATTTAGAGGCAATTAATTTTGTCCCAGAGCTTGAAAGAGAAGAGGAACAACCTATTGTGTATAAAACACATGAAATAACTAGGCCTAGAGATAAGGGAAAACAAAAAGCTATTGGAGTTCAAATCTATGAACAAGCTCATGTGGAAAACCCATTAGATCAAGGGTTGAGATTAGATGCAGACCTTGAGAAGGCTAGAAAAGAAAAATAAATGTGGTCTAAAGAACTAGAGAAAGCAGAGTTGGAGGCTACTACTAGAAAAATGAGGAAGAAGATTGATTTTCTCAAGCATACCTTAGGGCCTTCAAATGCTACTGATTCCTTTTTTGGAAAAGGTGGAAATCATGGTAACGTTGCAAATCAGATAAATGGAATTCTAGGTGCTGCTAAAATTCTTGCTGGTTCAAACACAAGGACATCTACATCTCAAGGAATAGATCCACCACATGGAGTTCCTATTCATGAAAGGTACAAAGAACTTATCTTTTTTTCTATTCCTGGTTATCCTAATGTAATTCCTGATGAAATTAGAAAGAAGCTCCCTAAGTTTGCTAGAAACAATGTCATTACAGGTGAAGAACATCTAAAATTTTTTATGGATGTAATAGATGATTATAATGTTGAGCCTGATGATGTTGTAATGAAATTATTTATGCAGTCTCTGACCGAGGATGCTAGGGATTGGTTTAGAGGATTGCCCCATGCTAGTATAGGATCTTGGAATGAATTTAAGAATTGTTTCAAGGAGCATTATGGAGATAAAAAAAATGAGGGTTTTATTTTGAATGAGTTCAATAATATAAAGAAAAATTAGAATGAGGAGGTCCTTGAATTTAATATAAGATTCCAAAAGGCTATGCATAGGCTCCTACAAGTTATCAGGTTAGATGATAGATTGTGTCTTGTGACATACTTAAATGCTTTTGATGCAAATATGGGTTACCTCTTAAGGGATAAGAATCCTAGGAATCTTGGAGAGGCTTACAAGTTGGCTATAAACATAGAAAGTAATAGAAGAATATTAGGAAAATTAGGGAGAAGAGATGATTATAGGCCTCAAGTGAAAAATAAGAAAGAGATGGGAAGGTCTGCTAATTATAAGCAAAAGGAGGAGGATAATCTAAAGTAGATTCTATGTGCTTTAGAGGATTTGAAGCCTAATGAAAAAGGAAACAATAAGGTTGCAGCAAATGACCAGCATGTTTCAAGTAATTTTAGGAAGCAACCAAGAATGTAGAATTACCCATAGAATACTCAGTGGAAGGATGGAAAGTCTATTTTTCTAGTTAAAAGGGATAGGCCTGATGATAGGATTCCTAATCCTTTGTAAACAAATTTAGTCAACATGAATGATGATGTCCCATGGTGTGTTGCTTGTCAATCTCCTCATAGTCAATAGCATTGTGTTATTTCTCTGAATGTATCTGAGAATCAAGAATAGGATAAATAATATGATCAGAATGGTCTAGGCATGAGAATCAAGAATAGGATAAACTATCAATCTGTTGTCTAGACCCAGTCTTTGGTGTGTGAAGTGTAGTTTTCACTGGGTTAGGTGCACCCACCTTGGTTTTGTAGAGCTAGAAGTGAAGAGGGTAGTCTTGTCCCTATAGTTGGTCTAGTTACCCTAAGATCCCTATACATTTTGGAACTAACCACTCCTAAAATCTATCTGAGGGTAAATTGGCAGCCTAAGATCATAAGCGTCCATTTTGAACACCAACAAGTTTCATTATGAAATAGATGCCGGAAGAAGAAGATACTACAAGATAATCATGTGGAGAAGTTTTTCTGATCATATTGGTTAATAAGAACCGAGATGCTGAATAGTTACCGAGCTATAGAGAGTTTTTACCGACATATAGTAAGTTGATATAGTATTGAATTTGAAGTGTTATATTGGTTAGAAGTATTTGATTGAGCTGAACATTGATCTGTAAACTATAAACTAAAGTTGTATTTAGGTAGATCACCTACTGTTACACATTTAACCATTGTACATAGTTAAATATCTTAATCAAGTGGACTATGAAAGCCTTTTGATGTTTCATTCATAGAGTGAACATTGTTATCCTATCAACCCCAGAGTGATTGCTAGTTGGACAATAATTTCTGGTCTAAAATCCTCTAACAAGGTCACACCTAACAGTGTGTTTGTAAACCTTTAATAGGGTTGGGTCTTAACTGACCTCACTTTAGAAGAGTGAACAATTTTGGGTTGCCAGTCCCAGGTGGTTTTTTCCTTTATAGGGTTTCCATGTTAAATCTCTTGTGTTATGTGTTGATTGTGATATTTGTTTATGATCATACTTTTCATATTGCATGCTATATTTAATCGATAATAATTCAAAGTTTAGATTTTTAATTGGTAAAAACATAGATAATGGAAGTATTCTATGGTTACTGACTTGCAAAAATAGTAGAATTGTTTTGAATTGGGACACTAGATAATTGATTCACCCCCCTCTCAATTATTCTAACAATTAGTATCAGAGCTTTGGTTGCTTAGAATAGAGTTTTAAGGACTTTAGCAAAAGGTCTCAAGATGTATAAGAGGGAAGTGCCAAAGTTGAACAAAGATAACTTCACAATATGACAAAACTAGATGAAGTTGCACATATCTAGAATTGGGAGTTCTACACTAGAACTGATGGAGAATGGCTACATTGAACCGACACCAAGTCCCCTGACTCTTGATCAACTGAAAGATAGGAATGAACATAATATCACTATGATGGAACTTGTTACTGCCTGTACCAACACCAAATTTAATGATATCAAGGAATGTGATACTGCTAAGAAGATGTGGGACAAGGTGACTCTAATATACAATGGAGATGTGAATTTCAAGAGAGCCAGAGTAGAAAGCCTAAGAGGTCAATTTGATCATATGAAGATGAAAGATGGTGAGAACATTGTGCCATACAAAAACATACTAAAAGAGGTAGTACATGCTATTAGAGCATTTTCTGGAGCTATTGATGATGAAATAGTGATAACCAGGATTCTTAGAACTTTGCTGCCAGTTTATATGATCAGGATCTTTGCAATTCATGAAACAAGGGCTACATCCAACCTCACCCTTGACACTCTAATCGGTAAGCTTACAACCTTTGAATTGAATAACTTTGACAATAGTGTTGTACCTTCTATTGAATCATCTTTCATGTCCTCTTTGAAGATTGGTAAGTCTAGTAGCAAGAATGACAAGAATAATGATAAAGATAGTAATACCGATGATGAACTTGATGAGCTTGAAGCTCTTATGGCCAGAAGATTGCCCAAAGGTAAGGGAAGATATAGAGGCAAGTTATCTCTAGCATGTTTCAATTGTAAGGAAGTTGGCCACATCACTGCTAGATGTCCAAATAAGAAAGATGACGATAGATCCAAAGACCGATCCAAAGGAAGCTATGGGAGAAGAGTCAATAGAGGCTACTGACACAACAACAGAGACAAATGATATAGCTATGACAAAGGGAAAAAGGTATGTTACATAGCCAAAGAATTTGAATCTGAATCTGACACTGATGATGATAGAGAAGTAGTATTTGTTGCTATGAAGGATGATTCAAAAGAAGAAGAGAAATATGAAGAGATAAGACTAATCTCTAAAGTAAGCAGAAATGATACATGGATCATAGACAGTGGTTGCACACATCATATGACTAATGGTATAGAGAAATTTGATCTAATTGATGAATATGATGGTGGATCTGTTAGGATGGGAAATGATGCACCTTGTATGGTGAGAGGTAAAGGTTCACTGATGATTAATGATAGAATAAAATGTGAGAATGCATAATAGGTAGATGGATTGAACTACAATTTGTTAAATGTGGAATAGCTAAACAACTCAAGTCACTGACTTACTTTTGAGAGTAGAAAGGTAAGAATCTATGATGATGAAGACTTGTTGGAACTGGTACACAATCCAAAGGTAATCTATTTTATCTTGATAATGATTAGTCTTCTTGTTTATTAATAAAATATGAAGATGCATGGTTGTGGCATAAGAGGTTATGTCATGTGGATTTTGATAACATGGTCAAGATTAGTAAGAAGAAAAGAGTTAGAGGATTGCCTAACTTGTCAAAACTAGATCATGCTATGTGTTATGAATATAAGAAAGGTAAGATGACTAAGTCCAGTTTTAAAAGCAAAGACTACTCAACAAAGAAGACACTTGAATTGGTTCATACTGACCTATGTGGTCCTATGAGAACTCAGAGCTATTATGGTGATAGGTACTTCTTTCTTTTTGTTGATGACTACACTAGACTGATGACTGTTATGTTTTTAAATGAGATATCTGAAGCTTTTAAGTTGTTTAAATGGTATAAGGCTAAGGTAGAAAAAGAGACTAGAAAAGAAATCAAATACTTATGATTTGATAGAGGAGGTGAATTTATCTCTAATGAATTTACTAATTTATGTAATGAGAATGGTATTAAAAGATAGGTCTTTGGACCAAGAACACCTCAACAGAATGGGATTGCTTAAAGAAGGAATAGGTCAATCATTGACTATGCTAGAACACTAATGCTACAAAAGAATGTTGCTCAAACATATTGGAGGGAAGCTGTCAGCATAGCTATATATGTGCTTAACCGAGTACAACTGAAGAAGGACACCAACCAAACACCTTATGAGCTATGATTTGGACACAAACCTACTGTAATTTATTTCAGAATTTTTGGAAGAAAATTTTTTATTCTAAAAGATGAGAGAAATGGGAAATTTGATTCTAAAGGATATGAAGGAATATTCTTAGGATATTCTACTAAGATTAAAGCATACAAATGTTTGAATAAGGTTACAAATAAGATGATTGAAAGTACTAATGTTTGTGTTGATGAGTATGATGACATAAACATAGAAAAAAGAAAGGAACTAAAAGACTATGGTAGATTCACTTACATTGAACTTCCTGACTATCTACCGAAGTTGCAACTTGTGATAACTAGTCAGCAGGAAAATAACCCCAAGGAACAACAAAGGGAAACTGATGAACAAGATGGTGCTACCGAGCAAGCAAATGAACCTAAACAGGATGAACAAGAAAGAAGAAACTGAGTATTGACTAGTTTTGTCAGAAGACATCATCCTTAGACACAAATTATTGGAAACAGACAAGCTGGAATGCAGACTAGAAGCAAAACAAGACAAGGTACATGTTTGGTTTGTGAATTTGAACCAAAGAATGTGAAAGTTGCATTAGAAAATGAATAATGGGTCAATGTGATGAAGGAGGAAATAGAACAAATAGAGAAAAAAAAAACTTGGTCCTTAGTACCCTGACCTAAAGATAAGAATGTTATTGGTACTAAATGGATATTCAGAAATAAAATGAATGAAAATAGTGAAGTAATAAGAAATAAAGCGAGATTGGTATGCAAGGGATATGCATAGGAAGAAGGCATTGATTATGGTGAAACATTTGCACTTGTTGCTAGATTGGAAGGAGTTAGAATGTTATTTGCATATGGTGAACACAAGAAATTTAAGGTTTATCAAATGGATGTGAAATCAACATTTCTAAATGGTATACTTGAAGAAGAGGTCTGCATAGAACAACCTAAAGGATTAGTTGATCCTGACAATAGAAACATGGTATGTAGATTACACAAAGCTTTATATGGTTTGAAGCAAGCACCGAGAGCATGGTATGAAAGACTGCATGCTTGTTAAGTATTGGATTTGTAAGAACTAGTGAGAACATCAAGTTGTACATGAAAGGTGATACTGATGACACTATTATTATTGCTGAAATATTTGTTGATGATATTATTTTTGGAGGCCAAGATCATGTACGTAAATATTTTGTGGATGACATGAGGAATGAGTTTGAAATGTCTATGTTCAGAGAGATTAAGTTCTTTCTTAGATTACAAGTGATACAATAGAATGATGGGATATTCATCACATAGTCTAAATATATAAAGGAAGTCTTGAAGACATTTGGCATGGAAGATGCCAAACCTTTGGGAACACCTGTTGGTAGTGTTCTCTATTTTTCTTGTCTCCCCACCGCAAAATTTTGAAGTTTTTGTGTCTTCATGGATTTTGTGTTGAATCCCTCTGCATAATCTTCATATCTTTAGGGTTCAACTTTGGTCAAAATTTTAGAAACCCTAGGTGCTAGGGTGAAAACCCTTCATATGCCTTCAAAAATTAAAAAAATCCTAGGTTTGATCCAAAACCCTAACTGGTCTTAAGTCCTGTTATATTTTTGCGTTACCTTTTGGCTCACTAAAGTCTAAAAATCCACATGTGCCTCTTAAAATGTTCATGTCATGTGTTTTGCAATTAGACAAAGTTGTTGGGACCTCTTTTTATTTCCTATCCTAAGCCTAGGTCCCCGTGGTAATTTTTCCAAAGTGATAAACCCTTTTAACTTGTGGCTGTCATTGCACCGCAAGACTCCCAATTGTCTGAATCCCTGACATGTGGTATAGCAACAACCCACCACCTATCCTAGCGGGCCTGTCCTCAAGGTTTGTTGGTGGTCTAAGGAGATAATTTGATCTATGGTTGTCATGATACCGTTGGATGAAGATGCAAGAGTTTTAACATCACACTTTCATGACATCCATCAATTTCTCTTAAAGGACTAATGTTTGTAGTGGGCCCTAAGTGCCAATTCACGCTAACATGTGTGCTCCTGATTGGTTAAAGTGAAATGAGGTGGTAGTTGATGGGACTTATTAATGTTTAAAAGATTTCAAGAAATGGCCCTTTCATTGGTGACATGGTAGTTTTTGATTTGACAGAGCAGGTGATGTGTTCAGTGGGACCTATTTCTATGGGTGATTAAAAAACAATGAGATCTCATGCTTGTCATTATACCTTTGAGATAAGATGCATGCTCTTTAAGGTTAGTGGTATGACGACAACTGTTGATTTGATCTTAGTGATGGAGACTATCAGGTGGGTCCTCTAATAGGTGGAGCTTATTTGTTGAGTTTTGATTGGTTGCTAGATCGATGATGAGGACATGTCAGTGGGCCTGATTCACTTCAGAGGTTTGTAGATTCTTAATCTATGGTTGTCTTAAGATCTTATGGAATCTCTCTGGGCTACAAGATCTTAAGACAACCATTTGATTTGATGGCTTATATCCAGTGGGTCCGATGTGGCACGAAATGCTAAGTTTCTCACTCCTGATTGGGTGATGGATTTATGACTTGGTAGATTTTCTATGGGGCCAGTCTTTCGGTGTCTAGGCACTTTTAAAGTTTGGGAAAATCTTATGGTTGTCGTTATAACATTTGGAGAAGATGCATGCTATTTATGCATCATGGTATAGTGAAAACTATCTGATTCTATTTATGAGATGTGATATGGGTTGACCGTTGTCTTATTTTGGTGAATCACCTAATGTGCCGGGAGGAGGTGGATCGATGACCCTATTTTAAAGATGGATCAAGTGACTATTTTCCCTAGTTTTCAAATGTTTTGAGGGTTTCTACAAGGTTTGGAGATAGTGCACTAAAAGGGCCATAATGCAGGAACATTTTTGGTCATTCCTAGCTTGGGTGTAGGAGAGAATTTATGAAGATGATCCTGGTAGTTGTTCTAGTAGGATATTGCATCCTTGGGAGCCTCTACTGAAGAAAGATTGATAGGTGGGACATGCATTCTCTACTACAGCTAGAATTAATGGGGATTCTATGATGATTTTTTGTCCTTGGAGCTAGTACATGGCTGGCTCAGTTGTAGAGTTGATGATTTTTTATCTCACCAGCCATGTGCTTGGTGCCTGTCTTGTTAGCATTTACTATTTGTTTGAGTTAGGTGATTTTGAATTGTTTCTTTGAATGATCATCAGTTGCTTGTTGTAATCCTTGAGATAAAAGGATTTTTCATGGTCATTCAAAGGCATTGGGAGTTATGTGTTCATAATCTCTTGCTTAGTGAGCTTGATTCTTAGTCAGGGTTGTAAGAACTTTGTTTCAGTGCTTGTTAATGAGAGATAAAAAGTTGTAGGTCTAAGTTGTAGTTTGCAAGCATTATTTGTTGTGATTTGTTATATACATAGAAAGCATTCATCATACTTAATATAAATATATGATTCTTCTCTCTCCTCTATGTCAAGTCAGGTAGGCTTCTAGCTTTCTAGTTCATTACATATTGTTTTATGTATGTATCTTCATTCTTGAGTTTTGATCTAGGATTAAATGATGTTCTAGATAGGATATGAGTTTACTCTTGTCTACATAAGGATTCTTTGTAAGTAGTAAGGATTGTGGTAAATGTATTTATGGCTATGAATCTCAGATATTCTCTGGTATGTGTATCTTTGGTGTCTAAGAAATATTTACCAATGGATAAGGCATTGGCCTAAATGAGTAAATCTCCTGTTAACATAAGTGATTGAAGTTGTTGCAATCCAAATCTTAAAATCAAGAACCATTTTAAGTTTTAAATCTTTGGTTGTGTACTTTTGTTACCCCATAGCAATGGAGAGTCAATGAATGTAAGGTTGGCATTTAGTACTTTCTTGCTATCATATATTATATCAACCTAGACTTTGGTGTGTAAGGTATAGTTTTCACTGGGTTAGGTGCACCCACTTTGGTTTTGCAGAGCCAAAAGTGAAGAGGGTAGTCTTGTCCCTATAGTTGGTCCAATTACCCTAAGATCCTTCTACATTTTGGAATTAACCACTCCTAAAATCTATCTAAGGGTATATTGGCAGCCTAAGAGCATAAGTCATTTTGAAACACCAACAAGATAGCGACTCTACTAGGGAAATGTTACACAAGTCTATAATAACCAATAGGTCATCATTGGAAACATAGGGTTATTTCTTGCCCCTTGTCATGTCAAACTCATTAGGATACTTGTTAGTGAGAAAATAGTGTTTTAAGATTCCCAATATATTTGGGTGGTGACTCAAACATCTCTACAGCAGTGCTAGTCAGTAGATTTTTTATAAGATGAGTTACAGAGGTACTAGGTCTCGGAGAAAGGAGCATCCTGAAGATAGATTGGAAGAAGGTATTCCAAGCACTTCTAGGCCTAGTCAGGCAAGGGGGGAAGGAAGAAAAGAAATATGTCTCATACTTGGAGACATAAAAAGGATATAATGCAATAAAATCAAATCAAGCCTAGTCAAGAAGAAAATGTCTTAGAATATGAAGAGGCTATTGATTTGGGTTTGAACCAGTATGAGGATGAAGTTCAAGTAGGAGATGATGAATTTGAGACTAGTCTCCTAGAATTAGAAGAAATCTTTGAAGAAGTTTATGAGTTGGAAAGAAGAATCCAAGAATAGGTTTCTATCAAACAGAAAGGAGAAAAAGATAAAGAGGACAAAGTAAGACAAACCATGATAAGGGCTGATCAGTTAAGAAGATAGCTCTCAAGCCTAGAAGCTATAAATCATGTTCCTATGCCTAAATAGACAAGTGAACTACCTGTCATCCATCAAACATTTGAAACAAGGAATCCTAGAGATAAAGGAAAATAAAGAGTTTTTGGAGTTATAATTAATGAACATGTTAATGATGAGGGCCCTTTAGAGCAAGAGTTGAGATTAGATGCAGATCTTGAGAAGGGTAGAAAGGAGAAAGAAATATGGGCCAAAGAACTTGAGAAAGTAGAATTGGAGGCTACTACTATAGAAATGAGGAAGAAGATTAAGTTTCTAAAGCATACTTCAAGACCTTCAAATGTTGTTGTTTCTTCTTTGGGACAAGGTGGAAATCATGGTAACCTTGCAACTTAGACAAAATGCATCCCATCGTTGGGTGCTGCTAAAATTTATGTTGTTTCAAACATAAAGACATCTACATCTCAAGGAGTGGATCCACCTCAAGGAGGTCCTATTCATGAAAGGTACAAAAAACTTATCTTTTTTGGTATTCCTGGTTATCCTAATGTAATTCCCAATGAAATTAGAAAGAATCTCCCTAAATTTGTTGGAAACAATGTCATCACATGTGAGGAACATCTAAAGAATTTTATTGATGTAATAGATGATTATAATATTGATCCTAATGATGTTGTAATGAAGTTGTTTGTATAATCTTTGATTGAGGATGCTAGGGACTAGTTTAGAGGATTGCCCCATGCTAGTATAGGGTCTTGGAATGAATTTAAGAATTGTTTCAAGGAACATTATGATGATAAAACAAATGAGGGTTTCATTTTGAATGAATTCAATAACATAAAGAAAAATCGAAATGAAGATGTTCTTGAATTTAATATAAGATTCCAAAAAGCTATGCATAGGCTCCTACAAGTTATCAAATTAGATGATAGGGTGTGTCTTGTGACATACTTAAATGCTTTTGATGCAAAGATGGGGTATCTTTTAAGTGATAAGAACCCCAAAAATCTTGGGGAGGCTTACAAGTTGGCTATTAACATAGAGAGTAATAGAAGAATATTAGGAAAATTGGGGAGAAGAGATGATTGTAGGCCTCAAATGCAAAATAAGAAAAATATTGGAAGGTCTGCAAGCTTTAAACCCAAAGAGGAGGATAATCTAAAATAGATTCTAAATGCTTTAGAAGATCTGAGGCCTGATGAAAAAAGGAACAATAGGGCTATGACTAATGATCGGTCAACTTCTAATAATTTTAGTAGGCAGCCAAGAATGCAAAATTATCCATACAATACTCAGTGGAAGGATGGAAAGCCCATTTTTCTAGCTAAGAGGGATAGGCCTAATGATAGTAATCCTGATCCTTTGTAGAGAAATTCAGTTAATATGAGTGATGATGTCCCATAGTGTGCTACTTGTCAATCTCCTTACAATCCAGAATACTATGTTATTTCCATGAATCTATCCGAGAGCCAGGGACAAGATGAGCAATATGATAAGAATGGATGTGCAATGACTTCTTCACATGCATGGGATGAGGTTGACTCCACTGAAGAGGAGGAAGAATTTGATGATGTTGGATGTGGTGCAGTGAAGTGTGAGGAACATGTTTCCTTAAGGCACCCTTCTGATGAGGAAATTGCTCAAATCACTGCAGACATGGTCACTCAAGCCAAGTGAAATTACAATTTGAGAAACAAGACAGCTAGAAATACAGCTGGTAAACTAGGTAGCATGTTTATCAAGAGATCAGAAAAGAGTACACAATAGCCTGAGGAAAAGGGTAAAGGTGCTGATATTGTTGGTTAGCTGAAAATAAAAAAGAAGATTGGTTGTATTGCAATACCTAAGGGTAAAGCAAGGACATCAGAAGTGGTTGTTCCTATACCCCAGAAGGGAGATGAGTCTCTACACAAAGATAAGTCTGACTTGATTGTCTGAATAAAGGATAAAGATGTCATTGTTTTTAAGGGGGACATGGATGACCAAAAATATGTCCCTATTGATATGACTAAACTAATTTCACAAATGACTATCAAAGTTCCACCTTTGGCAATGATGAGGATAGAAGAACATAAGGTGAAGGCTTTGGATTGGGTAAATGGTGCCTTTTCTACAAAAGACCAAGGGATGAGTAGAAGTGATAAGCATGTGGCTTCTTTAGATGACACACTTGATAGTAAAAATGAATAAATCATCTCTAAGATTCCTCAGATATACTTGGATGTGAATGTTGTAAATAATGGATCAGGGATAGTTGATCCTTTCCTTTTGCCTCTTGTGATAAATGGAAAATTATTGAAGAATTGCATGATTGATTCTGGGGCATCAAATATTGTCATGCCTGTAGAGATCATGAAATCACTAGGATTAAAAGTTGATACACCTCATGGAAGATGCCAAGCTATGGACTCAAGAGAGGTTCCAGTTATTGGTACCATTAAGGCTTTTCCTTATAAACTAGCAGCATTTCCTGACAAGCAGCTAACTATGAGTGTCCTAGTGGTTGATATCCCTCCACAGTATGGGATTCTATTATCTAGGAGATGGAGTGCTTCTATGGGAGAAAGTATCCAATGTGACTTGTCTTTTTCTACTTTTGACATTGGAGGAGAAAGTGTGAAGTTGTCAAGGGAAACTAGAACTCCACATATGATTGAGGAGAATGAAGATGATAACATGAATTGTTTTGTGGACACTGACTTTGGTTCTTTCTAGGTTCAGGAGAAAGGGGTGGAAGAAAAGGTCAAGCCTATCCCTCTAGCTAATGATCAGGATAACATGGTAGAAGGTAATGTCTTATGGACTTTATATTTTGATGGAGCAAGTTCAAAGGAAGGTGCTAGGTTAGGAGTGCTGTTGATATCCCCAAATGGTTAAACTTTTAAGTTTTCTTTCACTCTCTCATTTCCTTGCACAAATAATGTTGTTGAATATGAGGCCTTACTGATTGGTTTGAGACTAGCATCAAGACATGGGATTAAAGATCTTAGGGTGATTGGTGATTATGATTTAGTAATCTCTTAGATTAGATCAAAGTATGCATCAAAGAATCAAAGACTGAAACAATATAGAAATGTTGTTTGGGATGAAATTGAAGGTTTCAATGCTTTTGGTATTGATTGGGTGGATAGAAGCCAAAATAGGATGGCTGATTTATTGGAAAACATAGCACTAAGGCTAGAGGATATCACTTTTGTAGGGATATCCAAAATTGAGTTTATGTCTAGGCCTTTTATCCCAGACAATGTTGAAAATTGGCAAGTATTTTCTGATGATTAGGATATACTGAGATTCTTGCAGTGTGAGTCTCACTTTGGTGGTCAGGAGATGGATTTCAGCACTTATGTTGACATTAGAAATGGGAAAGAAAATGTTCTTGGGAAAGAATTTTTGCAACTGAAGACAAATAGGATCCCAAGGGGATTGGTTGCTCTTGAGAGAGCATTTGATAATAAAGAAAGGGCTTGTTTTACTAAATGTGTTGAAAAGATCAATGATTTGGAGGAAATAAATCTAGGAACAAGTCAAATACCCAAAAATGTTTATATAGGTAGGTGTTTGTCCCCAAGAACTAGAAAAAATTTGATTGACCTCCTCAAAAAATTTAGACATGTTTTTGCATGGTCTTATGATGATTTAAAAGCTTATAGAGAAGATTTGCTCCAACATGAGATACCATTGAGAGAAGGTACCAAACCTTTTAGACAAAAATTAAGACCTATGAATCCTACTTTGGCACCAAAGATGCAGGATGAACTCAAAAAGATGATAGACGCTAGGATCATCAAGCCTATCAAGCATTCTACTTGGGTGTCAAACTTGGTTCCAGTCAGAAAAAAGAATGGTGACATTAGGTTGTGTGTTGATTTTAGAAATTTGAATGTCAATTCTTTGAAGGATAATTATGGTTTTCCCAACATGGAAAATATGTTTTAGAGGGTTACTAGATCAGAGCTAATGTCCATGATGGAGGGTTTCTCTGGATATAATCAGGTCATGGTCAAGGAGTTAGAATAGTTTAAGATTGCATTCACTACCCCCTAGGGAACATATGTTTATGTTAGAATGCCATTTGGTTTCACAAATGCTAGAGCTACTTTTCAGAGAGCTATGGATGTGGCCTTTGCAGACTTTATAAACAATTTTTTGGTAGTATATCAGGATGATCTCATAGCATATTCAAAGAAGGAAAGTCAGCATTGTGAGCATCTTGAGAAGATTTTTATCAGGGCTCTGGAATATGGGGTTTCTTTGAATCCAAAGAAGTGTGCTTTTGGTGTTGTGGAAGGAAAACTCTTGGGACATATTGTGTCTAAGGAGAGAGTAAGGATTGACCCCGAGAGGGTTATGGCTATAGATAGGCTTTCCCGACCTAGAAATGTTAAAGGAATATAATCCTTCTTTGGGCAGGTCAACTTTCTAAGGAGACTTGTTACAAACTTTGTAGAAATTAGTATCCCCATCTTTAGAATGTTGAAAAAAGAGGCAAAGGTTGAATGGAATGAAGAAGTAGATGAATCTTTCAGAAGTATCAAAAAATCCATCAAAGATGCTCCAGTTTTAAGAGCACCTGATTATGGTAAGCCCATGTAGATTTCTTCTTTTGCCTCTTGTCATACAGTTGCAACAATTTTATTGCATAAGAATTCAGATGGATATGAACAACCCATATCATTTTTTACCAAATCCCTACAAGCAGTAGAACTAGAATATGACATTAATGAAAAGCAAGCTTATGCCCTTGTCAAAGTAGTCAAGGCTTTTAGATGTGACCTTGTAGGAGCTAAGGTGGTTGCTTATAATCCTAGTGCTACAGTTAAGGATATATTGGTACGACAAGAGGTTTCAGGAAAAGATGTAGATGGATCAATAGGATCCAAGAATTTAACATTGACATTCAGGTTACAAAGTTGATAAGAGGCTTAGGTCTTGCAAAGTTAATGGCATAGAGAAACTTAGTTTCCAATCATGTGAATATGTTAGAAGAAGAACAAAGGCCATGTATTTTTGATATGGATTACTATGGTTGGTACAAGGATGTTATTGGTTACTTGCAAAAATTGGTCCTTCCCCCTGAAATGGATGAAAACAAGAGGAGAACTATCAAGTTGCAATCTGCAAGATATGCTATCATACATGGTGAGTTGTGGTGGAGGAGTAATGAAGGAGTGTTACTAAAATGCTTGGACCATGAGAGATCCAAGGCCTTGTTAGATGAAATGTACCAAGGTGTTTGTGGAGGGAATTATATGGCAAAGATCACAACTCACAAGATTCTTAGGTCTAGATTCTAGTGGCCTACAATTTTTAAGGATGCATATCAGTTTGTAAGAAAATGTGATGCATGTTAGAGATTTGCTAGTAAGTTAAAATTTAATGGGAATTTGCCACTCAGGCCTGTCGTAGTTCAGGCTCCTTTCCAAAAGTGGGGTATAGACTTTATTGGAGAGATTCCAAACAAGTCTAGTGGTGGACATTCTTATATACTAGTTGCAACAGACTATTTTACCAAGTGGGCTGAAGCTATTCCTACTAGAAAGGCTACTAGAAAAGTTGTGATAGATTTTGTAATGCAAAATATTCTTACAAGATTTGGTTGCCCAGAGGTAATTGTGGTTGATAATGCAATGTGTTTTAGATCACAAGAATTTAATGAATTTTGTCAGCAGTAAACCATACACATTTTATTCTCTTCCTCATATCATCCACAAGGAAATGGCTAGGCTGAGTCTAGTAACAAAAGTCTAATTAAAATTCTCAAGAGAGTATTGGATAAAAATAAGAAAGCTTGGGACTCAAAGTTATGGTTAGCATTGTGGGCTAATAGGGTAACTGTAAAGAAGGCCATAGGTTGTGCTCCCTTTGATTTAGTGTGTGGGATAAATGCTAGATTGCCTCAAAATAATCTATTGTAGATTTATAAGTTTATCCAGGCATATGATGAAGATTTAGATGATGATGATATGAGGGTAAGAATGGATGAGTTGATCCAATTGGATGAGTTAAGGAGAGATGCACATGAAAGAAATGAAAGATTGCAGAGGCAATGCAAGAATCTATTTGATAAAAGGGCTACCCAGAGAAGTTTTGAAGTGGATGATCTTTTCCTGATGTGGAATGCAAGATTGGAAGATAAAGAAAAGCATGGGAAGTTTGATCCTATCTAGTTGGGCCCTTATCTTATTGAAAGAGAATGGGGAACATATTCTTATGTCCTAAAGGATTTGATTGGTGGTACTTTGGAATTTCCTGTTCATGGACAATTCCTAAAGTTTTACTTTTCCTAAAGTATCTTTTCCATGAGCAGTAGTTTAGGGTTTTCCTTTGTATAGTCAAGTTGTTTTTTGGGTCAATGTTTTGGTTTGGTCTTCTCTTCTAGGAGATTCTAGCTTACTCATTGTATCTGTAGGAGATACATGTCCTGGAATATGACCCACTATTGGTAGCTTTCTCTACTTTTCCTCCCCCCCCCCTCCCAATTTTGAAGTTTTTGTGTCTTCATGGATTTTGTGTTGAATCCCTCTACATAATATTCATATCTTTAGGGTTCAACTTTGGTCAAAATTGCAGAAACCCTATGTGCTATGGTGAAAACCCTTCATATGCCTTCAAAAATTCAAAAAACTCTAGGTTTGATCCAAAACCCTAACCGGTCTTAAATCCTTTTATATTTTCACATTACCTTTTGGCTCACTAAAATCTAAAAATCTACATGTTCCTTTTAAAATGTTCATGTCATGTGTTTTGCAATTAAACAAAGTTGTCAGGACCTCTTCTTATTTCCTATCCTAAGCCTAGGTCCCCATGGTAATTTTTGCAAAGTGATAAACCCTTTTAACTTGTGGCTGTCATTGCAACGCAAGACTCCTGGTTGCTAGAATCCCTAACATGTGGTATAGTGAGAACCTACCACCTATCCTACTAGGCTTGTCCTCAAGGTTTTCTAGTGGTCTAAGGAGTGAATTTGATCTACGGTTGTCATGATACCATTGGATGAAGATGCCAGAGTTTTAACATCATACTTTCGCGATAGCCATCGATTTATCTTAGAGGACTAATGTTTGTAGTGGGCCCTAAGTGCTAAGTCACACTGACATGTGCACTCCTAATTGGTTAAAATGAAATGAGGTGGTAGTTGATGGGACTTATTATTGTTTAAAAGATTTCAAGAAAGGGCCTACTCATTGGTGATATGGTAGTTTGTTATTCGACAAAGCAGGTGATGTGTTTAGTGGGACCTATTTCTCTGGGTGATTAAAGAATGATGAGATCTCACACTTGTCATTATACCATTGAGATAAGATGCACGATCTTTAAGGTTAGTGGTATGGTGACAACCATTGATTTAATCTAAGTGATGGAGACTGTCAGGTGGGTCCTCTGATAGGTGGAGCTTATTTGTTGAGTTTTGATTGGTTGTTGGATCGATGATGAGGACATGTCAGTGGGCCCAATTCTCTTCGAAGGTTTGTAGATTCTTAATCTATGGTTGTCTTAAGATCTTATGGAATCTCTCTGGGCTATGAGATCTTAAGATAGCCATCTGATTTGATGGCTTATATCCAGTGGGTCCGATGTAGCACAAAATGCTGAGTTGCTTGCTCCTGATTGGTCAGTGGATTTATGACTTGGTAGATTTTCTGTGGGGCCATTCTTTCAGCATCTAGGCATTTTTAAAGTTTGGGAAAATCTTATGGTTGTCATTATACCATTTGGAGAAGATGCATGTTGTTTATGCATCGTGGTGTAGCGACAACTGTCTGATTCTATTTATGAGATGTGATATGGGTTGACTGTTGTCTTATATTGGTGAACCACCTGATGCACCGGGAGGAGCTGGATCAATGACCATGTTTAAAGATGGATCAAGTGACCGTTGCTGCCAATTTTCAAATGTTTCAAGGGTTTCTATAGGGTTTGCAGACAATGCACAAAAAGGGCCATAATGCCGGACCATTTTTTGTCATTTCTAGCTTGGGTGTAGGAGAGAATTTATGAGGATGATCCTGGTAGTTGTTCCAGCAAGATATTGCATCCTTGGGAGCCTCTGCCAAGGAAAGATTGACAAGTGGGACACACATTCTTTGCTGTAGCCAGAATTAATGGGGCTTCTGTGATGATTTTTTGTCCTTAGAGCTGGTGCATGGTTAGCTTAGTTGCAGAGTTGATGATATTTGATCTCACTAGCCATGTGCTTGCTGCCAATCTTGTCTGCATTTACTGTTTGTTTGAGTTAGGTGATTTTGAATTGTTTCTTTGAATGATCATTAGTTGCTTGTTGCAATCCTTGAGATAAAAGGATTTTTCATGGTCATTCAAAGGCATTGGGAGTTAGGTGTTCATAATCTCTTTCTTGGTGAGCTCAATTCTCAGTCAAGGTTGTAAGAACTTTGTTTCAGTGCTTGTTAATGAGAGATAAAAAGTTATAGTTCTAAGCTATAGTTTACAAGAATTATTTGTTATGAATGATTGTATGCATAGAAAGGATTCATCATACTTAATACAAATATATGATTGTTCTCTCTCCTCTATGTAAAGTCAGGTAGGCTTCAAGCTTTCTAGTTCATTACATATTTTTTTTATGTATGTATCTTCATTCTTGAGTTCTGATCTAGAATTGGATTAAATGATGCTCTAGATAGGATATGAGTTTACTCTTGTCTACATAAGGATTCTTTGTAAGCAGTACAGATTGTGGTAAATGTATTTATGGCTATGAATCTCAGATATTCTCTAGTATGTGTATCTTTTGTGTCTAAGAAATCTTGCCCAATGGATGAGGCACTAGCCTAAATGAGTAAATCTCTTGTTAACATAAGTGATTGAAGTTGTTGCTATCCAAATCTTAAAATCAAGAACCATTTTAAGTTTTAAATCTTTAGTTGTGTAGTTTTGTTACCCCATAGCAATGGAGAGTCAATGAATGTAAGGTTGGCATTTAGTACTTTCTACTATCATTTGTTATATCAACCCAGACTTTGGTGTGTAAGGTATAGTTTTTACTAGGTTAGGTGCACCTGCCTTGGTTTTGTAGAGCCAGAAGTGAAGAGGGCAATCTTGTCCCTATAGTTGGTCCAATTACCCTAAGATCCTTCTACATTTTGGAATTGACCACTCCTAAAATCTATCTGAGGGTATATTGGTAGCCTAAGAGCATAAGCTATTTTGAAACACCAACAACACCAATGGCTATGGGAAGTAGATTGAGAAAGGAAGATGAAACTATAGAGGTAAACCAAACACTTTACTGATCCATGATTGGTAAGCTAATGTATGTAGTTCAAAGTAGACCAAATATAGCACATATTGTCAGAATTATTGCTAGATATTCTGCTAATCCTAGAGAATCACACATGACTGCTACTAAAATACTCTTAAGATATCTAAAAAAGATATAAGATTATGGATTATGGTATCCTAAGGAAGGTAAGTTTGAGCTGAAAATTTACACTGATGCTGATTGGGCTGGAAATGTGGATGACAGAAAAAGTACCACCAGAGGAGCATTTTTCTTTGGTGAAAGACTTGTAACTTGGACAAGTAAAAAGAAGGCTTGTATTTCTTAGTCTATAGCTGAAGTAGAGTATGTTTCTGCTGCTACTAATTGCTCAAACATTACATATATCAAACAAGTGTTGGAAGGAATGAATGAGGTAATCACTGACCCGGTGATCATATATTGTGACAACACAAGTGCAAGTAATATCTCAAAGAATCCTGTGATGCACTCAAAGACAAAGCATATATCAATTAAGTATCATTAATTAAGAGAACAAGTGCAAGAGAAGAAAGTAGAGTTAGAATTTGTTACATCTAAAGAACAACTTGTAGACATTTTTACAAAGCCTCTATCGAAGGACACATTTGAATATTTGAGGACTAGACTTGGGGTCTGTCCCCTATCTATCGGTCACTAATGTGATCTAGATGTTGCATCAGCCTAATCTTATCAGAAGATCAACCATGTTGATGCAACATAGTTCACACTTTAAATTTTTGTTCAAGGTTGTGATTAGGTTTGTAGAACTGAAACAGATTGGGATATCAATATACTAAGATACAAAGGAAGTATTGGACACCAAAGAGTTACTTAGCTACTACAGAGCTGAATATTTATTTATTTCTTTCACATTGTTGTGAAAGGGAGAGATAAATAATATGAAAAGAAAAGGAGATTTGCGCTGATGAGAACTATCTAAGGGAGAGATGATTTGAAAAGAAGTTGAAAACTAAAAAGGTTATATCTACAGAATGACAAAGCTATATTTTATAATGTTGTTTTAGTAATGTAGTGATTAAACATATTAAGCTAGGGAGAGCTTACACTACACATCATTTGACTACAAAGTTGTAGAATACATGTTTGGCATGTGTATGGTACATTTCATATTACTTGAGTTGCCATCAATGCCAAAGGGAGAGATTGATGAACTACAACTGATTTTGAACCAGAATGAAGAATCTATAATTCAAAGATTACTCAGGAGTTGATGATTCAATATGCAAGATGATTAAATTAGTATTATGTTGTCATTGATGTCAACTAGCTTGATAGTACTTATATTGTAAGTTACTATACTGACACATCTGAAGGAAGGTGAAAGAGATGAAGAACATAAATATCTACATGAGGAAGATCTATATGATAGATGAGGATAAGGAATACACTGAGTGACTTGTTGATAAGTCTATGACTTGATGGAATTGATTTTATTATGTTGCATTCATCTATGATGAAGAATAGAGCTGAAAGACATAAAGTAGTGTTGTCCGTAAATAAAGCATTTTAGTATACACCGACAGAGTGTAGTGTATACCAAGTGTAGTATTAATTGAGCTTGTGTTCACTGATGCATTTCTTTGTTAACTGAGCAAAATAGAAAGGAATTAAATGATCAGTTTAGCCAATAAAGTGATGAGCTAAAAAGTGTATGAAATCAAGGTAACAGATAATGTTTGTTATGAAGATCTACGGCTAACATAAATCAAAAGGGATCTAATGGAGTAGATTGAAATGTGTTATTGACACATCAATCAAGGGAGCTTAAAGTAGAAAAATCTATGAATATGATTAAGCAGCAAAATATGATGGAGGAAAAGAAAAAGATTTACTCGTCTATATAAGAGACATTGGTTTCATTATGAAACAAATGCCTAAAGGAGAAGATACTACAAGATAATCATGTGGAGAAATTTTGCTAATCATACTGGTTAATAAGAACCGAGCTGCAAAATAGTTACCGAGCTACAGAGAGTTATTACCGATAGACAATGAGTTGATACAATATTGAATCTAAAGTGTTATATTCGTCAGAAGTATTTGAATGAGCTGAACATTGATCTGTAAACTACAAACTAAAGTTGTATTTAGGTAGATCACCTATTGTTATATATTTAACCATTGTACATAGTTAAATATCTTAACTAAGTGTACTATGAAAGTCTTTTGATGTTTCATTCATAGAGTGAACATTGTTATCCTGTCAACCCCAGAGTGACTTCTGGTTGGATGATAAATTTTGGTCTAAAATCCTCTAGCAAGGTCACACCTAACAGTGTGTTTGTATACCTTTAATAGAGTTGGGTCTTCACCAACCTCACTTCAGAAGAGTGAACAATTTTGAGTTGCCAGTCCCAGGTGGTTTTTCCCTTTAGAGGGTTTACACGTTAAATCTCTTGTGTTATGTGTTGATTGTGATATTTGTTTATGATCATACTTTGCATATTGCATGTTAGATTTAATCAATAATAATTAAAAGTTTAGATTTTCAATTGATAAATTCACAGATAGTGGAAGTATTCTATGGTTACTGACTTGCAGAAATAGTAGAATTGTTTTGAATTGTACATTTTGAATTGGGACACTAGATAACTGATTCACCCCTGATGAAGGGCACTCCCCTTAATACCACCAATACATAATAGAAATAGAGAAACAACAACAATATGCAAGAACAAAAAATTGGCTTCTTATTATCTCCACAAATGTGGAATTACAAACTTTCAGAATTACAATATGCAAAGCCACATGGGCATTCCCTTACAATATTCTATAGGACAAAGCTTTGAATCAATACCCAGATCTACTACCCAGAACTCCCCTAGACAACACTACAGGCCTTCTTTATATAGGCAATTTCCATCGCCCAAGAAGGTTCTAGAAATTTAGCCTTATGGGCTGACCAAACTTAGAATTATTTTGTTTTTCATTTTATTACATCAAAGTCAGCTCAAAATAACATTTGAAACCCAAACATAAATTTTGAAGGAAAATTATTTTTCATCATTTCAGGTGACCCAACTTCCGGAGACCATAAGTCATCACCTGTTGACCTGATTGACTATTATAACCCCATTTCAAAAAGGGCACGAGGGGCTCTACAATGCCTAGATCAAGCAAGATTCATTTAGCTAAAAATTAAACCTCATTTGGGGCCTCTAAATCCTTCAAAATTAAGTTCAAAGTTTCTATACCCTATTTCCAAAACCAAAATTGATCTAGCAATGAAACTTTACAAGTAGGCTGATATGGCTAAGATGAACCTCCAACTGTGAAATCAGAACATTCCGAGACCGTATAAACAACTTACTAAAAATAGAAAGTTTCCATAAATAGCAGCTCTACACAACATAGCCCTTATTGAAAAGAAACCAAAAATATTTTTGGGTGATGCAAGATTGCTGTTACACCCAGGATGCTCCTGCATCAGACACCTGGGGTAATTTGAGAAGTGACCCTATCATGACTTAGGTGTGAAGAGGGAAACCAAGATGGTTAAACTCCTACTTTGTCAGCCATGATGAATCTTCAATAGGTCATCCTTTCCACTTGACCAGATATTCTTCATATATCTTATTCCTTGTGCTTCTGCCAACACGACTATCCAGTATATCCTCAATCTCCTTAGTATCTCAACTTATTGTTGGAATACTCCACTATGTTGCTGTGATCTCATCTTCAACACCTCCTTCATGATAATCTATCAAATCTGAAATGTTAAACACGGGTGAAATATTCAGCTTGGTAGGCAATTCTACCTAATATGCATTTCCTGAATCATGCTTATTCAGTATCTTACATGACCCAAACTTCATTTTTAGCTTGTTGCATGTACCAACTAGAAATCACTCCTTCCACAAATGAACCATGACTTCATCTCCAACATGAAATTCCTTATGCCTCCTTTTCTCATCTGCCTTAGCCTTATACTACACATTCATCTTGGTAATATGCTTCCTTACCTCCTCATGGATGTTCTTCAAGTGTTCTGCAAAATCCTTAGCTTTAGCACTACTTATTTCTCCTTTATCTATCTTTCTCAATTTAGATGTATTTCTGGGACTACTACCATATAGAATGTAGAATGGTGACTTACTAGTGCTCCTGTTAACAGAATTATTGTATGCAAATTTTGCCTATGGTAAAATCAAATCCCATCCTGTTGGCTTATCCCCAACCAAACATCTCAGCAAATTCCCCAAACTCCTATTCACCACCTCTATTTGTCCATCAATCTATGGATGATGTGATGAAATGAACTTCAAATCTATCTTCAACTTCTTTCACAATGTGCACCAGAAATATCCAACAAACTTAGTGTCTCGATCTGAAACTATGGTCTTTGGAAAACCATGTAGTCTCACTACTTCTTTGAAAAACAACTCTGCTACATGAACAACATCATTAGTCTTCTTGCAGGGAATAAAATGTGCCATGTTTGAAAATCCATCAACCACCACAAAAATTGAATCATGTCCCCGTTGAGTCCTCAGTAAACCAAGAACAAAGTCCATACTAATATCCTCCCAAGGCTTCTCTGGTATAGGTAATGGCTGATACAACCCTGTATTTTGCTTCAATCCTTTCACCATCTGACATACTCTACAACTCTGTACAAACTTCTTCACATCTTGTTGCAACTGTGGCCAATAATAATTCTCACTAACCAAAGCAAGGGTTTTATCACGACCAAAGTGTCCATTCAATCCTATGCTATGCTTCTCTTTCATGAGATTCTCCCTCATAGAACTTCATGGAATGCACAACTGACTCCCCCTGAACAACATATCATCCTGAATGATAAAATCCAACCACTTCATTTTGTCTAGAGTAACAGGTTCTTTACAAGCTTTCCAAGATTCACCAAAATCAGGATCCTCTAGATACAAATTCTTGAGTTCCTTGAACCCAACCACCTCAATCTGCATCTCTATCAGCAATAGTTGCCTTCTTCTAAGCACATCTACAACCCTGTTAGACTTTCCACTTTTGTGTTTCAAAACAAATGTATAACTCTGCAAAAACTCAACCCATTTCAAATGCCTCTGATTCAACTTTCCTTGACTATTCAAATATTGCAAAGCTTGATGATCAGTATATAAAACAAACTCCTTAGGAAGCAGATAGTGTCTCCACTTCTTCAATGCTTGAACTATAGCATAAAATTCCTAATCATAAACAAAATATTTTCTATTAGCATCATTCAACTTCTCACTGAAATAAGCAATAGGTTTACCTTCTTAGCTCATAACAGCTCCTATTGCATTATCACTAGCATCACAGTCTACTTGAAACACCTTATTAAAATCTAGAAGTGCTAAAATAGGTTGTTCTATAACTTTCTATTTCAATAGTTTAAAACTCTTATCTACCCCATTAGTCCACCTAAACTCTTTTCTATCCCCTCTCCTTATTTCAGTCAAGGGTCCACAAATACTACTAAAATTTTTGATAAATTTTCTATAAAAGCTAGCCAAACCATAAAAAGACCTTACCTCAGTAGCACTCCTTGGCATAGGCTATTCAAGGATAGCCTGTACTTTCTCTGGGTCCATTTATAGACCTTCTACTGAAACTACAAATCCCAAATACACTAATTCCTTCACAAAACTACACTTATTCAAATTAATCAACAATTTCTCATCTCTCAGCTTCTCAAACACCATACGAATATGCATCATATGTTCCTCCAATGTCTTGCTAAAAATCAAAATATCATCTAGGTAAACAATGACAAACTTACTCATAAATTCTTTCATAACCTCGTTCATGAGCTGCATGAAAGTGCTCAGTGCATTGTTTAGCCCAAAAGGCATGACTAACCACTCATATAGTACTTTTGTCTTGAAGGCAGTGTTCCATTCATCTCCTTCTTTGATCTGAATCTGGTGATATCCACTCTTTAGATCTATCTTTGAGAAATACACAACCCCACTCAAACAATCTATAGTATCATCCATTCATGGCAATGGAAACCTGTACTTGATTGTAATCTTGTTTATTGCTCTAGAATCTGTACACATCCTCCATTCTCCATTCTTCTTTGGTGCTAATACTGCTAGTACAACACATGGACTCAAGCTCTCCTGAATCAATCCCTTCTATAACAACTCATGGACTTGTCTATTCAACTCTTCACTTTCTACTAGTGTCACTCTATGTGTTGCCTAATTTGGCAAACGGGCTCCTGGAATCAAATCCATCTAATGACTGATCTTCCTTATTGGTGGTAATCCATTAGGTACATTATTAAATATAGTATCCTGAAACTCATTCAACAAATCTGCAACCTCTATAGGTACATCCCCTACTTCCTCTTTACCAGCTTTTGGAATTAAAGAAAAACACACATGCTCATGCCTCATACCATCTAGAAATTTTCTTCCATCAACAAAAGTTATTCTCGCATTACCACATACCTTTTCTTCAGTCTCCTTCAATGGCTTTAGCTTATGTTGCACTCGATCCTTTGTCAGGGAATAGGTATTCGCATGACCATCATGTACATCACATCTGTCAAACTACCACAGCCTACCCAACATGTCACATGCATCCATAGGTATGATATCACATAGTACCTCATCATGGTACCTACAAATCTTGAACTTTACTAGGCACTATTCATTGACCATGACCTTGTGCTCATCTTGCACCTAGGCAATCCGATATGGATGCGGGTGTTTTTGTCCCTTGAGCTTCAACTTTGTCACCATCTCTTCTGACACCAAATTGTTAGTGCTTCCTCTATCAATAATCACATCATAGCATTTACCCTCACACTTGCATCTAGTGTGAAATAGGCTCCTCCTTTGTTCAGGTTCATTTTCACCACTCAACAAGACTCTTCTGTTGATCAATGTTTCTCCTCTTTCAACATCTTTAGAATTTGATGATCTGGCATCTTCATCTACATGTGCAACTCTGGCCTAGCCTTCATTCCTCCTATCCATCCTTCATTGGCATTGAGGACATTCAAATTCCCTATGACCTTCTTCTCCACTGTGAAAACATGCTCCACAAAAGCCTCCTCTTCCTGAACCTTGTCCTCTTCCTTTTCCTCTCCGATCTCTATTGTTCTGATCTTGGAAATGATTGGAATTGTTTCCTATCTGATTTTGACTATTGTTGGCCTCATCCTTCTTTTTTAGATCTTCATTTCAGCCTCCATATGACTATCCACCAGATCATCCACCGTGACCTCTTCCGTTTTGTCTACTCTCAAACTTCTTGTTCAATTTTTCCTCTACTTTTAGGGAAAACTGGTATGCCTCTTCAATATTATTCATTCGAACTAGATTCAGCTCTTCCTAAATGCTTGGCCTCAACCCATTAGGGTAATGGGAAACTTTCTCCTTATCCACTTTTGCATGGCCCGTTCTGATGAGGATTTGATAGAACTCCTCTGTAAACTCTTGAACAAATCTTCCTACTTGCTTCAAACTTTGCATCTTCTTTAGTAGGTCAAGCTCATAGTCAACAGGAATGAACTGTGGCTTCATATTATCCACCATTCGATCCCATCTTGTGATTTTATCTTTCCCTCTTCTATTTTCCTCCAATTGAATCTCTTGCCACCAGATCTTTGCATGAACTTTCAATCTGGCCTTCCCAAATTTGACCCTATCAGGATCCTCAATATCTTCATACTCAAAATATTCTTCACATTCATTAATCCAGTCGATCAACTCCTCTAGGTTCAGATTTCCTAAAAATATAGGAACCTCAATCTTAGGTCTTTTCCTGATCTTGGAAATGGCCCGGAAAAGTCTTTCTTCCTCTTGGTTCACATTTTTGACTTCTCCTTCTTGATCTTCTTCTTCGGCTTCATCCTCGCTTTCATCTCTAACATTAAGATTCATTCCTCTATGAATCTTTTCTTGCAATGCTCACACTTGTCTCTGGAGCACTCTAACCTCAAGTGTTACAACACCAGCTCTTCTGCCACATTCCCTTCATGGAGGCATTTTCATGATGCACACTAAAACCCTAACCACGGTCCTAGTGTAAATTGCCTCACAATCAATGATCTATTTACACACTTAAGAAAACCTGGCTCTGATACCACTCGATGAAGGGTGCTCCCCTTAATACCACCAATACATAATAGAAACAGAGAAACAACAACAATATGCAAGAACAAAAAATTGGCTTCTTATTATCTCCACAAATGTGGAATTACAAACTTTCAGAATTACAATATGAAAAGCCACATGGGCATTCCCTTACAATATTCTATAGGACAAAGCATTGAATCAATACCTAGATCTACTACCTAGAACTACCATAGACAACACTACAAGCCTTCTTTATATAGGCAATTTCCACCGCATGAGAAGGTTCCAGAAATTTAGCCCTAAGGGCTGACCAAACTTAGAATTATTTTATTTTTCATTTTATTACATCAAAGTTGGCTCAAAATAAATTTTGAAATGCAAACAAAAATTTTGAAGGAAAATTATTTTCTGCCATTTCAGGTGACCCAACTTCTGGAGACCATAAGTCATCACCTGTTGACCCGATTGATTATTATAACCCCATTTCAGAAAGGGCACAAGGAGCTCTACAATGCTTGAATCAAGAAAGCTTCATTCAACCAAAAATTTGACCTCATTCGAGGCCTCTAAAGCCTTCAAAATTGAGTTCAAAGTTTCTGTACCCTGTTTCCAAAACCGAAAAGTTTTAATATCTTCAAAACCACACTTGATCTAGCAATGAAACTTTATAGGCAGGCTGATATGGCTAAGATGAACCTCCAACTATGAAATCAGAACATTCCAAGACCGTATGACCAACTTACTAAAAATAGCAAGTTTCCATAAATAGTAGCTCTACATAAGATAGCCCTTATTGAAAAGAAACCAGAAATATTTTTGGGTGATGCAAGATTGCTCTTACACCCAGGATGCTCCTACATCAACCCCCCTCTCAGTTATTCTAACATATATGACTTTGTTACCATTATAACAACACAATCTTAAGTCATATACTCTAGTATAGTCAACTTGCCAACAATCTCCCCCTTTGTCATTGATGGAAACAAAGGAATATGGAAAAGTTACTAACTATCCCTTAATACAAAAACACTTAATCATACTCTATCTTATATTTCCCTTATATATTTTTACATAGCTATAGTTCCATATTCTATACATAATCCCCCTTTGACATTAATGAAAAAGGTGTTACAATACTAAATCTATACAAGTACTTACACTGAAGGTACATCTAGGTATGCAATTTGTAGATTTTGGATCTCTTGCTTCCAAAATGCAATCAATGCATTGATTATTTAGAGATGGACGCATAAGGCATACTGAAGTTTCTTCATCTTCTCCAAATTTGAGCTAGAACCTTGATCATATGTCACCATGGTGGCATCAATCTCCTTGATATTCTGATTGAACACATCTAAGGAGGGCGCAAGAGCACTTCTAAGATGAGTTTGCCTAGCCCTTATCTTTGACATATCTTTTTCTACCTTCTCAATTTTTTCAATCTATCCCTAATATAAATTGTTACACATGTTTATATTAGTAGAGGGATCTTCTACTTACTTCCTCACCTTTTCAATCAAGACCTCTACTTCTTGAATCTTCTTGTAGTGGTCGGTTGTCGACTTATCTTGATTCATATAGTCAGTAATAATTTTTCTTCCTCTTGCAGCATACTCTTTCAAAGTTTCTTTTCCAACTTTGAGTGAACTAAGGTCTAGAGAGAAGTTACCAACCAACTCATTTAATCTTTTCTACATATAATTCTCCTTTTGAACTAATGATGCTTATTTTTCCAAGCTAGAGAAATTACTCTTGAACTGTGGAAGGATTGTACTTACATCATCAACAAAGTGTACCTTGGACACTTTCTTATTTTCTAGTAACAAGTTGTTCATGATGTTTACTGATTCTACAAGGAGGGGATTCCTCATTACCTATTTCTCCTTGGCCTTCTCCATAGCTAAGACACTAAACTTGATAAGGTCTTCTTCTCCCCATGAGTCCAAACTAGTGGTGTCAGGCGTCAAGCCTAACAACAATGCTGCTGAGGGTAGTGGAGTGATAGGAGTGTTGTCCTTTACTTGCTTTACTTTGATTATCATTTCAATAGATGGCTTATCTGTTGTTTCATTTCATTTTTCCTCTTCTTTTTCTTTATTTTCTTCTTCTTCTTCTATTTATTTTTCTTTCTTATTTTTTATGTCCTCAATTAATACTTCCTCTTTTTGCAACTTAGGTGAGTTGTCACAGCATAAAATTTCAGCTTCTTATGTACTCACAAAAGATTCTTCAAACTTATCTAGGTCTTTATCCATGGCCACCATGGCTATCTCTACATTATCAATGATAATGGTGCTATCCTTTAGTGACTCTATCATGGGTGTAGACTTATTTGCCTCTATTTGTGTTTCAACTGTAGGCACTGAGTCCTGAGGACCTATCACTAATGCATTAGTGGGCTCTTCCACCTTGACTTCCTTTGAGGGCACTTGAGCTATGGGCATAGTAGATGGGTACATGTGCCTATTCAAGAATACCTTCCCAAAGGCTTTCTCTATCTATTTAGCTACTAACTCATAATTTTTATCCATGATATGCAGTGTTCTTATCTTAGTACGGAGGTGTGGTTTCACCAATTCTAACAACAAGGTTTTCTCTTCAACAGAACAAACCATGAGACTTTCATCTAGAATTTTATCTCTTATTATCAAATCTTCCTCATTTTCCTATCTCTTTAAGAATTTTAAAATGTTCCATACATTGTCTAGAATCATTGTTTTTAGTTCTAGGACCATCCTTTTAAACTTCACCATATGTTTGAAAAGCATTCCATGAATCTATGATTTGTCAATCTCATTGTATTTATCATAGAACTTCCCTACTTGATCTATCCTTCCTTCATCAATAATCCTTGAACTTAGCACACTGAGACTAGGTTTGAAACTTACTTCTAGAGGTGCTTGTGTATTCTTCCCACTTCTTGTTGCTCGCAAGGATGGATTACTTGTGCCAATTTCTTTCTTCCTCTTAGGCATTGCCTTATACTTAGGAGGAGCAGTAAGGTCAATGGTTACCTTAGATGCATAAGGGGTATCACCTATTTTACCCTTCAAATCATTAGATTTCTCAATTTTCACCTTCTTCATCTTTGGATCATCAGATTTTGTCTTTGTTGCAGCTGCAATCTCTATCTCTAAAGAAATCTTCTCTTTCCTTACTTTTTCTAAGTCTACTTGGGATACTCCATTAATTTTCCAAATCTTTGAAGTAACCCTAGCAACCTTTCTTTTTGTTGCTGCACTGTTCAATACAACATCTACTTCTCTTGTTTTCTCTTCTTAAGTTCCCCATCTAGGTTCATTGGGGTTGTTAGGTGCTGACAACAGAACTTGAGCATAAGCCTCTAGAATAGGCTCTTCAACTTCATATCCTAGTGGATTAATCCAATTTTTTCTTGGTTCAACAACCTCCATGCATGTTGTATCAGTCTCTACCATGAAAAAAATGGTGTCTTTGTACTTGTCTATAATGCTTTCGGGAATCCTATATCTCATATGCATTTTAGCCCTAAATGTTTTCAATTCTAGTGTCATGTAGTCATTTAGAGTAGTTTATGTGGATTCTTTAAATGATATTTGAGGCATAGTGGGAATATATTTGTCTAGATACAAATTAGATACCTTTCCAAGAATATGGAAGTACATATAGATAATTAAGTACCCAAACTTGAATATCTTGGTCTTATCATGCTTGATGGGTCTTATGTTGTCTATTAACTATGCACACAAGATCTCACATAGATTAAACTCTCCTTTCTCTCTCATGAATCTTATTGCTTCTAGAATGGTGGCTACTAACATACTATTTAATCTATTGGTGTGCTAGAACCTATATCCCAGTATCATGGACATCAATTTTATGTCTTTCTCTTCTATAGGCTCTATTGTCATTCTGCACCAATCACTTCTTGATTTTTAGGCCTTCTCTACAAGTTTTATGGTGTTCTTTCCCACTGGAAGAAGGACACTAGTCATTGAGAGTCCAGTCATCTCATGAATTAGATCTCCTATTATCCTAACCGGTACTTCAGCTATCCAAAATAGGTAATCATGGATCCTACTAAGTAGGATCTTGATCCATTCTAACTCGTAGAACTCATATGACATAGCATATTCCACTATAAAATGATTATCCCACTATGCATACTCATCCATGAAGCTTTTGTCAGGTTTCATCATTATTTCTATGTGCGCTCTTATTCTATCCAAACCTATTACTTCCTTCTTGCAATATATGTATGCCCTAATATCTTCCACATGCATAACACCCATGGGAGTGTAGGTGAATGCACCTTCTAGGTCATATAATGTGGATTTGAATAGATGCCTCTTAAACACATATCTTTTCTTTTTTGCCACATCAAATACATGGGAGTGGCCATTACTTACTTGTATATCACTTTTCAATTGATCTTAGACACTTCTAAATCAGTGTGATGGATTAGGGCTTTTGAAACTGATCAAATGCACTGCTAATCACTGGTGAATCAATCTGCAATCCTATGCTCTCAAATGCTAGGGCTCCTCTACTCTCTAATCACTCTGAATTCAAATGCAATAAGAGATCTAAAAGCTTTTGTGTACTATAAAGTAATAATTTTTCCATTAATGCTTGCTACGTAAACTAGACTTTCATTTAAAATATCCAACTTTCATTCTATTAACTATCAGCTAGTGTGCTCTTGTACATAGCTTTTGCTAGTCTCCAAAAGGTTAATTCCAAAGGTGCATACTTAGAGGGTGAGTATACTAGCCGCACAGGGGTTCAGAGCTAAATTAGATCCTGCTATGACCCTAAGGGACATTCATCCAGATGTAGGGGGTCCATCCATAGTGGATGCATCCAATACATTCTCATCAACCTTATCCTTCTTCACCTCAGACCAAATCAAGCTTCCATCCTCTAAAGCTTTCACAAACTTGACTTCTCCTTCAATATCCAATATTGTTTCTTATGGCTTTTTAGGGCTTTCTTGGCTTTGCATCCTTGATCTAGAGAACTTTGAGATGTGTCCAGCCTTGTTACATGAGTGACAAATAATTGGAGGCCTTATATTCCTTGGTGCATTGACATGGGTTACCATTTTACATTGTCTAGCTAAGTGACCATTATAGTTACATATTTCACATGTAACATTTTGAGAAATTCTTACATTTGACTGAGTCTAATTTCTCTAATTATGCTAAGTCTTGTTCTTCTGAATTGTCTTACAAATCATAGTTGTATGACAAAATTTATTGCATGAATAATACTAACCATTGAAAGGTCTTACCTTTGTATACTTCCTTGCTATATGTCTATGCTTATTACATGGATAACAATTTTGATCTACTAACTTGTGCTCATTCTTGGATGGTTCAACATGAGATTTAGTCTTACTTCCAGTCTCCTTAGCATCTGAGGTGTCTTCTGGTGCTTTCAATCTTTCTTGCATGTTGTCAATCTTATTTTCTTCTTCATTGTATCCAATGCAGCTAGTATCTCCTTTAAGTCTTCTTGCATACAGCTAAGATTCTATCAAATCAGAACTAGTGTGCAATTTATCAATGTGATTCTTTGCCTCTATCATCTTAGAGTCCAAGCTTTATTTTTTGTTCCTTAGCTCCAAGATTTCCATGTTTTCTTGCCTCAATTCTTCATTAATTTGAAGGTTCTCTTTGATCTATTCATCATAGACTTCCTAATTTTTAGGACTAGCTTATCATCCAATTCTTCAATTAGTACTTTCAAGGATGAATTTTCTTCATTCAACTTCTTGATCATTATCCCTAAATCACTGGTAGAGCATTGTTTCAAATCCTTTCTTAGCCTTTTGATGACTACTTGAGCATCATTGACTTTTTCTTTTAGTTCTTCAATTTCTTTTTCAGATCAATCTAGGTCTTCAAGAGAAACTTCAAGATTTCTTTTTGGATGTTTCATTTCTTCTTTGTCCATGATCTCTTCAAGTGGTTAAACTTCTATTCTTAGGACCAGAGCTCTGATACCAATTGTTAGGAATGGGAACACTGAGAGGGGGGGGGGTGAATCAGTGTTCACTATATTTTATCTTTTTACTTTATTATTTAAATTGAACTTGAATACTTAAATACTAAAATTAACATCAACATAAAGATGAAACATGAAATCAACACATAACACTAATATGGTTATGGGGAAACCCAAATAGGTAAAAACCCTGATGGGACTTGACACCCACTAATATTATGTACTAGTGTTTTATGATCCTTGTTAGAAGATCCTTAACCCTATTAGGAGTTTCTTTACAATGTATATAGTACAAACACCTAGTCAAGGGTCAAACCCTATTAGTATTATCTTACAATAACCCTACTAGGGGTGTGGACTCACTATTCTAGAGCTCACTACTCAAGTGGTGAAGGCTACAACCTTCTAATCAGAGATACACACTGTATCTGTTGGATGAACTGTCACTGTAAAATTGCTTCTCTGATCAGTTCCTTTGATGTGCTGATACTTTGACCTCTTGCAAAGCTCTAATACATATTAAAAACTCTTTGCATGTTTATTCCCTTCTTCTTTCAACTCTATATGAACCCTTGTGCTTAATTACGACAACACATATAATATTTATATGCACATAAAAAACAATTAACTTGGTCGGCCCTTTAACCAATTACACACAATGCTTCCAATTGAATTGGCTCAAGTGTGTTTACAAAAAAAGTTAATTACATGTCTATAACCTAATTACAATAGCTTCATATCCCTTACACAACAATAATATAACCGCTAACCAAAATGCCAATAGTCGGCTTCTTGCACTATTCTTCTCTGGCATTCATTGTCTATGCAACTTGAACTCTTTATATCTTTCTCATATTGAATCTCGTGATCATGAACTCTTAGAATTAGCATGAATGTGATCTTACCAGCTTAACTTCAAGGGTGCATACCATAATTATATCATAAGCATGTGCCCTAACACTCTAATCTTTAGGTACTCTGTATACTATCCAGTCTTCAACACTTAGCCAGTTTTTGATCTTCTCATCAAGTGTGCTGACTCCAAAACACTAGATGAGTTTGTTTCCATAATGAAAACAATATATTAAGTCATATACACCAGTATAGTCAACTTGCCAATAGTGTCGAGGAAGACCTAGTTGATGGTCTAACACCAATTGGACTGGGGGTATCTTTCTTCATTCTTATCTTCTTCCCCTTAAACTCTAATGGTTCAACTTCATCTTTTTCAATGGGGATGCCCAAATTCACTGATATATTACTAATCATCCTAGTGGTTTTTGTTACTTCCATGTATTAAAATACCTAGTTTGATCTTATTCTTGACTTCCTCATTAGTACAATACCAAGTTTCTCATTTGCCAACTAGTTTCTCTAATAATCCTTTATTTGTATTGATACAACATCAATATCTATTTCATATCCCATGGGTGGCAGCCAAATGATTCTTGTCTCCATAATGCTTACTATACATGTATCTATATCTACCTAAAAACATAAATCATGCTTATATTCTTCCACAAGCTTGGGTGGAATCCTGAATATTTTATGCATCTTAGTTTGAAAAATAGAAAAGTAGTCATTCATTACCATGTCAAAATTTTCTCCTATTCTTTGAGTAAATTCATTGATTTTATATATAATTGGTTTATCTACTTTCCACACTACTTCACCAATTGTAGGAAAGAAGTTATAAAAATAAAAGAATATGCATACCAGTAATGATCCAAGCTTCAATGTATTGGATTTTTCCTTCCTTATAGTGTTCATGTTTTCATCCAATTGCTTTAGCAAGATCTTGCACAAATATATCTTCATGTCCTTCTTTACAATATTATAAGAAATATTTACTACTCTATAGGGTACACTGTCTACCCAAGATGACTAAAATATTAGCTCGAGGTCATCAATGGTAGAAAACTTCAAGATTAGACCATCCTATTTGGCCGGAGTAAGCTTACATAGTTTGTTCTTGTCTATTTGTTTGTATGCTCTCATTTTGCAATGGATCCTAAATTAAGTGACAATGTGTAGTACATCCTTGGTGATCTTCACTGGTGCATCAAGTCATATGAAGTAATTGTGTACTTGTCTTAGAACCATTCTCATCCATTCTTGTTTAAATACTATCGATACATGCATATCATGGACCAAACCCTTTGTTTCTAGATGTGTGTGGCCATCCTTCAACTTTCCATTAATTCATAACTTCATGTAGAATGTATCAATTTCAACTTGAGAAATTTAATCAATCTTGTAATGTTTGAATGCATGAACATCTTCAGTAAGAATGAATCTTAGTGGTATTGAAGATAGGGCATTAGAATTATATGTTTTCATAGTAATGATGAGAGGCAACTTGTACTTCAGATTGACATGGTCAATCTTCTCCATAATGATAGGCTTTTGAACTTTGGGTCTCATTGGATTCTGAGAAATAGTCTTCAAATAGATAGGGTTTCATTTGAATAGCAACTATATTATTCTAAAATTGGTTGAAAAACACTAGAAATACCTTGAATACATTATACACTTCTTGGAATTGCTCAAATGATTTCTCAAATTTGATCAGTGGTCTGTTCTCTACCAAGCACTTCAAATTCTCACAAAAGTGTAAGGTGAAAATGAAATATCATGACCTCTATTTATAGATTTTCTTCACTTAGGGTTTCCAAAGACTATAGTATTTTCATTAAATTCACTTTACCTACTCTCTTTCACCAATTACAAAATATACTCTCTTTCACCAAATGGAATAAAATAACTCATACTCTTTACCTATCAAAATATGAAATGTTACTCTTTACAACTCATATCCAAATGTGTCTTAATATGATAATATAGATCTTTGCTCAAATTCTAGGAACTGATTTAAGATAGAATTTAGGTTATCAACTCCTACATACATTTTGACCAATTAAGTAAAGATAGGTGCACCTGATCTAGAGGATGTGATGCCATCAATCATTCTAGGTTTAGTTCCATGATCTTGATACTTCCTTCTCCATGTCCTATTCATCTGATATCTTATCTCATCATTATTAACTTGGGTTTTTTCATTCGACTGTTATTCAGTTGGGGATTTTCCTTGGTACTTGTGATACAGTCTTTAGCTAGGTGACCAACCTTGTGATAGTGAAAACAAACCATTCTATAGTTCCTCCATGATATTCTATTGCTAATATTGTTAGAAAGTAAAGTCCACCAAGATAACAGAGAGGGGGGGGGAGTGAATCATTTATCTGATAATTATAACTTTTATCAACTTCAATAGATTTTAACCATGTAAGAAATATAATTTCCAACCATAGAAAGATATTCATACACTATAACACAATGACACAAGATATGTTGACTAGGGAACCCCTTGATCAAAGAGTAAACCCTGGTGGGAATGATGCCCACAAAAGATGCACTAATATGAATATTCCTTCTAAAAGGATGGACTCTGTTAGGAGTCTTATGAAATACATTTAGTACATATGAATCCCTATTAGGAGATTTTGAATCCCTTCTAAAAGATTCTAACTCTGTTAGGAGTTATGGAAGACAGAAGGACCCACTACCCAAATAACTTCAATGACAAGATCACTGAACACACTGTCCAACTAATCTCTAGATTATTCAATAGAATAATATCAAATCATTACTAATCTCAAAATTATGTTACCTCTTCTCTAATTGTGCCAAACTACACTCACTGCTACACCAAATCTCAATTTCAAATCTATGTACCTCGCATGTCTTTCTTCATAAATTCACTTTCACAATCATTCACTTTATCAATTCCATTCATCTCTATATCACAAAAATGAAAAAAATTCCTTCTTTTATACCACACTCAAGTAATTACAAATGATTCATCATCCAATTACAAAATAAAAGTTTCCACATGTTACATCAAAATTACACAAAACTGTCAGCTTCCAATTAGAATAATTCTTCACTCATTAGACCTCAAAGTTTTCACTATCATTCATGTCACTAACAATATGTCTTCAACTACTGTTTAATTGTGCAAAACTAGATTCCATCCCAATTCAGAGATATCATTCGATTTCCACAAACTGCTACTTAGGAACACTACCTGAATACTGATTCCACCAAAATTATCATAACTTTCATGAATAAATGAATTATTATTTGCGCTCTTAACCATAAACATATAACATATCAAAAGTAAATCCTCAACATTGCATAGCTTGATCTGCAATATTACATGTGTGCTAATCAAAACACTATCTGCTCCTCTGCTAATCTCTAGTAGATCATTGTGTTGACATCAATGACAATCATAGTCATGAATGAAACAACTACTATAGAATGGCTGCCAATACTCCCATAGGATATATTTAGCATTCATTCCTAACAATCTCCCCCATTGGAATTGTTGGAAACATAGATGAAAAACATCCAATGTTCCATGAATCCAATACTACAATTCTGCTGCTCTGAAAAAATATTTTCAAATCCTCTTCATCAATCAAATCTTGCTTCATTTTCCTATTCAGTTCTCTCCAATAGATGGTACAAATATTTTTTCATGTACACTTCTCTCCCATTGACATCAATCATAGGAATTTTATCATTATGTAAAAAATAAATCTAATGTCAAAAGACACTATTCAAAAAATACATTCACTAGAGTCCTCATGACTCAACTCAGATACACATACTCCCCCATAGAGTAAGTACCAACATCCAATCCAGAAGAAAGATAGGGCTCATATACCACTAGATGAATGCAACTAATCTGCATCACTTCTCAAAAGTAGGCTGGGGCATAACCCCAAGCATACCTCTCAGATACTCAAATGTATCCTTAGACAAAGGCTTTGTAAATATGTCTGCCACCTGCACCTTTGTGCTTATGTACTCAAGTCTGACTTCTTTCTTAGCAACTTTCTCTCTTAGTACATGATACTTAATCTCTATATGCTTTGTCTTAGAATGTAATACAAGGTTCTTAGACATACTAATTGTGCTAGTGTTATCACAATGTATAACAACAGGTTAAAAAAACTTTATTCCAATATCCTTTAGCATCTACTTCATCCAAATTATCTAGTTGCAATTATTTTCTGCTGCTACATATTCTACTTCTACTCTGCTTTGTGAAATACAATTCTTCTTCTTGCTTCGCCAAGAAACTCATCTTCCTCCAAGGAAAAATTCTCCACCACTAGTGCTCTTTTTATCATCAACACTACCTCCCCAATCATCATCTATATATGCGCATAGGGTAAAATCATCAAAATTTTCATACCACAATCCATAATCCATTGTGCCTCTTAAATATCTCAATATCCTGTTTACTACTGCATAATGTGATTCTCTAGGTTTAGCTTGAAATCTTGCTACAATTCCAACTAAATGTGCTCTATCAAGTCTTGTATGTGTCAAGTACTACAATCCTCCAATCATAGATCTGTACTTCTTCTATTCAACTATAGGAGTCTCATCTGTGCTAGATATTTTATGTCTAGTTACCATAGGTGTTCCAACTGGTTTATAGTTCTCCATTAAAAATCTCTTTAAAAAATCATTCAAGTACTGTGTCTAGCTTACAAAGATACCATCACTATTCTATGTTATTTTTAATCCCAAAAAGTATTTCATTTCACCAATCATACTCATTTGAAATTTAGTTTTCATTTCATTAGCAAATTTATCACTGGCTTCATCTTCTCCTCCAAAAATAATGTCATGAACAAAAATAACTATAATTAACAAACCATTTTCAATTTCTTGTGTATAGGTTGCTATCAGTTGTTCCTTTTGTAAATCCCAATTTCAACAAATACTTATCCAATCTTGCATACCACGTTCTAGGTGCTTGCTTTAGTCAATATAAGGATTTCTTTAGTTTACATACCATGTCTCTTTCTTGGGTGAAAGGAAAACCTTCAGGCTATTGAATATAGACTTCTTCTACCAATTCTCCATTCAAAAATGCTGACTTCACATCCATCTGATATACTTTGAATTTCTTAAAAGTTGGATAGGCCAAAAAAATTCTTACTGCTTTAGTTCTTGCTGCTAGTGCAAAAGTTTCTTCATAGTCAATTCCTTCTTGTTGTGAGTATCCCTTACATACCAATCTTGCTTTGTTTCTTACTACTTCTCCTTGTTCATTGATCTTGTTTTTGAATAGCCATTTAGTTCCAATAACATTCTTATCTTTAGGTCTAGGGACCAATTCTCATGTCTCATTCTTTTCAATCTGATCTAGTTCTTCTTTCATAGCTTTAATCCATTTTTCATCTTCACAAGCTTCACTAGTAGATTTAGGTTCAATTTGAGAAATCAAACATAATTGTTCTTGTACCTTATTTTGAGTTAGAACTCCTCTAGCTATGCTTCCAATAATCTTCTCAACTGGATGATTCCTTGATAAGTTCCTGTTAGGTGTCACTATCTCAAATCTCACTTCAGGTGTCAATTCTTCAATCATTTCACTATGGCTTTCATTCAACAATTCACTGTCAGTTTCATAGAATAATTTAGTAGTTTTAGTGTTAGGTTTAGGATGATTTCCTTCATCAAATTCATAATTGAGCATTCTTTGAACCTAAATTTTGAACTTTTCATCAACTTTAACATTTGTGCTCTCAACAATAGTCTTAGTTCTCTTGTTATAACATCTATAAGCTTTTCTCTTGAAAGAATATCCAAGAAATATACCTTCATTAGTTCTACGATCAAATTTTCCAATTTCATGATCTCTATTTAGATACCATTTGCTTTGTTCTCTAATTTGTACTCTGTTCATTGTATATACTACTATGTTCACTTCTTATCTCTAGAATATCTTCACCAAATCATTCTCAAATAACATAGCTCTTTCTACTTCAGTCACTGATCTATTTCTTCTTTCTAGAATACCATTTTGTTTAGGTGTTCTAGGGGCTAGAAACTGTCTCTTAATACCATTCACTTCACAAAATATATTAAACTCTCTAGAAGTAAATTCCCCACCTCTATCAGATCTCAAACATTTAATTTTCATTCTGAATTCAATCTCAACTTTATTCTGAATGATATTAAACTTATAAAATGCTTCAAACTTTTCTTTAAGAAATGCAATCCACATCATTCTTGTAAAATCATCAACAAGAATCATAAAATACCTTTCTCCATAGAATCATCTAGTCCTTGTAGAACCACTCAGATCTATATGAACAATCTCCAACTTCTCTATAGATGTAAACTTCTTACTAGGAAATAAACTTCTCTTCTATTTCAGCATCACACATTCCTTCCAAATAATGTTATTAGCCATCATAATTTTAGGAAAGTTTCTTACTACAAGTGTAGTACTTATTTTCACAATGTTATCAAAATTTATATGACAAAATTTTTTATGCCATAACCAACTATCATCAATCTTAGTAATCAAACATGTCATCTCAGTAGGATTCAACTAAAATACATTACCTCTGGTTCTAGATCCAATTCCAATCAAATTTCCATCTCTATCTTTTATCACACAAGTTTTCTCAGTAAACCAAACTTGATATCCCTTATTAACTAACTGTCCAACATTCAAAATATTATGTTTCAAACCATCCACAAAGTAAACATCATCAATATTAGTCTTCCCATCAAGAGTAATAGATCCTATACTTTTAATCAAGCAAGGTGCATTATTTCCAACTCTAACAACTCCTCCATCATAATTGTTAAACTTTATGACCTTTTTCATGTCTCTAGTCATATGATGTGAACAACCACAGTCTATAATCCAATCACCTTTCTTTTCAACTTGAGAAACTAGGGATTTTTCTTCCTTAACATATGTTTCAAGATTTTCTTCTTTAATTTCTACAAATCCTATGTCATCAGTATTCTCAGTATCACTTTCACTTAAAGTTCTCTCTATACTAGCTTCAAGGTTTTCATCATTAGCATAATAACATTCCTTAGATCTTTTATGCTTGAAATTGTTTTTGTACTTTTTAACCCTCTTAGGACATTTAGATGCAAAATGACCATATTCTTGACAAGTCCAACATTAAAAAAATTTCTTACCGTCTAGTTCTCTCTTCACAAGTAAGGCAATACCTTCTTCAATCTTCCTATCTTCTTCACTTCTAGATCTACTACTGCCAGCATAATCTCTGCTCATACTGATGCTTCTTGACAAAGTAGGGCAAATACAAAGAGCACTAAATGCTATCTCCATTCTAGGTAAATCTCTTGATAACCTCAGGTTCATTTTTGCTCCTTCCATTCTTCCAAGAAGAGTCTCTCTTGTAAAGTTTGAAGTACAAGGTATAACTTATTCAATCATCTATGTTGTCTTCTTAAATGCAAGAGTCAATGTCCTTAGAATTTTCCATATAACTTCATTTTCTATCTTTGTTCCTCCATAAGATTTTATGCCTACAACAATTTCTAACATTCTACCGATATAGCTTCTAATAGATTCATCTTCCATCATTCTTATATCTTCAAATGCACATATCCAATTATGTAATCTAAATTTCTTTACATGTTCATCACCTTCAAAATTAGAGTGTAAAGCTTTCCAAATTTCATGAGATGTTTTCAAACATTTTACCTGACTATACTCATTCTCCAGAAGGGCTGTCAAAAGTTCTTCTCTGGAAAGTATGTTACATATGAATAGATCTCTCTCATCACTAGAACATGTTTCAAGATTATCCTCATCAATGATAGTCTTCTCATTCTTTTCAATCAACCAATAACCTGGTCCTAAACATAGTAGATGTGTCTTCATCTTTTCTTTCTAGCTGTCAAAATTCACTCCATCCAACTTAGGGTTTTCTTTCCTGAAATTCTCCATGGATCTCCTTAAGTTGCTAAACTTTTCTTTCAAGGACTTGCCACTCTTATACCAATTGTTTGAAAGTAAATTCCACCAAGATAACTGAGAGGGGGGGAGGGGGGGGTGAATAAGTTATCTGATAATTATAAATTTTATCAACATCAATAGATTTTAACCATGTAAGCAATATAATTACCAACCATAGAAAGATATTCATACACAATAACACAATGACACAAGATATGTTGATTAGGGAACCTCTTGAACAAAGAGTAAACCTTGGTGGGAATGAAGCCCACAAAAGGTGCACTAATATTAATAATCCTTATGAAAGGATGGACTCTGTTAGGAGTCTTATGAAATACATTTAGTACATATGAATCCCTATTAGGAGATTTTGAATCCTTGCTAAAAGATTCTAACTCTGCTAGGAGTTATGGAAGACAGAAGGACCCACTACCCAAACAACTTCAATGGCAAGATCACTGAACACACTATCCAACTAATCTCTAGATTATTCAATAGAATAATATCAAATCATTATTGATCTCAACAATATGTTACCTCTTCTTTAACAATGCCAAACTGCACTCATTGCTACACCAGATCTCAATTTCAGATCTATGTACCTCACATGTCTTCCTTCATAAATTCACTTTCACAATCATTCACTTTATCAATTTCATTCATCTCTATTTTGAAACAAGGAAAAAAATTCTTTCCTTTATACAACACTCAAGTAATTACAAATGAGTCAGCATCTAATTACAAAATAAAAGTTTCCACATGTTACATCAAAATTACACAAGACTATCAACTTCCAATTAGAATAATTCTTCACTTGTATGACCTCAAAGTTTGTGCTATTATCCACATCACTAACAATATGTCTTAAACTATTTTTTAATTGCGCAAAACCAAATTCCATCTCGATTAGGAGATATCATCTGATTTCTAGAAACCGCTACTCAGGAACATTGCCTGAATACTATTTCAACCAAAATGATCATAAATTTCATGAATAAATGAATTAATATCTATACTCTTAACCATAAACATATAACATATCAAAGTTTAAATCCTAAACATCGCATAGCTTGATCTACAATATTCCACATGCACTAATCAAAACACTATCTGCTCCTCTGTTAATCTCTAGTAGATCACTATGTTGACATCAATGACAATCATAGTCATGAAGGCAACAACAACTACTATAGAATGGCTATCAATACTCCCATAGGATATATTTAGCATTCATTCCTAATAAATACCATGCATCCTATTAAAGCAATTTGAAGAAATGTCACCAAATCTCCCAAATGCATTTCAATTAATTCTTGTATTGTAGTCCTATGGTATGGTTGATCCTTTTCAGTTATTTGCAACATCTTGTTGGTTAGGGATCCATTTCACATTCTTCCTTTATGACCTACATTCTTCATACTTGTACCATATCTATTGCAATTTTTACATTAACCATTGAAGCTTGGATTTCTTGAATTGTTAACATCCCTTGATCAACACTCAAATTCCTTATGACTATAATTATTATAATTGTAACAATGGACATTAAACTTAGGAGTACTTAGTGAATTAGCTCTTCTTCTCCTACAGACATTAGCTGTGTGTCCCACTTTTCCATAATGGTGGCAAGTAGGTTTCTTTGTTGTTTGTGGGGTAGCAACATTATCTCGGTTGACTTCCTAGTTAGAAGACTCGCCCTTCTCGATAGTATTGTTTACACTGAATCCAAGTCTTGAAGTATGCCTCGGTTATCTCTAACCACTTAGTTTTCCATCCAATATCCTTAGTGATTGTTCATTTATTTTCCAAATTTTATTAACATATTTTTTAGGTTTTAGTTTATTCTTTAGATGTTCATTCTTAGATCTAATTTTGACAATCTCTCCAACTTTCCTTGCAACTTCCTAATTTTCTCCAACTGGTTGGTCTATCAAGTTGTAGTGAATTTGTGTCAACCTAAGTATTCCCCATCTTTCTCATTTAACCTTATAATAATTTGTCTTATCTCATCTTCAACCATTTTTTTTGTCATCCTCAACTTTTCCTTTTTGTTCAAGAACTTCACACATCTTTACTGATTGGGCTTCTTGTTCTCTTTCCAGTACATTAACTTGATCAACTCAGTTGTTCTTATTTTAAGTCAATTTTGATATTGTAGTTTCAGATTCATCATACATACTTCCCTCTCATACCAATTATTGGAAAAAGTATTGAAATGTGAGTACTAAGAGGGGAGGGGTGAATCAGTACCACAAAATACTTTTAACTATCTTTCCTGACTATTCAAACTTTTCATAACTTTTCATGCATCACATAAAGTATATACAACATTAATAATAAACATAACTCTTAACACATTCATTTTTTATATTGAAGAAATCCTTGTTAGAGGATAAAATTTGCAGTCGGGATGACAACCAAAAAACTTCTTTATTGCAATAAAAAGTTTACTCGATTAGAGCTACATTGTTAGCTATTTTTTATAGCTAATGGTATTAAGAATATTAACCTAATTAAGAGTCTAAAGAATAGTTAAGTCTACCTTTCTACAGGATTTTACAATTCTAATCTAAGAATTGTACCTAGTTAAATGATTTAACATGTACAAGACCTATTAAGATATGCTTGGTTAAGAGACTTTACAATTCTGAATACAAACTTTATCAGCAGCAAATATGTCTATAGTACTTGCATCAATCATATGCTTATCAAACTCTTTATTTTCATTAATATATTACCTCATACTATTATCCACTCACAATATCAATTCTATACTTGGTAGATTCAACTTTGAATCATAATTACTCTCTACTCTTTACTACTTTGTTGCTTGGTAGCTTCTCTGATCATCACCTTCTATCTTCAATCTCTTCTTTGCACATGCACTCTCTTATACACATACTATGATCTTCACACTCTGATCTATTTATATACAATTCTACAAGTGGTAGAAATGTTCTAGAATCATCTCCTTAAGAGGTGATAACATTGGTTACTCCTCTAATGTATATTTCACATTTAATTCTTATTGGTGCATCTCAACTTGCAATCATGCATAATCATTATATTGAAATCTCTAATAATATGTTTGATAATCACCTCAAGATTTGTCAGTTATTTTCTTCTCGGTGTTATAGTTCAATGTAACTATAGATTCTCCTTGTGTCGGCCTATCATGCTCAGCAACACATTTTCCTTTTTATCAATAACTATTTGATCGCTCAGTTTAGTGAATGTTGTATCTCGGTACAACTCGAAGCTCATTTTTGCCTTGCTTGGTGTCTAAACTTCCTTTTTCTTTACCAAAAACTCCCTTTCCTTTATTTATTTTACTGAATAGCTTGTTTTATTTACCAAATGTTCTTTTCTTCATTATCGAATGAACTTGACAATTATAATGACTTCATCATAACTAATGTCAACCAAATAAATCTTAGGAGTATCAAGTATGTCTATAGTAACTCTAATAAACTACAAGCTCTTGGGCTATTCAAATTTCTTCAAATTGGGAAATTTCCACATTGAGCTCACAAAGTTTGACATTGGTCACATGGACCCAAATGAGTTCTTTAGAAGGATATCTATCCCTGACAACCGAACACCTGATGCCTTGTCCTTAGTATAGTTCAATATCATCCATGTTATCCAGGTTTTCCAATATCCATCTATCCAGTGTCTAGCTCAATGAACAAGCGAAAACCTATCTTATGTTTGTACACATTAATCTTCACTAATCCACCTAGCGTGAATGTGACCCAATCATCCAGAGCCTTGGAAGGTATTATTATTTCTCTTTCAATAGAGGGATCTAATTTTCTTATCCGTGGCTTTACATCATTCCGATAACATGGTCATCAGGAAATTAGTGGAACAGTGATTTGAAGCATCTTGAATTTGATGATGTAACTTTTTTTGATAAAAAGATTGATAGTATTATCGTCTGTCTTGTTATTTATTTCTATGCTTGATTTATCACTAGTGATAATGAAGATTTTATTCAAAATGTGAAACCTCAATTGAAGTAAAGGTTTGACATGGTTGATTTGGGGCATTTTTATTACTATTTTGGTATTGAGGTAATTCAAAAATCTCAATATCTTTATCACCCAATAAAAATATATTGGAGAACTTAATAAGTTTGACATGGATTATTACAAATCACCTAGTACACATAGGGATCAAAATTGGAAAATCATATTGAATGACTCTACAACATTGGTTGTGTTGGAAAGTTGACTATACTAAATTATGTGACTATATTTAGTGTTTTCATTATGGCAACAAAGTCATATGAAGTTTTGGAGTCAGCGCATAATGTAGAAGATCAGAAATATGGCTAAGTATGGAAGACTAGATAGATAGCAGAGCATCAGGTGGACAGAGCATCAGCGCACATGCATATGACTGAGTTATGGTATGTTTCCTTCAATATAAGCTTTTTGATATGTAATCATGCTAATTCTAAAAGAACATGATCAGGTGAGTCAGCATGATGAAGATACAGCTAGTTGAAGAGTCACAGTCAGTAAGCGACAGAATAGAATAGAGTACAGGGCCAACTCTTTGTATTTTAATTAGCACTTGTAATATTGCTTTGTAAAGGCTATGTGCCTATTGTATTTAGGTCATAGACATGTAAATATGAATATATATGTAAACACACTTGAGCCAATTCAATTGGAAGGGGTGTATGTAATTACCTATAGGCCGACTTGATGAAGAGTTTTGTATGTGCATATAAATAAGACATGCACCCTTGTAATTAAGTATGGTATGAGATATAGAAATTGGTAAGAGTAGAGAAGAGGCATGTGAATAAAATTTAGTATGTTTTAGTGCTTGAAAAGAGGATAAAGCATAAGCATACAAAAGGAACTGATCAGACAAGCAGTGTCACAACAATAGTTCACCTTGCAGATATAGTGTGTAGCTAAGATTGAGAAGGTTGTATTCTTCACCACTTGAGCAATGAGTTCTAGGACAATGTGTCCTCACCCCTAATAGGGTTAATTGTAAAATAATCCTAATAGGGTCTAACCCTTGACTAGGTCACTGTACTAAAGAATTATAGAGAACAACTCCTAATAGGGTTGCAAGATCTTCTAACAAGGATCATAATACACTAGTGTAGTTCTTAGTGGGTGTCAATTCCCACTAGGGTTTTTACCTATTTGGGTTTTCCCATAATTATATTTTGTGCCATGTGTTATGAATTTTTATCTTACTTGAATTGATGTTAATTTCAGTAACTAAGAAATTAAGTTAAGTTTCAAAGTATCAAAAAAAATAATCAAGTATAGAACACTGATTCACCCCCCCCCCCCTCTCAGTGTTCCCATTCCTAACAATTGTTATCATAGCTTTGGTCCTCTGAAGATAAGTTTAACCACTTGAGGAGATCATCGATAACAGAGAAATGAAACATCTATAAAAGAATCTTGAAGAATCTCTTGAAGACCTTGACAGATCTGAAAAAGAAATTGAAGAACTAAAAGAAAAGGTTAGTGATTCTCATGCAGTCATTAAAAAATTGAGAAAAGATTTGAAAGACTGTTCCACAAGTGATTTAGGAAAAATGGTTAAAAAGATAAATGAGGAAAACACATCTCTGAAAGATTAGATTAAAGAGTTGGATTAAAAGCTACTTAACAACCAAGAAGCCTATGAAGAACAGGTCAAAAAAAACAAGCAATTGGATGAAGAACTAAGGCAAGCTGACATGAAAATTTTGGAATTAGAAAACATCAAGAAGCAAGTGGAATCTGAATTGACTAAACCAAAGAATCATATTGACAAATTACACAAAAGAAAGGATCTAATAGAATCATAGTTGTATACACAAAAGGTTAAAGGAGACACCAACGGTATTGGATTCAATGAAGTGCAAAATCAGATCAATGACTTGCGAGCAAGAAAGAAAGCATCAAAAGAATCTTCAGAAGCGAAGAAGACATGAAATCATATAGAAGTTGAAGTTGAACCACCCAAGGATGAGCACAAGCTAGTAAATAAGACTTGTTGTGCTTGTAACAAATATGGCCACATAGAAAGAAATTGTAAAGAGGTAAGACCTTTGAATGGTTATTGTTATTCATGTAATAAGTTTGGTCATAGAGAGCTTATAAATTGTAGATCAAATCAAAATCAGAAAAATCAGAGAAGTCATCCATAATAGAATGTAAGAAACTCTCAGAATATTACATGTCAAATATGCAATTATGTTGGTCACATAGCCAGATAGTGTAGTATGGTAACTCACATGAATGCTCCAAGGAATATCAGGCCTCCAGTCATTTTTCATTCATGTAACAAGGTTGTACACATCTCTAGGTTCTGTAGAACAAGAGTGCAAAGACAAGAAATCCCTAAAAAGTTAGAAGGATCAATTTTGGAAGAAGCTGAGAAGTCAAATTTATGTAAGCTTCAGAAGATGTGAGCTTTATTTGGAAGGAAGAAAAGAAGGAAAATGTTGATGAAATAGTTGAGGGTACATCTAAAATAGACACACCTCCTATTTATGGTTAAATGATCTTCATGGTCATAGGGGGAGCTAGATTTTCTCTAGACCCCTATGTGGCTGGTATACTCACCCTTAGATTATGCACCTTGGACTACAGCTATTTGGAAACTATGTGATGCAGTATGCATGAGCACACTACCTAATTGTTAGTGGGAATAAAGAACCAAATTTACAGTTGCATTCTGTGTTTACACGACAAGCATTAATGGTGGAAAATTTTCTTTATAGCCATCGGAGATTCATTATTCTCACATTGCATTCTAAGTTGAGCAATTTGAGAGCACATGAGATTAAGAAGTTGAGTTATGAAGTGTTGCAGTTGAATCTATCAGTGAAGAAGGAAGATTGATTGTTGCAAAGCCCTGATTCAGATGTGATGATCCAAAAACCCTTGGAAACCATTCAAAAGCATTTAATCAAGTAATTCATGGCTACACTAGTTGTATTTAATTTTTTTGAAAGAAAGAGATATGTTTTTAAGAAGCATCCATTTAAGTCCACCCTATATGACCTAGAAGGAGCATTTTCAAGAACCCCAATGGGTATCACGCATATAGAGGACATACGGGCTTACATCTATTGTAAGAAAGAGCTAGTTGGTTTGGGAAGGACTACGTTGCACCTATAAAGAATGTTGAATCTAGACAAAACATTCACTGTTGAGTTTGTGCACCTTGAGAATCATCTAATAATTGAATATGCTACTTCATATGAGTTTTATGAATTAGAGTGGATTAAGATTCTATTAAGGAGGATTAATGATGACCTATTTTGGATAGGAGAATTCCCTGTAAGAATAACCACTCGTCTCATCAATGAGATGATAGGACTCTCAAAGTCAGACACCAAATTCTAGTTGGCAAGTAGGTCATAAAACTAGTAGAACAAGAAAGTAAATCCTAGAGTGATAGGCATGGAATTACCATTGAGCTGATTGAGGAGAAAGATATCAAATTGATGTCTATGATACTTGTGTAAAAATTTCAACATAAAAACAAGGTTAATAGTGTGTCCCTAGCCACTATTCTAGCAGCCATCAGATTGGTAAGAGAAAATGGAGAATTCAATTTGTGTGAGATCTTGCATGCACAATTTTTATATAACATAAGGGAGATTAAGCATGATAAGAGTCATATTTTTGTATTTGGATCACTTATCATATATATGTACTTCCACATAGTTGGTAAAGTATCAGATTTGTATCTAGATAAGAGTCATCCTACTATGCCACAAATCACATTCAAGGCATCTACTGAAAGAACCTTGAAGGATTACATATAGTTAGAACTCAAAAAATTCATGATAAAAATGTAGATGAGGTACAGGATTCTTGAAAGTATAGTTGAGAAGTACAAAGATAGTATAGGTTTTATGGTGGAGACAGACACCACTTGTATGGAAGTAGTTGAACCAAGGACCAAATGGAGTCATCCACTTGGGTATGAAGTGGAGGAACACATCTTAGAGGCATATGCACAAGTCATCCTAACAATACCAAAGGATCCCAATGAACCTACATGGGGTACCTATGAAGAAAAGACAAGGGAAGTTGATACAATTCTTAACAATGCTATGACCAAGAGGAAATCTTCCAAAATTACATCAAAAATACTAAATATTCATGGTGTGACACAAGATGATTTGGATAAGGAAAGGGAAGCCAAGATTGTAATGCAACTTGAGAGTGCACCCACTAGTGAAGAAAAAGATGAGAAATTAGATGATCCTAAGGAAAAGAAGAGAAAAACTATTGAGAACACCCATGCGACCTCAGATACAGTTGATGTAGATTCCACATCACCTCCTAAGTATAAAAAGATTCCAAAGAGGAAGAAAGATAATAGCACAAGCCATCCATCCTCTAGGATAACAAGAAGTCTAAGGAAGAAAACTCAAGCTCCTCCTGAGGTAGGTTTCAGACCTAGTCTTCAAGTATTGAAAACTAGGATTGTTGATGAAGGAAGAATTGACTGGATAAAGAAATTCTATAATATATATAATGATATTGATAAGTCAGAGATCCATGGAATGATAATCAAGCATATGATTAAGTTCAAGAAGATAGTCTTGGAACTTAAGACAGTTATTCCAAAAAAAGTATGGGAAATTTTAGAATTCCTCAAGAGATAGGATATTGAGGAAGGCCTCAGAATAAGAGAAAATATTTTAGATGAAAGCCTCCTTGTATGCTCATTAGAAGAGAAAGCACTATTGTTAGATCTTGTGAAGCCACACCTACGAAAAAATTTGAGAACTCTAAAAATAATGGATAAAGACTATGTGTAGGTAGCAAAAGAAACTAAGAAAGCATTTGAGAAAGTTTTCTTAAACAGACACATGTATCCACCTACTACGCCCACAACTCAAGTACCCTCTAAACAAGACAAGAAATCACAAATCACAGATGTACTAGTAACAAGTCCATAGGAATCATACCCTTAGTAACAGTGTCCAAAGATGAAGTAAAGTCTACACCCATGTCCAGAACACAAGAAAATAACACAATAATGATTGAAAATGTGGAGATATCAATGACGGCCACTGGCAAAGACTTGGACAAATTTGAGGAATCCTTTGTGAGTACACAAGAGGTAGAAATACTATGCAGTGATAATTCACCTAAGCAGCAAGAAGAAGTGTTGATTGAGGATCTAACAAGTAAAGAAGAGGAGAAAGAAAAATAACCAATTAGGATAAAGACAGAAGTGATGGATAGCACACCTATCACTCCTATGACATCAATATCATTTTTGTCAAGTTTGACCCCTGATACTACAAGCTTGGATTCATTGGGAGAAGAAGAACTGATCAAGATCAGTGTCCTTGCAATGGAGAAGGCTAAGGAGAAACAAGTGATGATAAACCCTCTATTTGTTGAATCAATCAATATCCTAAACACTCTACTACCAAAAGAGAAGAAGGTGACAAAGGTACATTCTATGGATGATGTTAGTACCATCTTAACAAGCTTCAAAACTAACTTTTCTAGCTTGGAAGAATCAGCGGCCAAAGTAGTAGAAGGTGAGTATCTAAAGAAGAGGTTGAATGAGCTAATAAGTAAGTTCACACTTCACCTTACCTCTCTCAAGATTGGTCAAGCTTCACTAAAGGAGATTGCAGCTCAAGGAAGGAAAATCATAGCTGATTGCATGAATCAAGAAAAAATGACCACAAACCTCTACAAAAACATTTAGAAAGAAGAAGCCATGATAGATAAAGTAAGGAAATTAGTGGAAGATCCATCCACATATATAAATATGTGTAACAATGTGTACCAAGGACAATTGGAAAAAATAGAATAGGTAGAGAAAGAAATGCCCAAGATAAGGGCAAGGAAAACACAGCTAAGAAATGCTCTTGCACCATCATTAGATGTCTTGAACTAGAACATCAAGGAGATCTATGCCACTATGGTGACATATGATCAAGGTCCAAGTAAAGATTTGGAGAAGATGGAGAAGTTAACATATTCTTTGTGTGCCCATCTCCAGACAATAGAGTCATTGAAATTTTTTTGGTAGAATGAGATTGCTAGCCTAAAGATAGCATATCCAGATGTCTTCACTTTGTAAGTACTTGTAGATACATTTTTTTTAGCACCTTTGTCATTAATGTCAAAGTGAGAGTATAGTATGTAGAAGAAAGAATATGGAGCTTTGTATATGATATAAAGAAAAGTATAGTACATATTCAAAGGGGAGATATAAGTTAGAGTATGTATTAGAAAATTTTGTATAAGGATACAGTTAGTAACTTTTCCATACTCCTTTGTTGCCATTAATGAAAAAGTGGGAGATTGTTAGAAATTTGACTATACTAAAGTATATGACTATATTTAGTCCTGTCATTATGGAAACAAAGTCATACAAAATTTTTGAGTTAGTGCATAATGTAGAAGATCATAAATATGGCTAAGTATGGAAGATAGGACAAATAGCAGAGCATCAGGTGAACATAGCATCAACACAGGTGCCTATGACCAATTTATGGTATGTGTTAGTGTTCAACATTGTATATGATCAAAACTTAAATACAAAAATTCTGATTCATAACTCTAGCAGTCCCAACTGATGCATCGACAATATTAAACAATAAGGTATTAAGGATTTATAATACTTCTTCTCTTTGAGCTTTAAGCTACATGTGGGTATTACCTTTTAAGATTAAATTATTCAAATATCACAATAGTTACCTATATACTTGATACAGATCTAATCATATAACTCTCTCACAACTTTAAAGGAAATCATTATTTAAATTGATTGATGGTGAAAATAGTGCAACACTAGGAATAACCAGTGCCAAATCCTAGGGCATTAGAGTCAAATTAAAGTAAATTAACAGGAAATCTCTCAACTCAAATACAACCAAACCCCAGATAAGATGCCTTGCAAACTATCTTCTTATGCATACATTATGTCATCAAATTCATCTATGAATACTAAAATCTCTGAGATCTCACTCGAGATTTTCCCCTCCCTTGAAAGGAACTCGAATTTTGACCCCACTATCTACCTAGTAGAAAGATATACCTAAAATGCCTTGAAAATTAAATAACAAATAAATCACATTCATACATGAAGACAACAAAAAGATATACATGGAAATTTAGTATATTTTTTTTGATAAACTTCATGTATCAGTACATTCAAAAAACTTGGATTCCTGAGAATCAAAACACTAAATCATAAACTCCTATTAGAATGAGTATTTCACCACCCTTTGGTGTGAGTTATAACTCTATATATATAGAAAAACCATCTTGGGATCCTTGAGAAAAGGATGCAAAAAGCTTCAGATGGTCTTGATAGTGACTTGCATTAAATTACAAAATACTTAAATTTGCAATAGAAAAAGAAGGAAAAGGGCACCAAAAGTTGTTTCTCCTCATGGTGAGTTCCCCTTTGAGATGCACCTTTGTCTGCTAGTATTCAGAGAAACTACTAAAGTTGTTATGTGAATGATAATGTCCAGCTGGCTAACCTACATCATTCCTTTTATGATAGTTGTTCTGCATGTGCTCATAGATCAGGTGCATTTTTTGAACTCACTCTTCTTCTATGTCTTCAACATCAACTATTGTAGGCTTATTCTTGTTGGGCTTTGTAAGAGAATCCCATGTAGATATCTATTCCTTTTTTGGCCACTAAAATTATTGAATGCTCTGGAGCTATTTTTTCTACCTCTCCCACCTAGCATCTATAATCAGCTTGACATTTGTGACAAATTTGGTGAAGTCCATTTCAGATTTTAAGGCTTCATCCAAAACAACATTGATTTTTTCAATATCCAATTCATTATTTTCATTAATGAAAGCCTCTTTCTTAGGCACTAAGGAATGAAAATTTGATTTCCATTGATCTAACCCCATTATTGAGCCATCCTCATTCTTGATCAAAGGAATAAACATATTGAACTCTAGGCCAAACATAATTATCCTTGCCTCAATTTGATTTTCCTTTCCTTTAAAAAATGACAAGGTTGCCCCTATCTGATCAATCTATTCACCAAATTGAAGAATCTCAGGAATACCTATTCTAAGAGATTGCACAACTACCAATCTCTCAAAAAGTGATTCTCTAACTGACCAGGCTCCATAATAACTATTCAATGTGGCAACAAAATTATTTACCTCTATTTGCACTTCTGGCAACTTACTATAAGCAATGTATACCACATCTGCTTTCTCCTTTAAGACACCAATCCTATGCTGCAAAACCTTTAATAATTCTTGTAAAACAGCCTCATTTTGTTATGCTTTTCCTTGCTCTGATGATGCAACAACTCCTCTCCTCTTGCACTTTGAAACTCTATCTAAGAAGGTTGTTCTAGTGGTGGGGGTGCAAACATAGGCATATTGATTATCTATTGAGATAGATCCTCCACTATTTTTTTGAGTGCCTTTTATTTCATGATGTACACCTCTGTGTCTTTGACCAATGTACTATAATCTTCAAATAAATTTTTAAACCTATTTGAGAGTTTCTTTATTTTTTCTTCATTTAGTCTAGCAAAATGGGCGAGTACTTTTGAGATCTCAAGGTCACTTGCGTTGTGGATAGACCACACAATCTTATCACCATCCATTTTTATTATATATTTAGAAGAGATGGATTTTGATCCTTGTAATATTGGCTCCACATAGCCAAGGCTTGGTTCTTTGGACTATATCCAAATCCTTTGAATATATCCCCAATTCTAGTTTCTGAGGACAAGTTTATGTCAGGCTATCTTCTGATCTAATCTATAATGAAATTTGAGGCTAGATCCCACCCAGGTAGAAGCAACATGTTGCTAGCATTAACTAATTTTTTAGCCTCCTTAGGAGTGATGGTCTTTGATTCAGGATCATAGTCCTTTAATGCTTGGATGGCCTCATCAGGTACTTGACCCTTTTTGATATGTACATTTGATGCAACCTATTGTTGCTTGGGCCACAATAAAAAAAATTCTTGAATTCATCTAACATAATAAAATCATCATCCTTCAAGAAGGCATCCTACTCGATCATCCTCTCATGTTGACATAAAGCCAAGGGAAACTTAACTTCTTCAACTATCTCTTTCTATTTTCTCTTCTCTTCCTTAATCTTCTTTTTGAGTTGTTGATCATATACCCTTGTACTAGTAAAAAGGGCTCTCACCCTATCTTTTTTATTTTTAGTAGCTCTTTCTTGTGAAGGCTATCCAATTTGCAATTCTTGCCTCTTAATAGGAGGCTCACTAGTATCATGAGAGCTAGGAAGCTCTATCAAATCCATAATTATATTTTCCTCTCCTCCTTGCTCAATAGGAGGTGGTTGTTCTATGGTAGGAAGGCTATGTATTGAATAGCCATCACTGTCCACTTCACACTTTGATTCAGAATGATTCTCCTTCTCCCTTTATTTATCATCAATTTGGTCCTCAAGTGAATTGACCAAGGTGTTGAAATTTTCCATCATTTAATCTAGCCTCTATAAATAAGGAAATGTGTGGTAGAATCCTCCAAAGGTAACTCCCTTTCTCTTCAACTATTTCTCAAATGACAACAACTCTTTGAATTGTTGTGCTCTCTTTTGCACCTCATCATCCTCTATGATATTTCTTATGATGTCTTCCTCTAGATACTACTCATGTTTATTGTTTATAGGAATGGTGGGAGTATAAAATTTCCTAGCAGTGACAATGAAATCCTTTGTATCTACATACCTATATATGGAAGCATTCATCTTATACTGGCCCAACCAATCATTTAATTTACTAAATGCATTCTTCCCAATTTTTAAGTTTCATACTCTAAAGTGCCTAGGGGTAAAGGTACCCATCCTATGGGGGGCCAAGTACTCTTTATTAGTTAGCATAAGCTACCAAATGAACTCTATGACTCCAATCCTTGGTGGCACAAAGAATGGTAGAACATTAGGTGGCTGGGGCATCCATAGACTCTGATCATTGTAAAAGTCTTCTCATAGTAGAAATCTCCCTAGTTATGATTTTTAGGCCACTTGTCAACAAATTGACAAGGCCTTAGTAATTACAAAGCTTTATCTGGCAGCCTGGAAAGATTTATTCCTAAGCTAAGAAAAATTGTATGTATCATCTAGTTCAGAAAAGCACAAAAGTCACACTTCATTGAAGTAAAGCTCCATGCCCTTATCCAAAACTTAACTAGATTATGTTGACCCCTCCACATCATTTGAGGCTCAAGGTGCTCCAATTCCATAATATTGTAGTTGTAATACAAAATGAGATGCATTAATAGTGAGTAGTGCATAAATATACGATAAGGCTCCTTCTTCCTAATAGCCTCAAGTCCTTCATGCATCTTATTTATGACATACCCAATGTATTCATATCCTCTGATTAGATGAAGACTTTGTAAATCTAATACCAACATTAAGATATCAGATAAAATTCTTTCTGCTCCACCATCCACTCCCAACACTCTGCACAATCGATATGCAATGTACTTAATACATAAACTCAAATTATTGTAGAAATATACAGCAGTCCCTGCTATTGTAGAAATGTAGTTTTTGTTGGCTCTTGGGACATGACTCCCTAATGTATCTATTTTCTTGGGCCTACAAATTGATCTTTGTGGCCATTGGAATGTGAATGCTGAAAGCCTTCATAAATGAATTTCTATCTAATGTGACCAGAGCTGAGCCATCCCCTTTCCTTATCATTTTTGACAAAGGGTCATATCTATTGGCCAACTCAATGAGAAAGTCTACATCTAGGAAAACATTAGGTACTATCAACCTAGCCAACCCAGAGGTCCAAGGGTTTGAAATAGGCACTGGACTATCAACATTCTTATAAAAATACCTAAATAGACACATCACCTATCTTCGCATCTCTAAAAAATCCTAAATCATTAGTGAAAATTTAATCACTGACCTTTTTGTTTTGTGAGGATCCATTTAACAAAGTGATAAATTTGTCTAAATAGCTCTCCTTCCCTTTTCTTTGAATCCCTTACTGGTGGAAGCTTCATTTACTGTTGGCTGAATCATTCTGATCAATTGATGAAAATCCTTCTAAGATTTCTAAAATTATGAACTATCTAATCACTAGAAAGCTTCAAGAAATCTCATAACTTTATAGCTTTGGCTCTCTGGAATGCTTGGTGAATTTTAGAATGAACAAAAAAATTGTATTTATTCTAAAGAATTGAATGTGATAACCCACTTATCACTCAAGCTTTGTAATTCATGTCACTTCCATCATTACTTGGCATGTTCTAAACTCAATTCACTAGGTGTGAGCCAAGAAAGTGACAGGTAATCAAAATTTGATTTCTAGTGACCTAGCGACTACAATCAGTCTCCTAGCTGCTACATGATTTAAATCTTTTAAAAATTATCTCGAGACCTAGCAATTGAAGGCATAAATTATGGTCGCTAAATAATTTTTCTCTTTATGACTTTTTTCAGAGACTTAGAGACTACAGTCGATCTTTAATTTAACAGCTCTCAATACTTTCTCATATTTCAATTCTTTCCTTCCGTGACCTAGTGACTATAGTCACAAATCATAGTCACTGAATGACTTAGCCTTTTGTGATTTTGTCTCGTGATCTAGCAACTTTTTGAAACTTTTAATTTTTCATTCCAGGACCTAGTGACTATACTCTATTTCTCAGTCACTGCAAAATTTACCATTTAATACTTTTATCCTGAGACCTAGCAACAACCGTCTTTCCTAAGTCTCATTAGATTTTCTTCTCATTTAGAGACTTAGTGACAACAGTCAGTCTCTGAGTCACTAGAACTTGTTGACTTTTCAAAATTCTTCTAGAAACTACCCGGCTTCGCTTATGTGGAGACTTGACAATTGAAGAGAAGTCTCTTAATCACTGTCACTCTTAATAAATCTTGACTGCTTGCAACTTCATGACCACTTTTAGATCTTAATCTAACAATAGTCACTTAATCTCATGAACTTTGTTCTGACTTTGACCTTTTGAAGAGATTTGGTAACTGAAGGCAATCTGAGGATCTGGTGACTAAATGAAAATAGCTTTGATTTATTGTATCTAGAGATTCAACAACTATAGTCCATCTCATAGTCATTTATTTCTTTATTTTATCTTGGTAACCAATTAGGGATGAACACGTCACCAAATTTGGTAGCCAGATCCATATCATTTTCATTTTTTCACCTCAACAAGCACTTAACACTTATTCATCTGGCAATTGTCCTACTAAAAAAACCTCCTAGTTGCCTAATACTTTCCTTAACTCTGGTTAAATTTGGATACCACATGAAAGCCTTTATTCACCAACTTGCCAAATAACTTGCTTAACTTATATTAGATTATGAGATTAAGTGCCAACCATTGATCTTTCCTTCATTCTACAGTCCTTGATGAGTCTCTAGACATTTTGTGACTTCACTGCTACATCACAAGATCAAGAGAGAACCATTTCACTGGATCATTGAATGTTTAAAACATAACTACCAAAATTAGGAGAGCACACAACTACTACAATTGTTGGGTCACTGGATAAATAAACTAACTACCAAAGAACCAGAAAAGTTGGTGACTATAGTCAATCTCACAGTTGCTAAAACTTTTGCCACTTCACCATTTCATTTGGAGATCTCCTAACTGAAGGTATTTAGAATCTGGAGACTGGGTGACTATAGTCACTCTAAAATATTTAAACAGTATAGTTGCTAGATCTCCTAATTTTCCATTGGGTCATCTAGAGACTACCTGACTAAAGGAACTTCACTGAGTCACTTGAAGAAAATAAATATTGTCAAAACTTAAAGAGATCACAGAACAAAGGGTTTTGAGAGGTCGCTAGACTAAAAGGAATATGTTGAAATTATTAGGAGACTGAATGACTAGTTGGGGAATATAAAGTGCACATGCTTAAAGGGTTGTTAAGTGACATCAAAAAGGTAATAGAAAAATAGAACAGCTTTTCTAGGGTTTTTTGGATCTCTGAGCATACTTTGACCTAGCACATAGGGTTTTTTTACCATTATGATCATATTTCAAGCTCTGGGAATGGAAAATTGTAGGATATTTTAAAACAAAAAGGGGAAAACTTTCAAAGAAGCAACAAAATAAAATGCAACTTTGAAAACTGAAAAGACTACCAATAGTGGCTCTTTCCTAGGATGCTTGAATGTTAATTTATAGCAAGAAATCAGAATCTCTAGGCAGTAGACCAAAAAAAACTTAACCTACTCAAGAAAATAACACATGACTTAAAATAAAGGAACACCTATACACTACAAAACTATTGTGCGTGGAACAAAAGTTATTTCAATTGAAGAAAAATTTCAGGTATTGTCCATGCACTGACAATTCCTATTCTTTACCATCCATATTTCTCAAAAAATATGAGTCTTTTCCATGAGCCTGATGGACAATATAAGGACCCAGCCATAATGATTCAAATTTTTAATGGTTACCCTTATCCTCACTCCTTGTATTCCATTGAAGGACCAAGTCCTCAAGCTAGAATTTTCTAATAGTTTCTCTTTTGTCAAATGGATATTTCATCGTCTGTTGTATTCTAATGTTTTCCTTTTGACCTTCTCTTCTTGTTTCATCTATTTCAACAAGTTGGATCATCCTATCTTGCAAAGGATCACACATTTCTAAATCTTCCTCCTGCATAAATTTGGTAATAGGCAGTAAATTGTTCACAAGAAGTCTTGATTTAATACCATAAACCATTTCAAAAGGAGACTTGCTTGTAGATCTCTTTTTTGTGATCCTAACTTCCCACAAAGCTAATGTCAACTTTAAATGCCAAGTCCTCTTGTTCTTTTCTAAAGTATTCTTCAAAATCTATAGAATACTTTTATTGCTTGATTCTGCTTGCCCATTAGCTTGTGGGTGATATGGGGATGAGTATGACATTACTATGCCCATTTCTAAAAAGAACTCCTTGAATTCTTGTGATCTAAAATTCATGGCATTATCCATCACTAACTTGACATGAACACCAAACTTTGTAAAAATATTGTCCATCAAGAATTCAATAACCACTATGCTTGTAGCCTTTTTTGTTTGGATTGCTTCAATCCACTTGGTAAAATAGTCAGTGGCCACAATTATCCAACTATGTCCTCCACTGGACTTCTCAGTAAATTCCCTAATGAAATAAATACCCCACATAGAGAAAGGATCCTCTGCCACTATAGGGTTCAACATCAAAGCTCCTAAAAACTTCAACTTATTTGAGAACCTTTGGCATGGTTCACATGTTTTGAAAAATGCATGAGTATCTTTGAATAACATAGGCCAGTAATACCCAGTCCTCAAAATCTTGTGAGTAGTTGCTCTAGCTGAATGGTGTCCTCCACAAATTCCAAAATGCATTTCTTTTAAAATCCTCTCATACTTGATCATTTGTCCAGACATAAGAGAAAGATCCCATCATTATCTTTCCAATACAAGTCACCTTTTAGAAGTATATACCTTTGGGCTTGCAATTTTAGGCTTCTTCTCTGATTGTCATTAAGGCCCTTTGGGAAATAGAATTTTTGAGGAAAAAAACAATGTTTTTGTATCAAGGCTGCATCTCAATGCTAGTGATAGTTCCTTCATTGATATCAACATTGTTGACCTAGATCAAGTCCATATTTTTTGCAGTCATTAACTTTGCAAGTCGTAGACCCCTAACAAGTTTAGTGATGTGGAGCTCTAAATCAAATTCCTAGATTCTGTTAATCCACTTGCATCTTTTTCTTGTGACCTCACTTTGCACTAGAATATCTTTGACTACAGTGTGAAGGACATATCCATTTACTTTTGCACAAACCAGATAATGTATGAATGCTTTGACAACTTTTACTAAAGCATAGGCTTTTTTTCCCATTAGCTCATACTTTAGTTCTACTAACTGTAATGACTTGCTAAAAAAGGAAATGGGGTGCTCAGATCCTTCATCATCTTTTGTAACAAAACTATTGCAATGGTATGAAATGATACAAAAGAGAACAGAGAAAAGGGCTTAGAGCAATCATGGGAAACTAAGACTATTTCCTCCTAGATGGTCTATTTTATCTTCTCAAAGGCTTCTTGTGCTTCTTGATCCCAAATAAACTTTGCATCCATTTTTCACAGCTTGATAATGGATTTGACTAGCTTAGCAAAGTTGGCAATGAATCTTCTAACAAAATTGATTTGTCCAAGGAAAGACTAGACACCTTTGAGATTTTTGGGAACATGGACCTTCTTAATGGCTTCTACCCTTTTAGGATCAATCCTTACTCCCTCTTTGGACACTATATGCCCTAGTAGATTTCCTTTAGTGACAAAAAAATGACACTTCTTAGGGTTTGAAGATATGCCATACTCTAGAGCTTTAACCAAAACCTTTTCTAGGTGATTGCAATGATCCTCGACCCTCTTAGAATATGCAGTCAGGTCATCTTGGTACACCACCATGAGAACACTAATAAGGTCCTTAAATTCTACATCCATTGCCCTTTGAAACATTGCTCCAACATTGTTTAAACCGAAAGGCATCTGTACATACACATATGTTCCCCAAGGAGTGGTAAATGTTATCTTGAACTACTCTAATTCCTTGACCAACACTTGGTTATATTCTAAAAATCCATCCATCATGGAAACAAAATCTCAACCAGTCACTTTATGAAGCATAGCCTCCATATTGGGCAATCCATAGTTGTCCTTCAGTGAAGTAACATTTAAGTTTTTGAAGTCTACATGTAGACTTATTTCACCATTCTTTTTTCTGATTGGTACTAAGTTTGAGACCCAAGAAGAATTTCTTATGGGCTTAATGATGCCTATATCCCTCATCTTGTTCAACTCTATTTGCATTTTAGTAGCTAACAACAGATTAATGGGTCTTTTCTTTTGTCTAAAAGGCTTGGTGTCTTCTTTTAGGGGAATTTCATCCTAAAAAAGGTCTGCCATATTGGCTTTGAGATCATCATATGATGAAGCAAAGATATGTTTATATCTTTTTAGTAATATTACTAAATTATTCCTTACATCCTTACTGAGATAAATGAGTATATTGTAGAAATGGGTGAGAATTTTACAAGCATAATGGATAACTATTTTGAATCTTTTAAGGAGAAGATGAATAATAGATTCCGGATTCCACTAAAATTGGTGGAAGATTATAAAGATGATATTTGTTTCATGGTTGATTGTGATAGAGTATACATTCAGGTAGTAAGGCCCAGGATTGTATGGGTGAAACCTCTTCCTTATGAGGTAAACATTGATGAAACAAAGGATATAATCGAAGCCCTAGTAAATCAACCTGTTGATCCAAAGGCTCCATACTTTGGAACATATGATGAAGCTAAGATAAGAATTGAGCTAAGCATAAAACTTCCATAGGTGGTTAACAAAGGCAGAAAGAGGATGGCCAAGATGCAATCTAGCACACCTCTAATGTTAACCAAGGGCATAGGAGAAGATATTGTAGAAGAAGAAGAAAAGGATGAGAATAAAGAAGAACAAGTTCTTGTAAAGAAGAAAGGAAAGGTAACTATCACCAAGCAACCCACTACAGTATTCACAAGGAAAAGATCAAGGGGCAAGGCAGGTAAAATCAATGATGATATAGTACTCAAAAGGCCTCCTCCCTCATTTGAACAAAAGATTAAGGATTTGAGAGAAGGATCTAGAATTGCAAATTTCAAATCTCTCAAATATGAAATTAAATCAAAGGCAAAGCAATAGGAAATAGAAGATGCTGTCATTGAGAAAATGGGAAAATGGAAGTACTCACCAGATGATATGGCTTCTCAAATTCTAGGTGTTCTATTGGATAAAGTCAAGTTGAGATGGTCCAATGCAAGACAAACTGTCAAGGACATATATCCTCAAACCTTAAGACAGTTAATGCCAAGTTTGAAAAATGATGAAATAAATAAGGCATTGATAGAAAATGAGAGCAAGATGACACTAAAATTCAACAGTTGTTTAGTTTTGATCAAAGATATAGAGTCGGTTGTGAAGAGTGCAAATTCTACTTGGAAAAACATCTATCATCTTCACAAACCGAGTACTGAAACTGTGATAATCAAAGATATTGAAGATGACAGTGATGAAGAAGAAGAAGAAGAAACAATTCAGATTGATAATGTTGTGACAGACGAAGCAGGGACAGAAGCTACCGAGGAAGCTGAGGAGAATGTCAAGGAAGATGATCTAGTTCGGATAGCTGCAGAGGTAATTGCCTAACTTCCCCACTCTCTAGTAAAAATTGCTACATCTAGCTCAGAGAAAACTTCAAGTGTGATTGTAACAACTCCCTCAGATACATCAAATGTCCAATCATCACTAGCATAGCTCAATGTATCAATGACAGAAGTGGCTACCACTTCATCTACCGAGCTTCAGCCTCCTTCCACCGAGTTGCAGTCTTCTATACCTTCTTCAAATTTGAGTTTTTCAACAGTAAGTACTTCAGATTCTACAGTTGTAAATACTTCAGTTTTTTATTTATCAAGTATTCCAGTTAGCATCCCATCAGTCAGAAGTTTATCAGTTTTCACTACTAGTCCTATTGTGTCTACAATAATTTCTACTACAAAGTCAATAAGTATAAAGACTCAACCGAGTACAAAATTTTTGAGTAAGAGTGTAGTAGAAGGTATAGATCTAGATGAGGAGATAAAAATTCCCCAGCTAGATTTTGTAAACCACACTATAGATCAAATGCAAATAGTTGGTGAACTCCTCCAGAAGAAAGAAAAGCAAAAGAAACTAAAAGAAGAAAGAGATAAGGAATATAAGATCATTGAGGATGCCAAAAACATTTTGACAGAAGCTATAGGTGTTAAAGTTGATTCCTCTCAACACATTTTGTTACAGTTGGCAAAAGCAATTAACAGGTTTAATAATGATTTCTCTGGAACAGACAAGTTGCTTGAAAAGGCTAAGAAGAAGTTTGAAAATGAAGTGCTTGAGCACATTGCTCAACAAATAGTTATCAATCAGGCAGGGTTATCTTCAGTTTTGACTAGCATTGAGTCCTCATATTCCAAGGTAACATCTCTTTTTGTCAAAATCTATAATGTTGTTGAGTTCTCAAAGGAAATTAAAGACAAAATAAATAAGATTGATGAGGATCTAAAGATCAGTGCACAAAAGTTGCAACTTGAACCTAGTTCAAGCTCTACACATCAGATGATAGTCAGATTCCTATCTGATAAGCAGTCAGAGTTATTGAAAGAAGATGCAAGGATCAGATCAACATTAATAGATATTCAGAACATGATCCTTCCCATCATGGATACAATGCAGAAGAATATTGCATACTCAAAAACATTGATCCATGACAATCAATTTTCAATTGCAGATCACATGATTGAACTCTCTACGGAAGTCCAAGTTGCACTCCATACATGCAAGATTCTGCAAGAAAATTGGGATAGAACTCTAGCACTAATTGGAAAGGTGCATTCTGATTTTCTCTCACATTTTGGTATCTCCATGTAAAATATTTGTATATACACCTTTGGCATTATTGTAAAAAAGGGGGAGAAAGTATATGAGATATGAAAGGGGGAGAAAATATAAATAGAAAATATGAGTATGAGGTGAAATAAGATATTTGTATATATACTATATAAGGGAAACATGTAATGTATATACAAAACCAGTGTCAGCATGATTGTGTATATAAGTTTTGGGCAATAAGTGTTTTGTCACTAATGCCAAAGGGGGAGATTGTTGGAATTAAGTATGATTGTCATCAGTGACAACACTTATTCGGACTCTGCGTGCTTACCAAGTAGAACAGTGCTTACCGAGTAGAAGAATGCTTACCGAGGAGAACAGTGCTTATCGAGCAGGATAGTGCTTACCGAGCAAGACAATGTTTACCGAGTGACACTATATCTACCGAGTCTCCAGTATATACCATGTTCGAAACTACAACTGAGTGGTTAGTATGGACCGTGCCTCCACTTCTACTGAGTGCATGATGATGCCGAGTAACACAGTGGATGCCGAGTATTAGAAAGTCACCGAGTCAGTTTGCAGTAACCGAGTCACTATACTTGGGCCAACTCAGTAATATTTGTGTTAGCTTGTTTAAGAGCCGACTTTGTAATTATGTTGTAATTTTTTTAGATTGATATATAAACAATATTTTATATCATATCCAAGAAGAAAAATAGCGAAGTATCAAAAAGAGAGGAAGGCAGAGATAACAAAATTAAAAAGGGCTACAACAGTATAAGAAGCAGCAAAGATCTATCCATCACAGAAGGTGATTAGTACATCAGAGAATCTCAATCAGCAAGTACAGTTGCAAGTAAGAGATCTACTGTTTCATCCTAACAGGTAAATCAACTTGAAATCCTTTAACCAGGTAGACTTAACAGTCTTTGTAAAATCTCTTAACTAAGTGCATACTTCATTGTATGTTTGTAAATCCTCTAACAAGGTGGACCTAGTAGTCCTTATTGCTCCTAATAGGGCAGATCATCAGAAGTGATCATTGTAAGCCTTAACCGGCAAACTTTATACTGCAGTATTGAAGTTTTTTGAGTATCATCCCCACCCCAGTTTTACTTTCTACTTGGAAGGTTTCTGGGTCACCAAATCTCTGTGTTCAAAGTGTTATGAATGTTTTATTCTTTCTATTACTCATGCATGCAATCAGATTATCAATCTAATATTATTAAGATCTGAATCTGTTAAAAGTTTTGAAGTTACTGATTCACCCCTCCCCTCTTAGTAACCTAGATAGTCTTGAATATTTCCAACAGTAAGTTGGTCATATGATCTTGGAATGTTTTGATTTCACAGTTGGAGGTTCATCTTAGTCATTTCAGCCTATTAGTTGAGTTTCCTTACCACATCATTAGTATTGGTGAAGTTATTGAGGTTTTTGGGTACGAAATCTTTTAGGTCAATTTTGAAGGCCTTAGAGGCTCTGGATCACGATCGACCCCCAATTGACTAACACTAGTGCGTGTTAGGTTCTATTGATCTCACCATGGCGTTTCTGAAAAGTGGTTACAATAGAAAAATGGAGCTACAATTAAAAAGTTATGGCCTTTAGAAGTTGGGCTACCTAAAAGCATATTTTGTATTTCTTTTGAGCTGACCCTATTGTAATAATTGTGAAAAATAAACAATTCTATGTTTAGTCGGCCTAAAGGGCTAAATTTCTAGAACCTTCTCGAGTGTTGGAAATTGCCTATATAAGGAAGGCCCGTAGTGTTGTCTTAGGTAGTTCAGAGCAGTTCAGAGTAGTTATGGGTAATCATTTGAGGCTTTGTCCCTCAAAATATTGTAAGGAAGATGCCCATGTGGCTTTGCATATTGTAATTCTGAAAGTTTGTAATTCCACATTTGTGGAGATAATAAGAAGCCCATTTTTTGTTCTTGCAAATTGTTGTTGGTCTATGTTTTTGTTGTGTGTTTGTGGTATTAAGGGGAGCATCCTTCATCACCTAGCATTCATGTGGGGGACAAGCCTTGTGGTATCATCCATTCTAATGACCTTACCCAAGGGTTCAAGGAGATGGGTGAGAAAATGCCATAGAAAGGGAGGAATTTTCTTCACCAAAATCCATCGTGGGGTAGATAGGGCTAGAACCTCTTCATGTATGGCTTCTAGTGTCTAGGCTAGGGCACAAAAGGAGGTATTCCCTACAGACCAGTATTGCTTCTTAAGGATAGCTTGGTGCGAGTCAGGATTATTCAAAAAGATAACAAACAATCGTAATTGAATTTGTCTGTAGAAGGAAATGTGGAACCCTAATTTTAAGTTCTAGTAATTATGGAACCAATCACAAAGGAAGTTACAAGCAGGGAATTTATCAATATCAATAGCAGTAAAGAAGATAGGAAAATCTCTTAACCTACTCTTTTCTTTAGCAATTTCATTAATCATTTCAAAATTTGGAGAAATGGAGAAAGAAGTCAAGGGATTCCCAAGGACTTTACCAAATTTAGTATCTCCATTTCCTTCTGATATGTTGAATTTTTCACTAGCGCCAATAGCAGGGGAGGAGTTACTAACTGCTTCAGAGAAAGACTTAATCAGATTTGGGGATGAATGAGCATCATTACTCCAATTAACGACACCCACTGAATCTGGCTCCATGGGAGCCCTAATTGGAAGTGAGGCTGAGGGTACAACCTCTGCCGAAGGGCATAGATGGGAGTGGAAAAACATGCAAATTAAAGGCTAGCAATAAAAGGAACATACACACTTGGCATATGAAAGGGCATGTGTATGCCTGAGAGAGCAAAACAAACCACCAAAAATTTGCAGACCACCCAAGGATTATATGCTTTTTTTGTTAACTATTATCATTATAATATTATTTTAAAAATATTTCTATTTTATAAAATATAATACCATTCAAAATTTATAAATGTCAAAACTTATTAATTTTAAAATAATAATTTGTAGACACATAAGTGTGAGAATTATGCAAAATAGCTTAAAAAGCTTTAGGAAAATTATACATCCACAAATTTCATGACTCTAAAAAGTTTAAATCATATGATAAATAAAAAGTTTATACAAATTACAAACTTAGAAATATTGCATTTAACTTAAGAAAATATAAATTTAGTTATAAAATAAACTAGTGAATTTTAATTGATCTACATAGCTCAATTTAATTATAAGTTTAGTTGTTCACATAAATTCAAATGTATTTTATTATATTTGTTATAAATCTATGTAAATGTAAATCTAATATTAATAAATGCGTTTTAATTAATTATAAAATTTGATGATAATAATTATATTAGTTTAAATAATTGTAGATGTAGCAATAAGTAATTCTTTTTCATTATAATTATTTTAATAATATAAATTATAAATTGTAGTTAATTTTGTTTTATTCTAATGTTAATTTAAATTATTTTGTAAAGTATAGCAATAAGCTTTATTTCTAATAAAAAAAATTATAATTTAAATATATTACAAATAACATTTTATAATTATTTATAAAGCTAAAGAAAGTTATTACTACAAATATAATTATAGTAATTTTATAATTATTTATAATTACAAATTATTTTACATATAAATTAAAATTAGAATGAAAATTAAAATTAAAGTTAAATATATAACTAAAGTCAAGTATCTTGTCAGTAGAAATGCATCAACAAGTAGGGTGAAAAAAATGGAGAATGGAGGTAAAATAAATTTTATAAAATATTATGTCCTGCAATTATAATGTGAAATATAAAATTAAAATTTTAATAAATTTATTATATTAAATTAAGTATAATTCTATTTAATACTATTCAAAATTATTTTATTTATAAAACACAATACCATTCAAAATTAGTAAATGACCTAAATTATTACATAAGTGTGAGAATTATGAAAAATATCTTAAAAAGCTCTAGGAAAATTATGCATCCACAAATTTCGTGACTCTAAAATTTTTAAATCATATGATAAATAAATAGTTTATACAAATTAAAAACTTAGAAATATTGAATTTAACTATAGAAAATATAAATTTAGTTATAAAATAAATTAGTGGATTTTACTTGGTCTACATAGCTCAATTTAATTATAAGTTTAGTTGTTTAGATAAATTTAAATGCATTTTATTATATTTATTATAAATCTATGTAAATTTAATTAAAAACTTTGAAATGTTGCATTTAACTATAGAAAATATAAATTTAGCTATAAAATAAATTAATACTCAAGAATTTTCATATAAATATTCTTTACCATTTTAGGTTACCTCAGATAAAGTGAAACATTATAAAAAATATGTAGAACTTTTAAATTAATATATATTATAATATAATTTTTTATTTAAATTGATATAGATAATTAGAATTGAAATAACACAAAAATAAAATTACAATATACATAACTATAATTATAATATTATTTAAAAAATATTTCTATTTTATAAAGTATAATACCATTCAAAATTTGTAAATGACGTAAATTATTAATTTTAAAATAATAATTTGTAGAGACATAAGTGTGAGAATTATGAAAAATATCTTTAAAAGCTCTAGGAAAATTATGCATCCACAAATTTCGTGACTCTAAAAAGTTTAAATCATATGATAAATAAATAGTTTATACAAATTAAAAATTTAGAAATATTGCATTTAATAATAATTTATTATGCTTAGTGCACAAGAGTTCATTTAATCACTAGTTAAGATACACAACTCAAAAAATGATACAATAGTACTTAGCCTACCAACAAGTACTAATAATAACAATAATCATTACCTTTTATTTCACATTGCTTAAACATAAAATATCCTTCACTCACTTTTTTGTCTCCCTTTTAATTAAAATGATTGACCTCATTGGGAAACACTAAAGATGTTAAGCCTAAATCTTTCTTTTGTTTCTCTATGGCCCATTTAGTCTAATAAAATGGGAAGGGTAAAAGATTGAAATCTTGACAATTCAGACTAAATATTAGAAATCGAAAAGCAGACAGTGTCAGAAAACCATTCGGTGAAATGCCTATAAATTCTAATCCTCAATATTACAAAACTGAAAACTAAATATGAAAAACCAATGAGCGTTCTCAGAACATTATAAATTCAAAACTATGGGCTTAAAAAGACTCATTTCAAATAAAAACAATGAAAATCAACTGGAGAAACGGTAGACTACAAGTCTTCAAACCAAATCAATCACATAAGCAAGAGATTGGTGTAATGGTAACGAGGTCAAACTTAATAGCGTGGTCTATAACTCCACGCACTTAGGGTCGTTTGATTTCTTTCACACTCTCTGCATTGGACATTTTGATTTCTTCAATAAAAAATTATAAAGTTGCATTCTGATTGTAATATTATAATTTGATTTGTTGTGAAAAGCTTTGTCAAATTATAATAACAATTATAAAAGAATGTAATAGAAATTATTAATCAAATTGATTGAACACTTTCTTTGATTTTAGGAAAATAAAAAATTCGTTATATGGATGGTCAGTTAGTTTATTGTCAGATTTTATAGAGTGCATCAGAATATTTTTTTAAATTTTAGTTATTTTCTAATATTAAATGAATATGTTAGATTTATAAAATTTATTGATTACAGTTTTCATAAATTTTAGAACTGACTTCAATAATATCTAAAATTTACGACACTACCTATTTTAAAGAAATGTTTTATTTTTAATAGATTTATAATTGAAAATTTGACAAGCCTAATTTTTTTTGTTACTTGTTTGTCAAATGAAAAGAGGGCAGCCTCAATATGAAACTGTTTCTATTTCTGTTTCTAAATGTTGAATTAGATGACAGGTTTTCTATTGCGTAGAGGTATTGGAAGAGGGTGTAGACATGTATCAAATAGCTCTAAGAATAGAGAATATGGTTTAAATAGCCTATTAGTTGTCCACCACTGGTAATATGTAGAGTTGAAATTCAGTCAACAGAGGAGTCACCATGTATCTATTAAAATCTTGTTTAACTTAATTAATTTAATATGGGATGTACATAGAGAAAAAAATTTAGGAACCACGCATATAATTTTTGTAATGTGCCCTTTTGCTTTTTCTATTTTATGAATTGGGTCAATGTTAATTTAAATAACAAACACTTGTATTTTACAATTTAATTCTTATGACCAGAAATTTTTTTATTAGATAATTATAAGATTTGAATATTTCTGAAATATTCTATAGATCATAAAATTTTTTAGCACAAACTTGTGTACAATTATGTTATCTTTCATTATATTTTTTTGTTAAACTAGGGCTCAAATAGAATGAAGTTGGAGAATTTTTTTTGAACTGATAAAAAATAGGACAGTATAATAAATGAATAAGAGAGGCGACAATAAATTTCTCAAACTTTTCTCTGGCCAGAGCTTTGGTAAGAATATCTGCAGGTTGTAGTAGAACAATATTTGAGTCGTACACTACCATCTTTTACATTGTGTTGAATCAAATTAAAATTGGTGTTGATATATTGGGTCAAAACAAGAGAGAATGAATTTTCTACCATTTTAATTACAAATTGATTGTCAATAAAGAGTGGTGTGGATGAAACTACTTGTTCCAAAAAATCATCAAGAATGTTATCAGTCATAATATTTCTTGAGTTGGCTTAGAGGCTGCCATATATTAAGCTTATGTAGAGAATAGGGTTGGTACTGGTTGCTTCATATATTTTTAGGATGTAACAACATAATTGAGATGAATTAAGAAATCAGATGTAGAACTTCCATTTTCAAATCACCTACTTAATTTGAATTTGTATATCTAAGAAATGAAAAATATGTTGTCTTTAAATATTTGAGTCCATAGTTTTGAGTGCCTTGTAGATATCAAAGAACCCATTTGGCTACTAACCAATGAATCTCTCTAGAATGTTGCATGAATCTAGGGAGAACTTCATAAACAAAGAGATTTCTGGTCAACATGTTGCCTATATTTAGTTGCATCAACCAATGTTGTAGAGTCATCGATATGATTTTCCAATTTTGATCCCTATGTGTACAAAGTGATTTGCAATAATCCATATCAAAATTATTAAGAAGTTCGCCAATATATTTTTATTGTGTGATAAAGATATTGAGATTTTTGAATCGCCTCAATACCAAAATAGTAATAAAAATGCCCTAAATCAGTCATGCCAAACCTTTGCTTCAATTGTGGTTTCACATTTTGAATAAAATCTTCATTATCACCAGTGATAAATAAATCATAGAAATAAATAACAAGATAGACAACAATACTATCAATCTTTTTATCAAACAAAGTTGCAATCAAATTCAAGATGCTTGAAATCATTGTTCCATGGATTTCATGATGACCATGTTATTGGAATGATGCAAAGATAGGGATATGAAAATTAGATCTCTCTCTCTCTCTCTTGAAATAGAAACAAGAATACCTTCCAAGGCTCTGTATGATTGGATCAAAATCATGCTAGGTGGATTAGTGAAGATTAATGTTTACATACATAAGGTAGGATTTTTATTGTTCATTAAGCTAGAAACTAGAAACTATGATTCACTTGTTTCTTTGTCTAATTATTAGAATATGGAATTTTTGCAAAGAAAGAAATTTAACCAAGCTAAGATTAATACTATCAAATGATTATAACTCTAGATTTTTAAGAAAATTCAAAAGAGATAGGGTAATATGAGATTTAAAGACCATGTGAAATTAAAATTCTAAGGACATCAGCCATGAATAAAATTAAACTTGCATAAAGAAAAGAAAATTTGATTATTTAATCTATAAATAGCATAAATTAGGCATCCACAATTTATACTATTCAAATGAATTATTCATAGGAAATAATAATGAGAGATCTCATAATTCATCAAAATTACACCAACATACCCATTCATCTGTACATGTAAGAAAAGTTCATACTTCAAGCATGAAAACAATAATCAGGTCCATTTTCCACCACCACAAATTGGTTTCCTACATCTAAGACCAATTAATCAAACAACAAAGTAAATACACAAAGAACATGCAATGGCTCTTGAATTCAATATTTTCATCCAAACTCATAGAATTGGTAGATAAATACACTAGGATTGCAACACCAATTTCATCTATAGTTCTATTGCAAAGTTCTTAACCCTTGTTACAAACCAGAACTAGATTTTTTATAGTTATTACAACTTATAAATTGTCAAAGTTATAACTATAATTTTTTGGTGTAACAAAACCAAAACCAAAAATTATGAAGATAAATACACTCCCAAAGTATTACAATATGACCTAACTTCGAGTTGCATGTATGTAAAATTCAAAAATAGCTCATTTTGAGCTAAAAAATAACCTAGAAATTAGGGTTGAACTGATGTTTAAAAAAAAGGGAATACTATGGTCACCTAGATCCTTTTTCTCAATGTAATGGTTGAGTTACTTATCATTAAAATTGACCCTCTTTATTTCCTTGACCCCATGGACAAGTAGTGACATTAAAGGAAGAATCAAGAAGAAGATTTGAAGCCCCAAAAACTGCCACTCTCTTTATATTAGAATATTTGTTAGAGATAGGGATGTGAAAGGTATCTTAAATGTTATCAGTCCTTATATCTAAGACCACTTAACCCTGCTTATTAATAACCCTCTTTTCCTTAGGTTTTTAGTGCTCAACAATTATCATAATGAGATCTAGAGATTGGATGGATATCAAAAAACCTATAGCATGGATTAGACTGAGCTATACTAAGGACAAGGCATCAAGTGTTTGGTTATTAGGGTTGGCTATCCTTTTAGGGAACTCATTTGGGTCCATGTGACCAATGTCGATGTTTGTGACCTTTCTATGGAGATTGCACAATTTGGAGGACATTAAATAGCTCATGAACTTGTAGTTTATTAGAGTTACTATAGACATACCTAATTCTCCTAAGAGTTATTTTCATGATATTAGTTATGATGAAGTCATTATGATTGTCAAATTCATTCTCTAATGAAGAAAAGATAAGCCTGTAAAGAACACAATCTATGCAATAAAAGAAATAAAGGAAATATAGTTTTTGGTAAAGGAAAAGGAAGTTTAGACACTGAGAAAGGCAAAACTAAGCACCTAGTTGTGCCGAGATACAACATTCATGAAACTGAGAGATGAGATAATTACTGAGCGAAAGGAAAACATGTTATCGAGCATAAAAGGAAAACAAGGAGAATCTATATATACATTGAACCTGGACACCAAATAGAAAATAGTTGACAAATCTTGAGGAGATTATTGGACAGAGCATTGGAGATTTAAACACAATGATTATGCATGATTACAAGTTGAGATACACCAATAAGAATTAAATGTGAAATATTCATTAGAGGAGTAACCAATGTTAGCACCTCTTAAGGAGATGATTCAAGAACATTTCCACCCCTTATAGAATTGTACATTTAAATAGATCAGAGTGTGAAGATCATAGTATGAGTATGAGAGAGTGCATGTGCAAAGAAGATATTGAAGCTAGAAAGTGATGAGTAGAGAAGCTATCGATTAATAGAGCAGTAAAGAGTAGAGACTAATTATGATTTAGAGTTGAATCTACCAAGTATAGAATTGAAATTGTGAGTGGAGAATAGTATGAGGTAATCTATTAATGAAAATAAAGAGTCTAATAATCATATGATAGATGCAAGTACTACAGACATATTTGTTGCTGATAAAGTTTGTAATTAGAATTCTAAAGTCTCTTAACCAAGTAGATCTTAATAGATCTTGTACATTGTAAATCATTTAACCAGGTATATTTCATAGATTAGAATTATAAAATCATTTATCAAGGTAGAATTAACTATTACTTAGACTCTTAATCAGGTTAATACTATTAACAGGGTTATCTATCATAAATAGCTAACAGTGTAGCTCTAACTGAGTCAACTTTTATTGCAATAGTGAATTTTTTGGCTATCATCCCCACTGTAGTTTTTATCCTCTAACAAGGATTTTTACAATATAAAATGAATGTGTTATGAGTTATGTTTACTATTAATTATTCATATGTTTATGTGATGCATGCAAAGTTATGAAAATTTTGAATAGCCAAGAACAATAGTTAAAAGTATTCTACATTATTGAGTCACCCCTCACCTCTCATTACACATATTTCCATACTTAGTCTAACAATTGGTATAAGAGGGAAGTATGTATAATGAATATCAAGGTACAATATAATATTTGACTCAAAATAAGAATTACCTAGCCGATCAAGTGAAAGAACTGAAAAGAGAACAAGAAGACCAATCAGTAAGGATGTGTGAAGTCCTTGAACAAAAAGGAAAATTTGATGATGACAAAATAATAGTTAAAGGTGAGATAAGACAAAGTAATACAAGGCTGAATGAGAAACATGAGAAGATATTGAGGTTGACACAAATTCACTACAACTTGACAGACCAACTAGTTGGAGAAAATCAAGAAGTTGCAAGGAAAGTTAGAGAGATTGTTGAAATTAGATCTAAGAATGAACATCTGAAGAATCAACTAAAATCTTAAAAAGATGCTAATAAATTCTTGAAAACAAATGAAGAATCATTGAGTATATTGGATGAACAACTAAGAGGTTAGAGAGAATCAAGAGATACTTCAGGATTTTGATTCAGTGCAAACAATACTACCGAGAAGGGTGAGTCTTCTAACAAATAAATCAACCGAGATAATGTTTCTACCCCACCAAAGACAAAGAAACTTGCTTGCCACCATTGTGGACAAATGGGAAACAACTAATTTCTTCAAGAGAAGAAGATGTAAGCCACTAAGTACTCCTAAGTTTAATGGTGATTGTTACAATTGTAATAATTATGGTCATAAGGCATTTGAGTGTAGATCAAGGGTTGTTAACAATTCAATAAATCCTTTCTTCAATGGTTACTATAGCAATTTCAATAGATATGGTCACAAGTTTGAAGAATATAGGTCACAAAGGAATAATGTGAAATGGATCCCTAATCAATAGGATGTTGCAAACAACCGACAAGGATCAACCATACCATGGGACTACAATACAAGAATTACTTATACTACATTTGGGAGATTTGGTCACATTGTTGCAAATTGCATTAATATGATGCATGGTATTAACAATAGAAGATCATGGAAGAAATCTTGAATGGCTTATTTTCATTTTCACTAGGTCAGTCACAGAGCCAAAGACTGCAAGTACTGAGGTAGAGCCCCAATGGAGGAACAACTGAATAAAAAAACCCAAGTTAATATAAATCAAATAAGAGATCAAATTAATAGGACATGAAGAAGGAAGTCTCAAGATGATGGAACTAAAATTGGAATGATTGATGGCACCACATCATCTGGATCAGGTGCACCTATCTTTACTTAATCAGTTAAAATGTATGTAGGAGTTGATAAACTAAATTATATCTTAAATCGGTTCATAGAATTTGAGAAAAGATCCATATTAGCATATTAAGATGCATTTGGATATAAGTTGCGAAGAGTAACATTTCATATTTTGATAGGCAAAGAGTACATGAGTTATTTTGTTCCATTTGGTGAAAGAAAGTGTATTTTGTAATTGGTGAAAAGGAGTAGGTAAAGTGCATTTAATATAAATATTATAGTCATTAGAAACCCTAATTGAAGAAAATCTATAAATAGAGGTCATGATATTTCATTTTCACCTTACACTTTTGTGAGAATTTGAAGCACTCGGTAGAGAATAGACCACCGATAAAATTTGACTAATCATTCAAGAAAGTCCAAGAAGTGAAAAGTTCATTCAAGGTATTTATAGTGTTTTCTGAGCCATGTTATAACAATCTAGTTGTTATTCAAGTGAAACCCTATCTATTTGAATACTATTTTTTAGAATCCAATGGCACCCAAAGTTCAAAAGCCTATGATTATAGAGAAGATTGATCTTGTCAATCTGAAAGAGAAGTTTCATCTCGTCGTTGCTATGGAAATAGATAAGTATGATGCCCTATCTTCAATCCCACCAAGAGTCATTCTTATTGAAGGCATTCATGCCTTCATACATTGAAAGATTGAAGAAATTTCTCAAGCTGAAATTGATACATTCTATAGGAATTTATGCATTATTGGAAAGTTGAAGGATGACCACACACATCTAGAAACCAAGGATTTGGTCCATGCTATGCATGTAACGATAGTATTTAAACAAGAATGGATGAGATTGGTTCTAATATGAGTACATGATTAGTTCATGTGGCTTGATGCACTAATGAAGATCACTAAGGGTGTACTAGACATTTTCACTAGATTTTTGATTAGTGGCAAACTGAGAGCATACAAACAAATAGACAAGAACAAACTTTGTGAGCTTATTCAAGCCAAATGGGATGGTAGAGGCTTTAATATGTCTACTATTGATGACCCCAAGCTAAGATTCACAAGAAATGTCATATCCTACCAAATCTTTCAGTCATCTTGGGTGGATAGTGTACTCTTTGGAGTAGTAGATATTTATTATAAGATTATAAATAAGGACATGAAGATATATCTATGTGAGATCTTGCTAAAGAAATTGGATGAAAACATAAAAACTAGAAGGAATGAAAAATCCAATACATTGAAGTTTGGATCATTACAGGTATGCATATTCTTTTATTTCCATAACTTCTTTCCTACAATCAGTGAAGTAGTGTGGAAAGAAGATAAACCAATTATATATCAAATCAATGAATTTATTCAAAGAATAGGAGAACATTTTGACATGGTGATGAATGGCTACTTTTCTAAATTTCAAACTAATATGCATAAAAGGTTCAGGATTCCACCCCATCTTGTGGAAGAATATAAGGATGATTTATGTTTTGAGATAGATATAGATACATATATAGTAAGAGTTTTGCAGACAAGAACCATGTGGCTTCCATCCATGGGATATGAAATGGATATTGATGATATATAAATACAAATAAAAAGATTACTATAGAAACTAGTTGACAAAGAGAAACTTGGTATGGTACTTATGTGGAAGTCAAGAATAAGATCAAACTAGGTATCTTAATACCTAAGGTAATAAAAAAAACCAACATGAGGATTAGCAATCTATCAAAAAATTTGGGTATCCCTATTGAAAAGGATGAAGTTGTACCATCATAGGTTAAGGGGAAGAAGATAAGAATGAAGAAAGAGAGCCCCCATCCAATCGATGTTAGACCATCAAATGGGTCTTCCTCCACACCGACAATGAAGAAGAAAGCATAAATTGAGTCAACAAAGACAAAAACACACTCAAGGGAGAAGAAGGCTAACAAGAATTCTAGAAGAAAATTGAAATTGCAATAGGAAAGTGAAACTAAATTAGAGGATGTTTCACAATTTAAGGTTGTACAAAGTCAAATACCAAAACTTAAAGACCTTGATGAGTCTCTAAAGACACTCAAGAAATATGGAGGTTATTCAGATTTGAAACATCTCAAATATGAGAAGAGGAATGATGAAGAAAAAGACAAAATTGAAGAGGCTATTGTATTTACTTTAAACACAAATTGAAAACTACAATAGTTGAAGTAGCACCAAATATGGCTAATGAGATATATAAGAAGATTGATGCTATAAGGAAATATGCTCTAGCATCTGAGAATAAAATAAGGGAAATATTCTTGGCCATCAAAATAATGGACCTAACTAAAAGAGGAATCAAAGATACTCTACAAGATTACTCTAATAGATTCCTTGTGAAGAGAAGAGCACTAAAAATTTTGATCGATATGTTAGAAGAAGTAAAAAATGAAATTGATGATATTTGGAGAAAATGTTTTCTATCTTGATCAATGAACTGATGAAGAGGTGAGAGAACTATCAAGGAAGTTAGAGCCAATTTATTTGACAACTTGTAAATATGATGTTATAATAGAAGATATCATAGAACAAGACCATGTAGAGGAAACAAAAGATGATGAAGATATCATGGTAATCGTGGCCAAAGAAACAAAATAAATGAATATAGATGATTCTACGAAGGAAAGATTAATGGAACAAGAAGATCATGTAATTGAACAAGTATTGAACTTTCCTAAGATTGAGGATGTAATATTAGAGGTAACCAAAGATGAACCAATAGATGTTGTTGCCCCAATAGAACTACAAAAAGAAACTATAGAATCGGTAACTCCTATTGAGACTGTAGAACAAGAAAAGGAACATTAAAATGAGAAAGTAAAGGACACAGATGTAGTGAATAAAGATGAGGAATAGGAAAAGAAGGATGAAAAGAAGAAAGAAGACAAAATGGAATAAAAAGAAGAAAATATTTGATGACACCACTATAGCACAATCTGATGCAAAGAAGGCGTCTATAAATAAGGGAAAGACCAAGAAGTGGAATGATGAAAAAGAGGATGATTTGAGCCAACCTATCATTATTCCTAAGGTTGATATTTTAACTTTGAGCCCCAAAGATTTATCTGAGTTTGGAGACATATTGAAAAGAAAAGATGCACAAGCTACATTGATTGCAAAGAAGCAAAGAAATGATGTTTTGGAGAATGTCAAAGACATATTGCATGAAATTTTAGTAGAGGCTTATGTAAATGAAAAAGGAGATATATATAGCTAGCTACAAGAATTGGTAAAGCAAATAAACTAACCTGGTATCAAGACATCAAAATACTTAATGCAAGTGCACAAGAAGCATATGGAGACTAAAGTTATTGAAGGACTTCATCAATCAGTTGCACTAGACAAGGTAACTCTATTTGAGTTAGTTACTAAATTGGAGAAATAATTGAAAGACATTCTTTTATTGATTCGACATATTTTTTTTGATTTCAAACTTTACCAAGGACATTAAACAAAAATATGATAATGTGGGAAAAGAGCTAACTTGACAGTTATCAAAAGTATCCACCGAGCCTAATTCTTTCAAGGTTTATTATCAAAAGTTCAAGCACTTGATGGGAGTGCAATATGAGATGAGAAGAGAGGAGAATAAGATCATAATGGATCTAATAGAATTCCAAACATTTTTTATTCCCCACATTGAATCATTAGAGAAGCATATACAAAAGGAAAAAGATTTAGTCAACACACCAGATGTACGTGCAATGGATAGCATGATGATCTTAAAAGATGACATTAGTGAGAAAATCATAGTGTTGTAGACACTAAAGGATTCCTTGAAGGAATAACTGAAGGATGCACAAAAAAGATATAAATTTATTTTTGCCACAATCCCTCCACTAGATAAATGTCAGTAAGTTGTTATTTTTGTGTTTTTTTTTAAATGGGGGAAATATATTATATGAAAAATGGGAAATATGTAAATAAGAGAGTAAAGGGATGATATATATACAAGCTGGATAGAATAGTATACTATAAGTATTACTATAGGGAGAGTAATGAGTTTACTGAGGTATGGAGATACATAAATTTTTTACTAAGGATAAAAGTTTTGATGACTTTGAAGGTTTTTAATAAAGATACCAAACTAATGCCAAAGGGGGAGATTGATACTCCTAAGAGTTTTTTTTTTTCATTAGTTATGATGAACTAATAATGATTGTGAAATTCATCTAGTAATGAAGGAAAGACAAGTTGCTAAAGCACACAATCTATTCGGTAAAAGAAATAAATGAAAAGGAGTTTCCAGTAAAGGCAATGGAAATTTAGACACTGAGCAAGGAAGAATTGATCACCGAGTTGTACCAAGCTACAACATTTACCAAACTAAGAGATGAGATAGTTACCAAGAAAAAGGAAAATGAGTTACTGAGCATGATAGGCCAACACAAGGAAAATCTATAGATACATTGAACGTTGACACCAAGCAAAAAATGATTTACAAATCTTGAGGAGATTATTTGACAAAGCATTAGAGATTTAAATACAATAATTATGCCTAATTACAAGGTGAGATCTACTGATAAGAATTAAATGTGAAATATGCATTGCAGGAGTAACCAATGTTAGCACTGCTTAAGGAGATGATTCTAGAACATTTCCACCACTTCTAGAATTGTATATAAATGGATCAGAGTGTGAATATCTAAGTATGAGTATGAGAGAGCACATGTGAGAAGAAAAGATTGCAGATAGAAGGTGATGAGAAGAGAAGCTACTAGGTAATAGAGACTTAAAGAGAAGAGAGTAATTTTGATTTAGAGTTGAATCTACCAAGTACCAAATTGATATATTGAGTAGAGCATGATATGAGGTAATTTGTTAACAAGCATAAAGAGTCTGATAAACATATCATTGATGCAAGTACTATAGACATATTTGTTTTTTATTAAGTTTGTAATTAGAATTATAAAATCTCTTAACCAAGAATATCTTAACAAGTCTTACATTGTAAATCCTTTAACTGGATATAGTTATTATACTATAATTGTAAAATCCTTTAGCAAGGTAGACTTAACTAGTCTTTAAACTCTTAATTGGGTTAATACTTTTAATAGAGTAATCTATTAGAAATAGCTAACGATGTAGCTCTAACCATGCAAAATTTTTACTATAGTAATGAAGTTTTTTGGGTGTCATCCCCATCACAGTTTCTATCCTCTAACAAGGATTTATGCAATACTAAAATGAATGTTTAATGATTTATGTTTATTCTTAATGTTTTATATGTTTTATGTGATGCATGCAAAGTTATGAAAAGTCTGAATGGTTCAAAAAGATAGTTGACAATATTTTACAATACCGATTCACCCCTCCCCTCTCAATACTCACCTTTCCATAGTTAGTCCAACAATATAACTTATTGTTTTTCCCTAAAAAATGAGAATTTTTTTTAGTATCACTTATTAAATTTAAACTAACCTAACTTGTGCAAGAAAAAAATGTTAAAAAAATACCCTTCTAAAATAAAATATAGGACAAAAACAAAACCCTCAAAGAACAACTGCAACAAGACTAAAACCTATTAAGACTGATTTTACCATAGTTTCAAGGTTTGGGAGTCAAAGAACCCCTAACACCATGAAATGAGTCACAACACCTTTTGATGATGAAAAAATCATAGAATCAAGCTTTCGAGTCATTGAATCTCTTTTAGGGGATAAGGATTAATGCATGCCCAACACCATGATGCTCAATTAAAAAAATAGGCTCATTGTTGGGGATTACAAATATGTGAACCCCAATCTCTCTTTCAGAGATTAGGGGTCATGGTCTCCCCAATAACCCAATCAAACATTAAAGAATTATCAACCATAGGGATTGGAGATACATGATCTATAATCATTTTTTAGGGATTGAGGATCGCAAGATGTCTAACATATCAATATTTAAGGTCTTCAATTTGATGAATTTCATGTTTAGGTTTTCTTCTATGTGGTTTCAAATAATGTGACCTCGTAGCTTTGATGATTTTATGAGAAGAGAAAAAAAAAGAAAAATAAATATGAAACAAATAAAAATATACAAGAAATCAAAATGAAACAAGCTAAACACTAATAAGGAAAACTAATAAAATTGCAAAAACCTAATAAAAGGAAAAAATGAACCAAAATAAAAACCAACTAATGCTGGAAGTGAGGAGTCAATGGTCAACCAAATCCCACAAGAAGTGATAAAAATAAAATCGTCTCGATCACAAACTCAATGACTGGAAATTCATAGCTAAAGTGTTGAGAGTGCAAGAAGTTTCATAGATCAGAGGAATCAAAGTGCATAACTGAGGGCTTTGAGCTCTTGTTTAACTGATAAAGCTATTTTCCTAGAGGGGCTTTGGTTGTAAATAGTCACATCCATACCAACAAATGATTTGTGTTGAAATAGTTCAAGCCACAAAAGTAAAGGGTTGTTGGCATCACACAAATTGGTCACAAATGTATTGTGCTCATTCATATCTAGGTAAACGAGTTGTCTCTATCAAGACCCACCACCATGCTTCATGTCGAGTACCACCCTGGTTGTAGAGGAATGAGGCCATGGAGCCATTTGGTAAAATTGTCCTACTTTTGTTGCCACCTTTGTAGACTATTAATGTGTAGATCATGATTTGACACCCTCAAATAGGTGCATCCCAAATCATTTTTGATTAATTAAAAAAGGTTTTATAGCTTCCTGAAACCCCAAAAAAATTTAAAATGTAGCAATAAAGAGTTCAAAACATAGCATAAGTAGAGAAATTGAACAAACGGGCCATAGGTAGGCCAAGAGGCTAGCTACCACAAAGGAGTAGTCAAAACATAGCAAAAAAAGGGATAGAAATGAAAGCACCAAGGAACAGGGTCAAGCGAGGTTCCTGAGCATTACTGCAACATTTCTTTTGAGAAGCTCCATCTTCTCTTCTACCTCTTCAATCTTCTAAATGTCGTGGGATCCATCATCAGCCAAGTTTCTCTTCAATCTAGCTCTGGTTCTCTTACCCGCACCTTTATTGGGATTCTCCTTATTACCCTTAGTGGTCATCTACTCATCCTTGTTATCCATCTTCTCTTCCATTTTTTCTATGAGAAGCTTGATATGCTCATTGGAGGCTTTGAGAATAGTGAAGTTTTTCTTTGCTATGCCCTTAAGGGTTTCCTCTAGGCTTTGCATTTTTCCTTCTATAGGATCAATCTTAGAATCTAGGCTACACTTGTACTCTATGGCTTTGTGATCCTTTTCTACCATGCTCTAGATTTTGTCCTCAAGATCTTCAAGTTCATGGAAAAGCCATTTGAAGGACCTAAACTGGTCCAGCATGCTATTCTTATTATTTTTAGGAGGTTCATCTCCATTTCCCTGGCCTTGTTGTTGAGGACAACTAGTGCAGGGTCAGTCAAATCCTCCTTCTAAATTCTTCCATCGATGTCCTTGAGTATTTTGGGCTTTACATCTTCCCTGATGATCCCCATCTGCACTATGTTCATATTCAAGCTCCTCCATGCTTTTTTCGCTTTTCCAGAGTCTTGACTTTGATACTCCCTAGACTGGTTCTTATCTTCAGAGATCTCTTATGTATTGGGGTAATGGGTAGTAGGGTTACCCTGGTCTTCATTGGGCTCCTCAATATTAGGGTCCTGAGAATTATCTTTATCTCTTGAAGGGGGAGGGGGATAGTTATCTTCACTGATGGTGAGGTCAATAGAGAGACAGCCTCATCTTTCCCCTTTGGTATTGAGTTATTCCCCTTCGACCTATTTAGTCTTCTTACTGGCCTCTCCTTTAGAGTTACCCTCCTCATGATTTTTATTCATATCTTCATCATTATCGCTATAATCCTCATCTGAGGGTATCTCCTTTCTGGCTTGCTTTTTGGAGGGTTTTTCCTTTTCGGCTGAGCTCGAAAGTCTCTTTTTTGAGGAGAACCCCTATTTCAATTTTTTGATCTCTTCTTCCTCACAATCCTCAGAGTGGATTCCCTTTCCATTTCCTTCTAAGAGGATGTAATCTGACCCTAAGGCATCACTTTTTTCATTTTTCTCTACAATATCTTTTCCCATAATTTGGGCTTTAAATAATTCATATATTAATAGTAATAGGCCCTCATGCAAAGAAGGGTTAGCAATGTTCTTCTCCCTAAAACCATATATATTTTCATTTATTGAGGAATAAAGGAAGAACAGGATGGATACCTTCATTCTGTGCCTGAAGTGATTCAGTAGCACAAAGTGATAGGTTCTAATTCTATCAAAACTTTTGTCCAGGGTAACATAAGATATTAGAAACTTAAGAAAAACCTTCCACGACATTTTCAATCCCTTGGGCTGGTAGTAGGTTCCTGTCTTGAGTATAGCTTTCTTATCTGCCTTGTCTCTCACAAATTCAATGATGACATTGTTAGAGATTTTGTGGTCCTTGTAAAATTTTTTTCCAACTATGGGGATGTCAATGAATTTTGGAATGACCTCCTCAATGACAGTAAAGGTCTTTCCCTCTATCTGCACAATTCCTTTGTTCCTACTTTTCAAGAAGATGTTTGTGACTGCCTTATTGTTGCCATGAATCCTTTTGATGAAGGTTGTAATTTCCCCTTTTTGTCAAGCATTGAAAACCTTTGTGTGTCTCTTCCATTTCACACTATCATTCTCAAGCTCCCTTCTATGTCTTTCCCCAACCATTTCTCTAGCTCTAATTTGGGCATTTCTCTAGTGCGGCTAAAAACTATTGATATCTATCTTTCGAGAAACAATCGTTCTTAACTTTCTTTTTTATTTTCCTTTGGGTTGGAATACAATTCTTGAGAATGAATACCTAGAAAGCATGTAGAAGGGATGCATAGTAATTAGCCTTTATGTCCCTCCAGTACTTATCATTTATGGGATGATACTTCCAAAAATCCCCATTACTTTTTATTATTATATTTTATGATTCCCTCTGCTCCTTGGAGTCTATCCCTATCAAGTAATTCCTTCACTTCACATGGGAAATCTCCACCATGATACCATGTCATCATAGCTTCCTTTTTAACTACCAGGTTGGAAAACCAATTAGCGACACTATTGGCTTCCCTATACATGTGAGAAATGTGAACCACTTCAAAAGAGTTAAGGATAACACGTGTTTCTTTGATCATGTTGGATATTGACTAGGATGAGGTATGGTTGAGATTTAAACATTTGAAGATATTCATAGAATCACCTTCGAGCCAGAGATTTTTACCCCCAATTTCATGGGCTATTTTGGTGATTTGGAGGGCCGCACTTGCGCCAGCAAAGTGGTTAGTTTGAGGACCGAGAGGTGAGATGACTACTGCTAAGCCAAAACCAAAGAAGTTCCTTATAATTCCTCTGCTTCCCACCTAGCTAGAGTTCCCTTAAGAAGCTTTGTCAAAGTTGGCTTTGGACTAGCCTGCCAGGTGGTAGCTCCAAGTACAATTCTATCTTTTCTCGTAAGCCATGTCCTAGACCTTTCTTGCAAAATGATTAGAGCCACCACAGTAATAAAATTTTATCTTTACAAAAAATTGAATCTTTTTAAAGGTTATTTTAGGAGGAGAGGAGCAATCATAGAAAATCTAGTTGTTGCATTCTTTCCAAACTCCCTAATAGAAGTGAGGAAGGATCCAGGAACAAAATAAATAGAAATTCAAATTAAAAATGGTGAAAGCCCATTGAGAAAAGAGATCTTGGCAAGGTAGGGCAAAACACCAGGATAAGTCTAGGGTAAAGAGGAGGAGATTCCAGATGTTACATACAAAAGAGCAATGAATAAATAGGTGATCCATTGATTCCTCTTGGCATCTAGAGACCACACACGTATTGGGGATCTAGAAGCCTCTCTTGATGAGATTATCAACTGTGAGAATGTGATTCAGAAGTAGGAGAAAGAAGAAAACATTGATTTTGGGAGTAAGGTCAGGGACCTAGGCTTTGGCCCAAAGTGGTTTAGCTTCTTGAGTTTGAGGTAGCTGAGAAAATAGGTAGAGGCCACTGTAAATTTACCATCTAGATAACATTCCCAAATGAACTTGTCATAAGTAGATGAGAGAGAAACTACATTGAGGGCTATCATTAGGGGAACCAGGTCCTGAGAAACTTGGGAGAGATCCACCCATTTGTCATCCAATCTATAGTTGCTCATTTGGGAGCTATAGGTGTGGGAGCATACTTCCCTCAGGAAGTTTATGGACTAGCCATTCCCTATCTTCCATTTTTCCTTGGATTTAGCCAAATCCTTAGCAATGAGAAGACCGTTCCATATAACAGATCCTTTCGAAGAGTCTGTGTCTTCAAAGAAGAGCTTTATTGAGTTATTTGTGAGGTAATTTTCTTCAATAGTGTCACACCATTCCCATTTTCTATTAAAGATTATCCATATTCATTTGGCCTGAAGAACTTTATTGAATGGTCTTATTCTCCTTATTCTAAGGCCGCTAGCTTTCTTTGGGTGACAGACTTTTTCCCATGCAATAAGAGGGATTCGCTTATGGTATTTGGTGCATGACCAAAGGAATCTTCTTTGAATACTTTCCATGGCCTCTACAACTTTTTTAGGAATTGAAAAGAGGCTTAGAGCATAGGTTGGGAGGTTTTGCAAAGTGGATTTGACCAATTGAATCTTTTCTACCTGACTGAGGGAGACCCCTTTCCAACCTGAAAGCTTCCTATTGAATCTATCTATAAGTTTATTCCAAAAGGCTTCCATAGGTTTAATTCCTAAGAGAAGGCCCATATAATTAGAAAAAAAATAATTCATACCACAACCCAAGATATTAGTAGTTTTCCTCTGTCTCCCCTCAGGGGTGTTGATAAAGAATATGGAGCTTTTATTCCAGTTAATGGATTGACTAGTCACTCTGGTGTAAGAGTTCAGAAGGTCCTTCACCACTTTGGCTTCTCCCACCAAGGCCTATCCTCCAAGAATGGTGTCATCCACAAACTACTAGTGGGAGAAGACATTGTTCCTAGAGGAAGGATTAATGCCTTTCAGATCCCCCTCCCTCCTAGAAGTAGAGATGAGTCTTCCTAGAAGAAGAGATGAGTCTTCCAAGGCATTCTAATAGGATGAAAAAATGTGATGTGGAATAATTGATCAAGATCACCAAAGAGGGAGATGATATTATTTGCTCAAGGATCTTGCAGTTTTGAGAGCTAAAGCCAAAGGCTTTAGGAACTCTGAGAAGGAACTGCCAGTCGACCTGGTCATAAGCCTTGGAGGGGTCAGGCTTGAGTAGAAAACCTTCCATATTGACTGCTTTTAAGGAGTGGATCACTTCATGCACCATCATTATAGAATCCAAGATATGTTTGTTGGGCACCAAGCTAGATTGCTGCTACGAGATCAAGGAGGGGAAGCCTTTGAGAATCCTTGATCTGATTACCTTGGAGATTATCTTGAGGAAAGAGTTGTAGAGGCTGATGGGTTTGAAAAGCTCCATTGAATCCACTACAGAGGACTTAGGGATTAGCACCAAGAAAGTGGCATTGAGCTCTTTGAGAATATTTTTCAAGCCAAATAATTCTTGCACTACTTTGACCACATTTTCTCTCACCACATCCCAAAAGAGATGAAAAAAGAACATAGGGAAGCCATCAGGACTAGGGGTTTTGTCTCCAGGGATAGATTCTAGGGCTCTCTTGACCTTAGTCATATCTGAGACTGAGCAGAAGGATTTATTTTGGCCTTTAGTTATAATTTTTAGGATGTTGTTGAGGAGTTTTTCCTAATCCTACTTAGATAGCTCTTGGTCTTTTGAAATGAGAGATGAAAAGTAAGAAATAGCTCCCTCTGTGATTTCCTTTTCCTTCTGTAAGATTTGGTCTCCCTTCTTAATTCTACTAATCCTATTAGCCGCTCTATGTATCATAGTGGATAGATGGAAGAAATGAGTATTTTGGTCTCCTTCCCTTAGCCAAATGGACCTCAATCTCTACTTCCAGAAAGTTTCCTTCTACCCTATGATATTATGGTATTTTTTTAGGATATATTTATCCTTATTCAATATTATCTCATCATATCCCTCTTTTGGGATTTCTTCTTGAATGAGGTTTAGCTTAGTAAGCGTCTTATCTTTAGTAGTAAAGATATGGCCAAATTCTTCCTTGTTCCATTGTTTGACATTGATTTTGATATTCCTTATCTTTTTCACCACCCTAAACATTGCAGTGCCCAGAACATCAATATTCCACCATTCTTTTATTTTGTTATATAGATTTGGGTGAGAGACCCACATCTTTTTGAATCTGAAGGTGAAGTTCCTATTCTTGACTATCTCATTGAGGGAAAGGGAGATGGGAGAGTGATCAAAGCTAGCTCTGACCAAGGTAAAGAGATTAAGAGAATAGTGATTCATCTAGACTTTTGTGATCAAGGCATGATTCAACCAAACTTGGATGCAGTCCCTTCCTAATCTCTCGTTGGAATAGGCCTAGGGATATCCGACCCTATTTTTCCCCTTCTTTGAGGGGAGTACTGAATTCCCCCATAATAATACCCTTTGTCAGGTTTGAGGAAGCTAGAGTAGATTCGACCTTGTCCTAGTAGGATCTTCTACCTTTTCTGGAGTTAGGTGCATAAATATTCAAGATGAACCAGCTATCGTTATATTTAATTTTAGTAAATTGCAAGACTAGATGGTTACCTTCTTCATAGATGACTTCTTCTTTGAGATGAAAAGAGTTCCACATGGTCATAAGGCCTCTAGAGGCTCCATCATAACTGGTAGCTTTTTTTTCAATGAATTTTCTAAATCTAATACACTCTCACTTGTCCTTTTGCATCTTGGTTTCTTGGATTAAGAAAATGTTAGATCTATGGTCCCTTATCATATTTATAATTACATCCTACTTGTGTGAGTTGTTTAGCCCACGCATGTTCCAAGATATGAATTTCATTTATTATTGGACATACAGACTACCTAGATGGTTTTCTGAGTCCCATCTACTATATTCTTGTTGGCTTCTTCTTACATGATCTGACTTGCTCTCTTTCTCCCTAGATTTTTTGGTTTGACCCCGACATCTATTTTATTTCTGCTCCTAGTTTCTACAGGGGATACTAGAGAGGGGTCTCTTCTATTGGATTTCTTCTTCTTGTGGACTATGGACCAACCCTCCTTTTCTTCTTTGTATTTCATGAAGAGCTCTTCTATTTTGGTAAACTACCTTGGGGAGGAACAAACCATTAGTTCTTCCATTTGTAGAACCTTCCTTTAGGCTTGCTTATCAGGACAAGGATGGGAATCTTGAGACGGGGTGCCTTTCTTCTTATTGTGTTTTGGGCTGGAAAAGCCTTCTTCTAGAGAAGATTCAAGGGAGTCCAAGATAATGGATATGAAGGTCATGCTAGGGCACAAGTCACCTCTTTGAACCAGACCATCTTCCTTGGTCTCTTCCAAGATTTATTGCTGGATGTTGACTTCCAGACTTATGCCATCCAAGGGGGGGCACTCCCCTCTAATTTCTAAGTTTTCTTTCTATTGTCTAATCAACTCCCCTTCTTCCATTATTTCCTTTTCAGCCCTGGTTTCCTGGGTTTCAGGATTGACCTCATCTTTTTTCTCTTTTTCCCACACTATATGGGTGTTATCCTCAGTTCCCTTTTGGGGTTTAGTATTCTCCCTTGTTGGGTCTGCCTATTCCCGACTTACATTTTTGTTGGAGTTTTTATTTCTTTGGGTAATTCTATCTTTCCTTTCTTTCTCCTGGCTCTAGAACATAGGACCCAATTTTGCAATGTGTCATGCTTTCTTACAATGAAAATAGGCAATGGGGACACTTTCATAGTCTAGTTTCTGCACATGTTTTCCTAGTTTGGAATGAAACTCTATGGTTTCTAGCATGTCTTAGCCTTCTTCCACCCCTATGAAGATCCTAGCATACATAAGACGTTGCCTTGCCACTGTCACCAGGTCTATCGAAAGAAGGGTGCCAAAGGATTTGGCTATCCCATCGAATACATCTTTGTACTAGAACTCCAAGTGTAGTTCTGGTAGTCTAACCCACACCAGGGCTTGAACAAAGAAGGAATCATTGAGGTAAAGCTTTGGTGTCTATTTTTGCAACACCAGACTGGCATTTCCTATGGCCTAGGTTCTAGAGCAAAGGATTTTATCAAGTTCCTCTTTGTAGGAGAAATCAAATGATAGAAAGCCCTTTTCCATGGCTATGATTTGGACTTGGCCCTCTAAGTCCCATTTATTTTTAGAAAAGATCCTAACCATGTCAATATTAGGCCTTGACCCAATAAATTTTTCAACTAGAGTATGATCCATGGTTGCTATGTTGTTGTCAACTAGCTCGTAAGGAATCTCAATGGAATATTTTCCCTTTTCCTTGTCCAATAAATCCTTAATAGAAGGGAAAGAGGACTTTCCTATGGGTTTAACCCCAAAGAGAGTTCATGACCAATGGCTGAGGGCTTTTCCATCCTACTTACATGCCTGGGTCTTCATGGGTATGGGTGATCTTGGAGGAATGCCCAGATTCTCTTCCCCCACCCCTTCACCCTTTCCAGGGTCTTTCTTCTTTTCACGTGGGACCCCATCCTTTTTCTCTCAGTCTGGTGAGTCCTATTTTGTAAGGGATCCATGAAAGCAGGCATCACTTGAGGATCCCACAGCCTGCAGGCTTAGATTCCTACCCACCTTCAAATTCAAAAAACCTCCCACTCCCGCTCCTATCGCTCCTACGCTCGCCATTAAATATTTTGTACATCCCAAATCATTGTAGAGGGTTCCAAAGAGTGGCCCCCAGTATTGAACCCTTGATCTCCCACATTCTAAAATAAATAATGAAGTCTTATATAGCTGCAAATGTCCCTTTAGTGTTTTATAAATTGGGTACCTAAATTTTTAGCTACAATTGGCTGGTGTGTATAAATGACAAATGGGTTTTGTTATTTTAGATTTAAATATTTTAATGGATTCTATTGTATAATGAAAAATGATTCTCTTCTTTTTAGTTGGGTTAAATTTTAACATATGTCTCTCACTAAGAAGCTAAAGACATGAGGGTGATTGCATGATTGTGAAACTTAATAAAATAATATTGCAATATGAAATGGTGGTTTACACAACCTCTTGGTACATACTTTAGTAGCCATGTTTTTACATTACTAAGACATTGTTGATAAAAATTACATGGTTAAAACATGGAAGACTAACATATATTACAACTGGAACACAAGTATTCTTCAAGAGGAAATGAGATTGATGATTCCACCACTAATATTATGACAATGTACAACAAAGAACATTTATCTTGACAATAATATTTCCCTGGGAGAAAGAAAATTAGCGCATCCATGGGTTGTGTGTAGTAGATTTGTTAGAAAGTAAACTCAACCAAGATAATAGAGATGGTGGTGGGTGAATCAGTTATTTGAGTATAAAAAATATTATTAACCTTATTAAATATGAAGCATGTAATTAACATAAATATCAACCATAAAAAGATAACCATACAAAATGACACCAAAATTATTAATGAGGGAACCTCTTGATCAGAGAGTTAACCCTAGTGGGGATGTTACCCACAAAAGATGTATTAATATGAAAGTTACTTGTGAGAGGATGGACCTTGTTAGGAGTCTATGAAATAAATTTAGTACATATTATTCACTGTGAGGAGATTCCAACCCTATTAGGAGTTATGGAAGGAAGAAGGACCCATTGTACAAATAGCTCCAAGGGTAAGATCATTGAACTCACTATCTACTTGATCTATATATTATCACAAGTAGAATAATACCAAATATAACTAATCTTAGGAAATTTTCTTCTCTCCTCTAACCATGGCTATGCCACATCAAATACTTTCTAGATCTCAGCACTAGATCTCCAAACTTCGCATCACATAATAATCCCTTGGATCGCTTACTCACATTATTTCACACTTCACAAGTTATTTTCTCACAAAATATTGCATACAATGAAGGAAAGGATCCTTCCTTTATACCACACCCATTATTTCATAATTGATTCAGCCAATTAGGCTTTATCAATTACAAAACATAAAATAATACACGTTACATAATAATTTCATAATTACACAACACTGTTGGCTCATAAATTTAATAAATCTTCAGACATGCTACCTTTGACTATGCTAACTTAGCCAAGTCACGTTCACAATTTCTTAAACCTCTATATAACTTTACTTGTCTAGATTTTGTCCCTATTGGGAGATATAATCCAATGATCACAAATTTCTTCTCTGAAACTCTATCAAAATACAGTCTCGATTAGATCTCTTATAACTATCACAATTTCTAGAATCTATGTATGCTCTCTTAACCATTTCATTAGAACACTATAAAAACATTTCCTCAAGTCCCCATAACCTTATTTGTAATTATCTATGTGTGCTAACTCAAACTCTGTATGTTACTCCGTCAATCTTCTGTAAAATTTGTATGTTGACATCAATGAAAAACATAGTCATGAATGCAACTTGTGACCACTCAATTAATATTAGAATACTCCCCCATAGGACATATTCAACATTCATCATAAAAATCTTCCCCTTTGGTATTGATGACAAAATAGATGGAAAAACATCCAAGTTCCATGAATAACAAAATGTAACTATGTTATTCTTGTCTTGTCTTTTCAAATTATCTTCATCAATCATTTTTATGCCACTCTGTACACTCACTTCTCTTATAAATTCCTAGGATATTATTTTCATGTAGTCTTCTTGTTATCTCTATTGAGAATTCAAGGTTGTCATTTGTACCAAAGGTTATTAAAGATATCGATCGGTCACTTACATTGAGAAAATCGGTAACTAGAAGCAAGACAAACTAGTTGTTAAGACTTACACAATGAGCATCGGATGGTTTATCGAGCACCAGTAGACACCAACATTGATAGACATCAAACACTAAGCATTGCAATATACACTGAGCAGTTTATACAGTGTTTACTGAGGAGCACATAAAATTACATAGTAATCAGAAATGAGACATTCTTCTATGCAAACGGTTACAATAGATCAAAAAATGTTTTACCAAGATCGAGGGATATTGAATTTTATGATATTAATTAAATGCAATGTATATCTTATGTAATAGTCTGATCTAGGTCATTTTTGTACACCATGGATCTTAGGGTTATGACTATGTTGTGTAACTTAATTTTGTTAAAGTGGCAAAAGAAGATCGCTATATAAATCTATGTTTACATCATTTTTGGTGTGAACTGATGCAAGAACACAAATAGAAATCAAGGAGAACTTGAAGCATTTTGTCTAACTTCATGTCTATTAGTTAACATAGAAGATTGTAGAGGATATCAAATTAAGCAGAATAAAAAAAGGCTACCGAGTGATTCAGAGAAGAGATTCATCACAGTCAAGGTGATATTTTGTCAGAACTTATAGATTTGTATCAGACAATTGAGTTGTCAATTAGCAGATAATTGCCTATTGTTTTCTAAAAATTTTAATAGAGTTTTGGATAAAATCTTTTTAACAGAGTAGACTTAATAGTCTTATGTAAATATCTTAACTGAGTGCACAATTCCTTAGTGTTGTTAAAATCCTATAACTTGGTAGATCTAGCTGATCTAATATGTAACTCTTAACAGGGTAAGATCACTAGAAGTGATCAAAACTTGTAGCCCTAATAGGAAAACCTTTTCTATCTGTAGTAGTGAAGAATTTGTGGGTGTCATCCCCACCATAGTTTTTACATTCTAACAAGGGTTTATGTGTTACCAAAATACTTGTGTTATGTGACTACTATTTTGATTTCATGTTGTTTACTTCCATATGTTAAATCAATGATTGATACATGCAATTAGATACAAGCTATTTTGAAAAGGTTATCACTGTTTATAGTCATAGATCTAAAAGTTTTATAACTAAAGTTTTTTGAATGTACCGATTCACCCCTCCCCTCTCAGTACCTATCTCTCCTAATTCCAACAATTGGTATCACTAGAGCACAATTCTCTTGTTGAATAGTTTAACCACTGAAGGGTAAAGATCTAAGTCATGGAGAGATATAAGCTTGATAAGGCTATTAAGAATCAGAAGATACAGATGCAGATGTTTGTTGAACAGTATAAGAAAGCTAAGGAAGGACTAAAGAAATTACTGGTTAAAAGGAAGAACCTAGCTATTCTGCAAAATGAGATCAGCTACCTTGAAGAATCTATTGATGAAATGTTTGAGCATATTGGATCTAGTTTTGGAAGCATCTCTGATGGATCGGAAAGCATAATCACTAATTTATCTGAAAAGAACCAACACTTAACTGATCAAGTGAAAGCACTACAAATCGGTGAAGAATCTCAAATGGTGAGAATGGTAGAAACAATGAACAATGCTAGAAAATATGAGTAGGAAAGGAATCTAGCTATTGATGACCGAAGATAGATGACTAAACAACGTCAAGCTAAAGAAAATGAAATACAGAAACTTGTTGATCATCACTTCCAAGTATCTAATCAAATGATGACTATAAATCAAGAAGTAAACTGAGTGAATGGAGAATTATCAAGAAACCTTGAAGAAGTTGCAAGACTCAGAGAGAAGAATGAAAAACTAAGAAATGAAGTGAAAAATTAGTAGCAACATAATGAAATGAAGAAACTGACTAAGGATAGTTCTAAGAAGATTGATGAATTTTTGACTAATCAAAGAATATTTGGGAGTAAAGCTAGTATAGGTTACACTGATGAAGGAGAATCATCACAAAAAGCTAAACAAGTCAACAACAATAAAAATCAAGGACCTAAAGCGTTGACATGTTATCACTGTGGCAAACCGGGACATACATGTAATGTGTGTAGAAGCAAAGCGCAAGGTAAACCTCCTGTCACTCCTATGTTTAATGGATATTGTTATTACTGTGGTATGTTTGGACATCCATCTTATGAGTGTAGAGCTCAACAGAATGATATTGCAAACAATTCTACTATGGAGAAAATATGCTATACTTGTAATAAACATGGACACACAACATGAGAGTGTAAGGCTAAGATGAAGCAAGTATGGACTCATAAGCAGAAAACATAGCAAAAGCCTTATCAACTAAAGAGAAAAGGTAATTATTATGTTTGGGATTATAAAACTTCGGTTAACTGTACTACTTGTTGTAGATATGGAAACATTGTGGAAAATTGTTACAGAAAGAGTTGGATTGGACAATCAAGAAGTTGGACTAGCACTAGAATGACATGTATGCACTGTCATAGGGTTGGTCATTTAAGAAAGGACTATAGAGACTGAGCACTAGATGAAAATCATGTATTTGAGAGTGGACACACTATTGTAGATATCATGAAGATAAGGAACACAATATGGAGAAAGGAATCTAATGAGAATGCTAAGTCAAGTAATGTTGTTGATGAAAACTCATCCACTAGATTGGGTGACATCAGTACCTCCACTTAAGGTGATATAGGTATGTATGGAACTAACATTTCAAAATGATCACATTTTACATACAATTCCTTATACATGATGTACAATACCAAATCAGTATGAATAAAGATGCACTATGGTTTATATGATATGAGCTAACAAAGTGATATAGTCGGTAAAAGTTAGATTGAGAGTTGGTTACCCATCGGTAATCACTATACAAGGTTAACCAGACAACAGTGAAAACCAATGAAGAAATCCTATGTTAACCAAGTGGACAAAATTTTTAGTTGTCACTGAGCTAACAGTTGTTTCATATAGAAGGTTGGTCAATAATTTAACACATGAAAGTTTGAGTGGGAATGTCAAAAAGTCTATAAATACATGAGAAACAGAGTTCATTTTTTTACATTGCAATTTCGAAGAGTGAAGATTTAACAGAGAATATTTTGAGCTAAAAGATTTTTAGAAGAATTCAAGGCTACTTTAGATCGAATTGACATCACTCTTTGATGATTTGGAGTAAGTTCATTTTCTACCAAACACTTTATTTACTTGCTGCTAGCCGAAACCCTAAATCAATTTATGCCATCTACATCATCCGCTAGCAAATCACAAAGTGTTGAGGAAGAAGTTAATCTAATTGTAAGGGAAAATTTTGATGAACCTAAGTTCAAGCCACATCCCAAGGTCACAACACAAATAGATGTAATGGGCACTTTCTCAAGCATACCAGATAGGGTTTTATTGAAAGAAGACGTAAGAGATATATTCATTGCAAAATTGGAGAAGTAGGAGACTTTGAAATTGTTGCAGCACATTCACTACTCTGTGGCACAGATGGAAAATTGAAACCAAAATATAAGAAGATTATGAAATCAGGTTTATCATGCATCACATACTATCTGCAATCATTTAAGATAGATTGTATCAGAATTGAACTAAGTAGGTACCACAATGGAAAATTATGGCTGGATAGAGATCACTAAGAAAATGGTTAGTAGGGTTATTGCACTCCCTACAACTGACAAGGCAAAAGCCTTCTATAGTTCGTCATGACTGGATGTTGAGAAGAACACTGGAGCACAATGGGATGGTTGGGCATTGAAGATTTCACCAATCAGAGACCCAACAATTAAGTTCAAAACACATGTAATCGGGTATAAGATATTTCAATCGAGCAAACTCAATAGCGTACCCTGCAGCATAGTAGACATGGCGTATAAAATTTTGTAGAAAGGTCACTGGGTTGATCTTGCCAAGGTATTGTTACATCAACTATAGGAAAACATGAAGATGATAAGGTCAAAGAAGTCAAACACATGTAAGTTTGAATCGCTACTTGTTTGTATATTTTTCTTCATACAAAATTTTTTACCTAGCATCGGTAAAGTGAACTGGATAATAGATAAGCCTATAACTGCACAGATTACCAAGATGATAAATAAGTTAGGAGATAAACTGAATATAGTATTTGATGCATACTTCAAAGAATTTTAGACCAAAATGCATCAAAGAAGTCTAATTCCAAGGGAATTAGTTGAAAAATTTGAGATAGACATTTGTTTTGTAGTCGACATAGATCATTCAATGATAAAAGTAGTTGAACCTAGATCAAAATGGTTGGCACTGATGGGTTATGAAATGAACCATGATTTCACATTGAAATCTATTAATGCACTACTTGCATTACCAAAAGACCCTATTTCCACTGGGTTTGGAACATATGAAGAGGCCAAATCTAGAATCACTATAGGCATAGAGATCAGTAAAATGTCTAGGAAAGAAAAGAAGATGAGGAAAGATCTCAATGCTAGATATGGAGATGTCTTTAAATTACCTAAGGAGACATCAGTGGAATAGGCAACCAAAGGTCAGTTAATGTTAGCTGACAAGTCATATGATAGTGAGGAAACTAAGTCTGATGAAGAAAAAGATCCCACACCAGTTCCTCCACCTAAAGTTCCTATGAAGAAGCAATTACCAGTACAAGAAGGTATGAGGACAAGATCATCAACTGCAGCTTCACCACCCAAGAAGAAAGAAGCAGAGAAGGTAATAAAATGAAAGGTAACTACACCAACTAAGACTTATGCAAAGAAAGGATCCAAGCTTGCAGCTGAAGCACCAAAGAAAAGGAGAAGACTGATAAGAGGTAAAGAAGAGCTTGAGGATACTAAAAATGAAGATGACACAAATCACTTCAAGGTGGTCAGTAACAAGGTAAAGTCAATAGATGAAGTCATTGAAGATATAATTGAGATCGAATATCTTACTGATCTGGAAATAGGTAGATTTGACAAGATGTCAAATGAGGATCAAACCAAGATGGAAGAGGCAGTCATCCAAATGATGATAAAGTGTAAGTGAGTTCCATTGGAATTTTCATGTTCATTACCAAAGGATTTGGATGACATGATAAATAAAAAATGGGGCTATGCACTTGAAATCGAGAAAAGAAAGAGAGAAAGATCTCTAGTTCGGGCTACTCCACATCTAAGCCTAGTAGAACTTGTTGAGATCATGGCTAATCATCAACTGAGATTTTCTATCAAGAAACGAGCCATGATGATACTAGATGAGAATGAGGCAGATGTAGAGGAGACTAGTGATGCCCTATGGAGAGAAGTCATTAAAGCAAAAGAACAAGCTGAGCAAAAAGAATACTTAAATTTATCTAAGAAGAGACAAAATTCCAAAGGAAAAGGTATTTATCTTGATGATGGAATAGAAGAGAAGTCAAAGGATTCTAGTATATCAATTACCAAGGTAATTGATATCACTGAGAAAAAGGAGGAAATAAGTATCTCATAGGATGCATCAGATAAAGTAGAAATCCAAATGAAGAAGAAAATTGATGACGATGTACTCATTAAGAACATAAAAAATGGTGATCCTGATGACAAGGATGATGAGGATGTAAATATTGCACCACTAAACACTCAAGATGAAGAAAAAGTCATAGAATGTGCATTTACATCACTATCAGGCGAGCTTCCTGTACTTGTAGAAGCATTAGAAATTCTTTCACAGGAACAACTTGATGGCTCAGACCCCGAGCAACACAAAGACATCATAGGGGAACCAGACATTGAGAAACTTGCAGAGATAAATGAGCCTAAACAAATAGATGACCTTCCACTGAGACAAAGGTAATAGATGAAACAAAGGAAACTAAGGTAATCCCATCTGACACCACACCAGAGGCTCCAACTCTATCAACTAAGACAACAACTACCGAGGAGCAGAAGAAGGAAGAAAGGGTGTCAACCAAGAAGGATACTCCAAGGACTGGAGACAAGTCTGTTGTCGTTATTGAGAAGAAAACACCATTAGTATTGGACAAGAAGAAGAAAAAGAAAGGAAAAGGGTTGGTCACCCTAGATGAAGTGATAATTATTCTTGACTGTGACTTGAAGACCTTGAGCCCAAAGGAATTAAGCAGATATGGGGAACTATGTCAAAGAAATGCAGCTCAAGAGAAGCTAAAGCAAGAAAAAAATGGAAAGAAATCTTAACAGATGTTTGGGATATCTTACAATAGGTAGTACCTGAGGTGAATATTGATGAAGATACTCCCATCATAGATCAACTTGCTATATTAACAGAGAAAATCAATGCCTTGGATACTGATGCAGACAAATAGATTGAAGAAAGGGCAGAGTCAAGGATAAAAAATAAATTGGTAAAGAAAATAAGCCAACAAGTGGCAATAAACAAGGTCAAATTATTTGAGGTAATAACTGAGATAAAATCTATCACCCCGTTAATTTGTCAATTTTCACTAAAGATTTGTACTATAGACACCTTCACTGTTGAGGTTAGTGAAAAGATAAAAGGACTGGAAGAAGAAATCAAAGTCAATACAACTACAGCTATAACAAAGCCAAATTATTTCTTAAAGCACATTCATCGAGATCCAAAACTCCAGTAGTTAATAGTAGATTTAAAGAAAGAAGAAGAGCACATAACAGATCAGGTCATTGAGTTATAGATAGAACTCTGGTCATACCTAAAAAATTTTGAGGCACGCATTGTCAAAGCAGAGCAACTTGTTGCAACACTTGGGATTTTGGTTTTGGAGAACATATTTGACATGCATGCACAAGTTGGTCTTGAGCATATTGCTCTCACCAACTTGAAAGAGGAATGGGAAAACCTCTTGGAGATAGTAAAGAAAACTCACCAACATATTTTTGACAAGATGTGAGTATACTACTTAATTTTTGTATTTGGCATTACTATCAAAAAGGGGGAAAGCAATGTATATGTCATATGCCAAAAAAGTACATAGATGCTACGTATACTAAATATTATCGGGAGCATGCACTGAGGGGGAGTATTTTAGAAAAATCTCTTAAGTATATGTATATGTTTGAGATATAAGGTATATATAGAAAATTTTGTCTATATACATTTCAGTTTTGATACTAATGCCAAAGGGGGAGATTGTTATCTCTATCAAGCATTCAAGGTTTTCATTAGTATCAAAGGTTATTAAAGATATTAGTTGGTCACTTACATTGAGAAAATTAGTAACTAGAAGCAAGATAGACTAGTCAGTAAAGCTTACACACTGAGCATCAGATGGTTTACCAAGCACCAGTAGACACCGACACCAACAGATGGTAAACACCGAACATCGTAGTATACACCAAGTAGTTTATACAGTGTTTACCGAGGATCATAGAAGATGGCATAGTAATCTGAAATGGCACATTCTTCTATGAAAATGGTTACAATAGATCAAAAAATATTTTACCAAGATCGAATGATATTTAATGTTATGATATTCATTAAATACAATATATATCTTATGTAATAGTCTGATCTAGGTCATTTTTGTACACCGTAGATCTTAGGGTTATGGCTATGTTGTGTAACCTAATTTTTTTAAAGAGGAAAAATCATATTCCTATCTAAATGTATGTTTACATTATTTTTGGTGTGAACTGATGCGAGAACAAAAATATGAATCAAGGAGAACTTGAAGCATTTTTCCTAACTTCAAGTCTATCAGTTAACAGAGTAGATTGCAGAGGATATAAGATTAAGCAGAATCAGAAAAGGCTACTGAGTGGTTCATAGTAGAGATTCATCATAGTCAAGGTGATATTTTTTTAGAACTTATAGATCTGTATCAGACAATTGAGTTGTCAATTAGTAGATAATTGCCTATTTCTTTCTAACAATTGTAATAGAGTTTTGGATAAAATCTCTTAATAGAGTAGACTTAATAGTCTTATGTAAATCTCTTAATCAAGTGCACACTTCATTAGTTTTGTTAAAATCCTATAACTAGGTAGATCTAGCTGATCTAATACGTTACTCCTAAAAGGGTAAGATCACTAGAAGTGATCAAAACTTGTAGCCCTAACAAGCAAACCTTTACTATTTACAGTAGTGAAGAATTTTTGGGTGTCATCCCCACCACATTTTTCACCTTCTAACAAGGGTTTTTGTGTTACCAAAATACTTGTTTTATGTGATTTCTATTTTGATTTCATGTTGTTTACTTTCATAAGTTAAATGAATGATTGATACATGCAATTAGATACAAGCTATATTACAAAGGTTATCACTATTTACACTCATATATTTGAAAGGTTTATAAGTAAAGTTTTTTGAAGGCATTGATTGACCCCTCCCCTCTCAGTACCTATCTCTCCTAATTCCAACACTTCTCCCCCATTGACATCAATGACAAAGGCATCATTATGTCAATTCAATATTACTACTCAATAGTTTTAACTAGCTCAAGTGTCCAAAGACAGTATTTTAAAATACCTTAAGTACCAAGATTCTTTCATGACTCAGCTCAAACACAAATACTCGCCCATAGAGGAAGCATCAACATACAGTCTAGATAAAAAATATTGCTCTTTACCACTGGACTGATATAACTTTTTGTATCCCTACTCAAAAGTTTGCTAGGGCATAACCCAAGAATACCTCTTAAATACTCAAATGTATCCTTAGGTAAGGAATTTGTAAAGATATATTCTATCTTCTCCTTTGTGATGATATAGTCAAGTCTGACTTCCTTCTCTTTAACTTTCTTTCTTACAACATGATACTTTATCTCTATATTTATTTTTTGAAAGTAACACAAGATTCTTACATATACTTACTATAATCTGTTATAACAATGTATGATAATGGGTTCATTAAACTCCATTCCAATATCCTTTAACATTTTTTTCATCCATATTATTTGATTAAAATTATTTTCTTCTTCTATATACTCTGCTTCTATTATACTCTATGAGATACAATTTTATTTCTTGCTCAACCAAGAAACTAGCCTTCCTCCAAAAAAAAATGCTCCACCACTTGTACTCTTGTTATCATTCATACTACCTCCCTGATCTACATTTGTATATACAAATAGGGTAAATTCATTTGATTTTTAATAGCTCAACCCAAAATTAGTTGTACCTTTCAAATATCTTAATATCACCTTTACTACTGGATAATGTGATTCCTTAGGATCAACTTGAAATCTCACAACAATTCCAACTGTCTTAGCTCTATCTAGTCTTGTATGAGTTAAATATTGCAAACCTCCAATCATAGATCTTTACTTTCTTTGTTCAACTGAAGGTGTCTCATCTTTTCTAGATAACTTTTGACTACTTACCATAAGTGTACTAATAGGGTTCCAGTTTTCCAAGACAAATACTTGCAATAAGTCTTTTAGATACTTAGTTTGAGATAAGAAAATACCATCATTGTTTTGCACAATCTGCAAACCCAAGAAAAATTTCATTTCACTAAACATGCTCATCTCAAATTTTGTCTTCATTTCATCAACAAATTTATCACTTGCTTCATCCTCACCTCCAAAGATTATAACATATACAAGACTAAAAAAAATTAATAGACCATTCTCTATTTCTTTTATATCTAAGTTACTATCTACAGTACCTTTAGTAAATCCCAAATTTGCCAAATATTTATCCAACCTTGCATACTAGGTTCTAGGTGTTTGCTTTAGTTTATATAGTGTTTTGTTCAACTTGTAGACCATATCTCCTCCTTGAGTCAAAGGAAAACCATCAAGCTTCTCAACGTAGACTTCTTCTTCTAAGTCACCATTAAAAAATGTAGACTTCACATCCATCTAATATACTTTGAATTTTTTATAAGCTCCATGAGCCAAGAACATCCTTACTACTTTAATTATTACAATAGATGCATTTGTTAATATGATTTAGAACAATAGAGAGGGGGGTGAATCAATTATGGTCGGGTCCAAATGTATAAAACAAACTTTAAAAATCTTCAACAAATCATATCTAACAACCAACAGCTACTCAGTTATTACTGATTGCATAATAGAAACATATAATAGTGTAGTCTACTTATCCAATAGCATCTAACTTGTAAAATACAAAAATGTTCAAACTAAAACATTCACACAAGTATCAACATCAGGATTTATAGTGGAAACTCAATTTGGGAAAATCCACTTTGTAACATGTTACTATTATGTTCACTCTTCTGAAGTGAGCTTGGTGAAAATCCAACCCTGTCAAAGGTTACAAACACACTATAAGGTGTGACCTGGTTAAAGGATTTAAACCACTCTATTAAAAGTGTTCCTTGTTATAGGACTTACATACACTCCATTAGAATATAACCTTGTTCAAAGAATTTATACCTATGACTGTTAGGTCAACCTTTGTTAAAAGGATTTTGACTGATACAATGGTTAGAAAGTAGTAGTAGTATTGATCTGAAAAACATACAACTCCCTTTGCAAATATCAGATCCTATTCAGTACACATATGCTATCATACTGACTGTGAAGCTTTACCATCCCCATCACTGATCTTCTCAGGACTCTCTTCAAGCAATCAAAACACTTCTCATTCAGCCTTCTCTACTTAGATAGTCGATAACATCAACAACACTTCCAACATCCTCTCTACTACAACCTCTAGCTTAGGTTTTGTTAATACTTCCCCCATTAGCTCAATACATCTTTTGTCACTTAATCTCCTTTGTAGATCTTAGGGTTAGGTGAGATTCATTGAAATCCATCCTACTTTATGTTCTTCGGCTATCCTTCTAGAAATATCTCAAATATCTTAATAGATTTACAATAAAACATTTTATAGTGCATTAAATGCTTTCATACAATCAATAAATAAAGTCAACATGTTTTACATAATCCAATAATTCAATGATGTCAGCTGGAAATCTAAATTCTCCCTCAAATGCATAATATTGACACTCATTCAATACTGTGTTCAACTTCTTGGTCTTGACTAGAAAGCTCAATAATCTCAAAAACTCTTTCCTTGGCTAATATTGTCTTCCTCAGTAATTAACTAATGTTCAGTCAACACTGAATTTACTCGACATATACTAGCTCGGTCGACACTAACAAGACTCGGCTTAAACTAGATTTCTTCACTTTTGCTTGGTTAAGCCTACCAATTTAGTCTTCATTCTTACTTAGATAAATAATACATTGTCTTATCATTGTGCCACTTAATCAATTACTCATTGAAGTATCAAGATAACTCAACCTTTCCTTAGGTGCTATTGTTACCAACCTTGTCTTTCCCCTTGGCAATAATCAAATAGATATAGTACTTTCTTAAATAGCATCAGTCTTACTAGTTAAGGTTTGACATCAATGACAATACAACAATTACTTCAATTGCACTTTCCCACAATCTCCCTCTTTGGCATTGATGGCAACACCATATGAATATCACATGAATTACCAACCAATCTAAAACTTATCTATCCATCAAAAATATTGATAATATCCTTATCTTCATTTTGATATAGAATCAATTAGCCATGCTTGTATGACCATCCACTAAATCTTTCCCTCTTTATTGATCTTTTGATTTTGTGTATTCATTTGTGATCATCTCCCTCTTTGACAAAAATGCCAAAGCAGCAACTAAAAACATACATCCTAAAGATGTAGATATCATATTTTTAGTTTAGTAACAGTATTTCTCCCTTTGTCATGTTTGCTTATGACTAATTCTTGGCTTTTCTGTGTTTTTCACAACTCTAGGCTGCTCCTAAAGTGTGACCTATTTCTGCATCAACTTGTTAGATAATCTTTCCAGCACACTTGATGCAGTGCTCCTAGCTTGACTAGGCAGCCTCAGTTAGGGGAAAGACCCCTAATTGACTTTCTTAGGTATTCATGAGCTTCTTTAGGTAAATCCTTAGTGAATATATCTACTAGTTGTTCCTTTCTATTCACATATTCCATTCAAACCTCTTTATCTTGTACCAATTCTCTCAAGTAATGATACTAGATTGCAATTTGTTTGGTCTTTCTGTGCATCACTAGATTCTTAGAGATGTTGATAGCACTTGTGTTGTTATATAAAATGACAACTGGCTTAGTGATTTCTTCTTTCATGCCTACTAACAATTGTTTTATCCATATCAAGTTTGAATAGTTCACAACTGCAACCACATACTTAGCTTTAGCAGTAGATTGGGAAATGAAATTTTGTTTCTTGCTTGTCCAGGAAATTAATCTATGTCCAAGAAAGAAAGCTCCACCACTAGTACTCTTTCTATCATCTACATTTCCTACCCAATTAGCATCTGTATACACTCTCATTTCAAACTTCTCATGCTTCTTGTAGTACAATCCATAGTCAGCAGTCCCTTTAAGATATCTCATTATTCTTTTGACCGCCATCATGTGAGTTTCCTTAGGATTAGCAGAGAATCCTACCACAATCCCAACAACTAATGCAATATATGGTCTGCTATGTACAACATACTATAGCTTTCCAATCATAGACCTATACAAAGTCTGGTTAACTTCTACAACATCATCATTTATAGACAACTTTTATCTAGTAGCCATGGGAGTACTTATTGGCCTTGAATCTTCCATACCTAATGTTTTCAGTATCTCATGAACATATTTAGACTGGGTGATAAAAATTTCTTTCTCCATAAGATATACTTGTAAACCAACAAAAAATTTGATCTCCCCAAACATACTCATTTCAAATTCAGTTTGCATTTCATTTGAAAATTTCTTACACAAGGCATCTTGTCCACCAAATATAATATCATCTACAAAGATCTTAGCTAACAAGATTCATTTACCTTCTTCATCTTTCATGTATAGATTTCTTGTTTCATTTGTCCTTAAGTATCCAATCTATATTAGGTAGTTGTGCAATCTCTCATACCATGCTCTAGGAGCTTGCTTTAGTCCATACAATGCTTTGTTTAGTTTGGAAACCATGTGTCTTTTGTTTGGATTAACAAATTCTTTTGGCTATTTAATATACACTTCTTCAATTATACCATTTAAAAATGCAGACTTAACATCCATTTGGTATACCTTGAAATCTTTATAAGAAACATATGCAAGCAGAGTTATTACTCCTTCCAATCTCACTACAGGGGAAAATGTCTCCCCATAATCTATTCCTTATTCTTGTGTGTAGCCTTTGCATACCAGCCTAGTGTTATTTATTGTTATTTGACCATGCTCATTCAACTTATTATGAAATACCCACTTTGTCCCAATGACATTCTTATTTTCTGGTCTCAGCACTAGAGTCTAGGTATCATTCTTCTCTATCTGGTCTATCTCTTCATTCATTGCTTCTATCTAGTCTTCATTTTCTAATGCCTCCTTTGTTTTCTTAGGCTCAAATTCACATAGTAAACATGTTGGATCTCTTTCATTGCTTCTAGTCAGAATTCCAATATCTTTATCTCCAATAATTTGTTCAGTCTTGTGATGTCTCCTTACATATTGTGCTAGAACAGGTTCTACTCTCATTTCATTTTGCTCATCAAGTTCACCAACAAGATTTTCAAATTCAGCTTCTAAAGGCTTAGCAACCTCTCCCTGATACTTGATAGCTTTTTCTTGTTGCTCAACATGTACTTCTTCTCTCTTGGAATTATTTTCCTAATGCTCGACATTACTTAACTGAGACTCAGCATCAAGTGCAAGTTGGTCACTTGCCTCTCCTTCTTCTATATACACAAAAGATCTACAATCTTCTGGTTCAATTTTACTGTTAGCTTCCTTTTTCTCTACATACTCATCAACTTTGACATTCACACTTTCCACAATTTTTTTAGTGTTAGAGTTCAAACACTTATAAGATTTACTTTTTGTGGAATAGCCTAGGAATATACCCTCATTGCTTTTAGCATCAAATTTTCCATTTCTACTATCCTTTAATATGTAGCATTTACTTCCAAAAATTCTAAAGTACTTTACATTAGGTTCATACCCATGCCACAACTCATAAGGTGTCATATTTGTACCTTTATTGATTTTTAATCAGTTAAGAGTCTAAATAGTTGTACTTAAAACTTTTTTCCAATACTTTTGTGCAACATTCTTTTCAATCATTAATGTCCTTGCACAATCCAAGATAGATTTTTTCCTTCTCTCTGCTATACCATTCTATGGAGGATTTCTAGGTCTAGACATATGTCTTTTGATCCCTCTATCATAACAAAATAGATTAATTTCATTCGATATAAATTCTCCACCTCAGTCAGATCTCAAACACTTTAGGTTCCTACTTGTCTCCTTTTCAACCTTAGCCACATACTACTTAAAATATAAAATCATTAGATTTTTCTTTTAAGAACATTACATGCATCATTCTAATATAATCATCAACAAACAGGATAAAATATCTAGCACCAAAATAGCTTTGTACACCTATCGGTCCACAAAGATCAGTATGAACCAAATCTAGGGTATTGTCAAAAGTAAAAGTTTTGCTCTTGAAACTAGACTTTGTCATCTTACCCAACTTAAATACTTTGCACATTACATTCTCAAGTTTCTTCAATCTAGGTAGACCTCTCATTTTCTTTTTCTTACTAATTTCTACTAGATTATCAAAGTTAACATGACATAGCCACTCATGCCATAACCAAAAATCATCAAGTTGTGCAATCATACATGTTTCTTCAGATAGGTCTAGATAGAACAAATTACCTCTTGTCTGTTCTCCACTTCCAATCAGTTCACCAGTGGCATCAAATATTTTGGCCTTTCTATGATGAAATTCCACTCGGTAGCCAGTGCTATTAAGATGTGCAACACTCAGTAGATTATAGTTAAGACCCTCAACCCAATAAGCATTTTCACAAGTGATCTTATCAATAAGCTTAATCAATCCTTTTCCTCTAATAGGACATGGTACATCATTACTAAATTTCACACTCCTACCTTTATAATGATCTAAGGTGTCAAACTTACTCTTGTCTCCAGTCATATGATGTGAACAACCACTGTCAATACATTTATCATTTTTGTTCACATGAGATATAAATGTAGTTTTCTCATCCTCATCAGATTCATCTTTCATTGCAACATAGACAACCTCAATTTAAAAATCATCATTATCAGTGTCAGTCTCTTCTTCGAAAATATAGAAGGATTTCTTACTTTTTCCTTTGTAGTCCTTGTATCTTCGGTAACATCTATCTTCTCTTTTGTCTTTATGATTTTTGTCTCTTTCTTCACCCTTATCATCCCTGTCAGGACATCTAGCTGCTATATGACCAGCTTCATTAGATGAATAACATATAATAGGGAGTTTACCTTTGTACCTTCCTTTTCCCCTTTTCAGTCTTCTAGCCATAAGAGCTTCTAGATCCTCAAGTTCTTCATCAAATGTGTCACTGTCACTTTCAATTTCACTTTCACTGATGTATCTTTCTTTTTCCTTCTTTCACTTACTTAGAACCATTTGTGACTTAAAAGAAGATTCAATATTATACATAGTGAAGTTATCATAGTTAGAAAGTTCAAAAGTAGTAAGCTTACCAACCAAACTTTCCAAAGTAAGAGCATTTTTAGGGGTACATCTAGATTCCTGAATTGCAAAAATTTTGATGGCATAGATAGGATGCAAAGTTCTCAATACTTCTCCTATTGTAGTTTCATCATCAATAGTTCCATTTTCTCCTCTAATATTATTTACTATTGGAAACTACAATTGAAACAATAGTTGTGTTGTCGTTGATGTCAAAACCTTAACTGGTAAGACTGTTGCTACTTAGGAAAGTACTATATCTATTTGAGTGTTGCTAAGGGGATAAGCAAGGTTGGTAACAACAGCACCTAAGGAAAGGTTGAGTTATCTTGATACTACAAAGTGTACTTGACTAAGTTGTACAATGATGAGATAATGTATTATTTATCTTAGTAAGATTGAAGACTAAATTGGTAGGCTTGACTGAGCAAAAATGGAGAAATCATGTTCAAGCTGAGTAATGTTAGTGTCGACTGAGTCAGTATATGCTAAGAAAAGTTTTAGTGTCGACCAAACATCAGTTATGTTGGTGATCTTTTCTTTATACTTGTAGGTTTACACTATGATTAACAACTTAATGTCACTGACTCTATCACTACTCCAAAGTCTACAAGGAAAAGGGCCAATTAACAAGGATCAAAGAGATCCTCCTACACTTTGAGCCTAGATGCTCAGGCAGGTGTACCTTTGATTCACTTCTAGAAAGGAATCACTAAATATTAAGCATTTATATCATTTACAAACTGGTTTAAAGATTTTATCATTTATATGTATGGTGGATGATGATGAGAATAGATCAATGCCTTAACCTAGGGTATAGAGTCACCCAATAATACATGTCAACTAAGAATCCTAAATGAAATACTCCTGAACTCAGAATAAGTGCTTTGCCTATTATCCCTCTCACTCCCAAACCCGATCATCAAATTCCTACCCAGCCATGAACTCACTAAAATCACCTTGAAGACTTTAATCCTAACTTTGTTAGGAACACAAAGATAATCCCACAATACTCTTTGTTTACCATATGCTAACCCACTTTGTGATATTAACATATATGAGCCCAAGATTAAAACAAGAAGACAAACATAAATCTGAGATTGGAATCTAGGTGTATTCTCATTAAAATTTATAGAATCAATACATTACTAGAATAACAAAATGTTAGGAGAAAGACCCAAAATCCAAGCTCTCCTTGTTCAGTCTTTACATTAATTTTCAGTATACATCAACCCACACACACAAAATAATAAATTGAAGCATATATACCCCCTAGTCATCTAGGGATCCCAAAAATAGGATGCAAAAAGCTACGGATGACTAGGGAAAGGGGTTAGGGTTTTCACCCACCAAACCAACCAAATACAATAAAAAATTAATACATTTGGTGGAAAACCAAGCAATCTGGAGAAAGCAGATCCAAGAATGATCTGTAATCATGGTAATTCCCTGAGAAAGTATTGAAAACCATGGATTTGCCGATATTTATCAACCTATTTGGCCACCTACAACATGTCTTCAAGCAACAAAATCATGGTACAAACCCCCACAATTAATCATCAACCTCCCTGGACCACACTGTAGCAACAAGTGCCACCAGTTCCACCAAATCCAGCCGCTAAAACAATTAATTTCAGTCCTTCCTATCACAGAAAACCTATCTAAAAATTCAAATTTAAAATGCAACCATCGATCAAAAAGGTTTAAAACATGGCCATTGATTCCTATGTTTTCCCAAAAAATCAGGCGGCCCAAATTCATCATTTACAATAGCCACAGGGCCCATTGAAAAGTCTACAACCATGTCAATAGTCCACAACCAATGAAAACTTAGCACATCAGCGTCACATAGTATACTAGACCCACTGAATATAAGCCTTTTAATCAAATGGAAAGCATATGATCACATGGCCTGAAAAGATTCCATTTGATCATGTGACACCCATAGATCTTGCCACACTGTCACCCTTTAAAAGATTCGGGCCCACTGACATGTCCTCATCACCTTCCCGCTCATCCATTCAAAATAAATCAAATCAGCACCACCTGGCCAATAGTCCCACTGCATTGTTACCCTTCTACTAATGAAAATCATGCACATCAGCTCCAACTATTAGAGGACCCACCTTTCTTTTGCCACCTAAGAAAAGGTAAAATCAATGGTTGGCATAAGATCTCGTAGCTCTAACAAAACCCATGAGAATTTATGCCAACTATAGATCTTCTATAGATGTTAGGACCCTCAAGGACACATTGGCAACTAGGTCCCATTGACGCTTTCCAAATGATCAGTGCCTCGATGAATGAAAAGCTGCCAAGTCAGGATGACTAGCCAAACAAGGACCCACCACAAAGTATTCTCTCTATAGAAAAGATCTACGGTCATCGTTACATCGCGCACTTAACCATCGTGCATCTTACTCCAGCAGTATAACAACAACCTTAAGATCTCATAGTGCTTTAACCCCTTTGGAGAAACTAGCCCCACTGACAACCACCAAGTCACAAACCTGCCGACCAATCAAAGTAAAGCCATTTGTGTACATAGCAGTGGACCCACCTATTTGAAAGGCTGCACTATAAAGAAGAATCAACAACTGGCGTAAGATCTCATAGAGTAGAAATAATCTATGAGAAGATACACCAACCATCTGATTGACCTATGATAGAGAACTGGGCCCAAGAAAATTAAAGGCCATTGGGGATTAGGAAAAATTAAAGCGTCAAGTAGCTAGAATTAGGGAAATTTATTAAAAGTGGACCCTGACATGAAACTTAACCGTGAAACACATAAAGTGAACCTTTTAAAGGCACATGTGTTATTAGGATTTAAGTGGCTAAAAAAGTAGCAGGAAAAAAGAATAGGGCCAGGGTAAAACAAGGGTTTTATATCCCAATGGCTAGATTTTTCAAATTTCTGACCTAGGGTTTAAGCTAGAGATAGAGAGAAACCTACAGAGATTAGAGGAAAGATGATGAAGCCATGAAAATTTTTCTAGGTGCTAACAATGGCTTTGTCTAGGGATGTATGCCTCCTATAGGCATAGCAAGGATCTAGAATCACTGGTTAAAGCAAACCACGCATAGAAAAATCTGAACAACAAAGAGCAATAGGACAAAAAACCTACAAACCAAGACAAAACAAGATAGGGATTAGGCAAATTTACAAAATTTACAAAATATACAGACCTAACTACTGTTCATGGAAAGAATGATACCTTCAATTGAAGTATTTCTTCAAGAATTTTCCATGAACTAGCAATTCTTGAATATCACCATTTAATTCTTTTACGATGTATGAATCTTGGCCACATTTTTCATGAATTAGATGGCCCTAACTAGATTGGGTCAAATTTTCCATGTTTCCCCTTATCCTCCAATCTAGCATTCCAAATCAACACCAAATCATTAGGTTCAAACCTCCTTTCAATAGCCCTCTTGTCATACAAATTCTTGACCTGTAACTATAACCTGGCATTCTTTGAAGTTGATTCTCTTCTAGTTTCATCTAACTTGATAAGGTCCTCAATTCGCAGTTGCATTTCATCATCTATATCATCATCATATAACTAAACAAACTTATACATTTCTAATAGATTGTTCTGAGGCATCCTTGCATGTATCCCATACACTAAGTCAAATGGTGCACAACCAATTGCCTTCTTCACAGTTACCCTATCAACCCATACAACTAATGGCAATTTTGAACTCCATGCTCTTTTATTCTTATGAAGGATCCTCTTAAGGATTTTTATTAAACTCTTGTTAGTTGATTCTGCTTGTCCATTACATTGCCTAAAAACTTAAGCTTACCAGAGAATCTCTGACAAGCATCACATCTCCTTACCAACTGCTTTTCATCCTTGAAGATTGTGGGCCACCAAAATCTTTCTCTCAAGATTTTTTGAGCAATAGTTTTACCCATGTAATGTCCACCACAAACTCCCTCATGCATTTCTTTCAATAAATTGTCAGCCTGATTCTCATCAACACATTTCAAAAGTATGCAATCAAAATTTTTCCTATACAATTCACATTTCACAATCATATACTTGATGGCCTATAATTTTAATGTCCTCTTCTAATTATCATTCATTTATGTTGGACATTTCATGTTCCTTAAGTAAAATATAACATCTTGATACCAGATACAATCATCCATGTCACATGTGTAATCAACCTTAGCTTGATTTATCTAATTTGCATCAAGATTGGATTGAGCCATCAATTTTGCCAATCCCTAACCTCTAACCTATTTGGTAATATGGATATCAATATTGAATTCATGAATTCTATTTATCCATCTACATCTTGTCCCAGACACCTCCTACTGTAAAAAGATATCCTTTACTATTGCACTTGGCACAAAAGCAATCACAATTGCTCCCATCAAATAACACCTAAAAGCCTTAATAGCCTTCACCAGTGCATAAGCCTATTTTTCATTAATATCATATTTTAGTTCAGTAGCCTACAAAGATTTACAGAAAAATGCAATAGGCTACTCATAACCTTCACTATTTTTCTACAACAAAACTGCAGCAATAGTATGAAAAGATGCAAAATAAAAGATATGCATTAGAATATTGTAATCAGGTTCCTTAAGCATAGGTGCATCCTTGATAGCCTACTTGATATTATTGAAAGATTCATCAGGCTCACCTTCCCATTTAATCTCAAATCCTTTCTTCAACATCTTGGATATTGGCCTTGTTAGCACTCTTAAAAAATTTCATGGCCCTGACATCTTTCCCCTGGTCTCTGTATCATTTTTCACGTCTCTGGCTAAAGCCCTAAGCAGAATATTCAAAAAACTAGTCATTACATTTAAAACCTTTTGTTATGCTCTGGCCTTGTTCTAATTTGATGTTACTTTATTTAGGCCACTTAAAGGTCCTTTAATGCATGTGTTAAAATCAATGACCTCTTTGTCACATGATCGCATGAACCTTTTTCATGTCTTGCGATCATGCGACTAAAGTTTTATGTCGGCCCCCCTTGATTTATTTTCCTAAGTCTCCAACACCTGCTGGCCTTTAATATTTCCTAAGGTCCTCAGCGCCTAATTTTTCCTAAAAGCCTAAGTCCTACACTTTAATTTTTCTTATGTTCTGGCTTAATATTTTCCTAGGCCTGGTCTTCTGATAACATCTCAATCTACAGTCAGTGTAAGTTCTCATGGGATTTGTTAGGAGCTTGAGATCTTACATCGATTGTTGATTCTCCTTTATGATAGAGCTTCTCAAATAGGTGGGTCCATTGACACATATGCACAAATGGTGACATCTTATTGGACCATGTTTTAACACATTAGTAGTTGTTAGTGGGTCCGGGGTTGCCGGCTTGTCAGAGGGTCCTGACACTTGCAGTGAATCAATGGCAGGTGTAAATTCTTATGAGATGTGTTAGACATATGAGATTTTTAGACAACCATTGATTCTTTTGTATGACGTAACCTTTTCTTTTGGTGGGTCCATCTGCCAGATATACTGATTTGTTGTATTGTGATTGGTCCATGTTGTGTGAGCTAGATGTGTTGTCAAGTGGGACCGGTATCTCAATTAGAGGATTCCTAATCGACGGTTGGTGTGTAAGTGCATAGAATCTTTTGAGCCTTTTAGATCTTGCACCAGCTGTCCGATCTTCCAGGTGGCTTAATGTTCTTAGTGGGGCCATTTCCCAGGTGGTATAGGATTGTTCAAATTTTATTGGTCAATGTGGATGATCCAGCAAGGTGGGGTCATTGTTACAGAGATCAGTGACGAGGACATGATCTACAGTCAGTGTAAGTTCTCATGAGTTTTGTCAGAGCTATGAGATCTTACGCCTACCGTTCGATTATAAGGATTACAGAAAGTGGGTCCTATGTCAGTGTGACCGAGCATGAGCCATGAATGAGGTAATGGCATGTGGCATAAAGTGGGCCCAGGTGGGGTCTAAGGTCTTAGCAATTTGGATAAATAAGGTTAGCAGCCTGACAAGATTCAATGGGTTCGTTCATTCATGTAATAAAATGGCACTATTCCAAAATGATTGGTGATTCAGTGAAGGAAGGTCCCGTGATCACCAAATATTTTAGCGGTGACTTAAAATGTTTTGCAAATTGGCAAAAGCCTTTTGTCACCAGATGGCCAGATGTAACCAGGGTAGGTTAGATCTCCTTTGTTCGCTAAGTCACGGGGTTAAGTGGTGAGTTAATATTTCACTTCACGAATAGGATTTTCCTTGTCATGTGGTCGCTGGAGGTAAACCTAAGGTGTCTGGTTGAGTTAAGATCATAAAAGCCCGTGAAGAATGAAGATCTAACAATCATGACTTAAAGTTAACCTGATTTCAAATTTTGATCGTTGACTTGCTAGAAGCGCCATAAGGTAGTTGTTTTTCAAATTTGAATTTGCAGAAGGTTTTCCATGATAGAAAGGACTGAAATTTATTGATCAAATGGCTGAAGTTGGTGGAAAATGACTTTTAGATGGTTGCAGTGTGGTCCAGGTTGCGATCATCGATTGTTGTAGGATGTTTTGTTGTACTAAGAGGGATGGTTTTGTGCTGTAGGTTGGTGGACAGACTAGTTTTTATGGCTAAATTCTTGGTTCTCTTTCCTAATCTCATACATTTTCATGATTATAGATCTTTCTAGATATGTTTCTCTGAGATTGTTTGGTTTCCTACCCCTGTAGTATTTTTTGTTATAATTAGGGTTGGTGTAGTTGTTGAAACCCTAACCCTAACTATCTGAATCTTGTTGCATCCTAAATTCTTTTCAGATTCCAAGGTAGCTAGTGGTATACATGGTGAAATGTTTTACTTTGTAAGGGTTCCTTCTTCTACAAATTTTTGAGAAGTGGTTCCATGAAGGGTCCTTTTCCTATAGATTTTCTCTACTTCTCTACATATAGAGTGTTCTTTTCTCCTTTGTTGGCTCAAAGAATATGATATGTATTGTAACTAATTTGTCTTATGTATGGGGGTTTAGTATATTCTTACTATTATCAGATTGTCTCCATTTGAATTTCAGACTTATTGATTGAAGCATCAAGGGTGTTTCCATCTTTTTATTTGCACTTCCTTTGTGTCTGCAATATAGTTATTTTCATAGAAGCAACTAGGTTTGGCATTGGTTTTCATGTGTGTATGAACTAGGGTATCAAGGGTATCTTATGTTTGTCTTCCAGTGGACACTGGTTAATGTCTTACTTGTTTATAGGTCTCTTCTAAGGAGAGAGTTAATATCCTTTGAATAGGTGATCGCACATTTGGGTACATAGGTGGATTGTTGAAGTATGACCTAATTAATAGTGTATGTTTGGTGTAAGGCATCAACATATTTGAATATATTTCTTTCTTGTTTCATAGCTCTTTGTTGCAATAGGGTATTTGACTCTATGGCCCATTGGACAAGGCACTGGTCTATGAGAGACTTAGTGTATCTCAGGGGTCTCTTCAACCCAACATTAAAATCATTCAAATCAAATACCTTTCCCTTTCGTGTTGGTAGTAGTAGTAGGAGGTCCTTTCTAGTCTTCAAACTCATTTTATGCAAGTAGGGCTATTGCATGTGAATTGGCTTCATTGGGGTACAAGTTACCTAAAGGGGTTTGAAGACTATTCCACAATAATCCATATGCAGGCCTATTGTTTATTATGAGGTGTCTTGAGTGTGCAGATAAGGCAATACCCACCTGAGTGATGTGGAGCTCAAAGAAGAAGGAGGATGTTCTCTATCCTCATCAATTGGACTATTTTCTTGTCAAAGTTGAGTGCCTACCCTAGACTCAAGCCCATCTATTGATTCAAGTTTGGTCCTACAAGAAAAAGCTCCAACAAATTGGCGACTCTACTGGGGAAGAAGTAAAAGACAACAAGATTAAGATGCTCAATTCCTTGCTTGGTTGGATCATCCCAAAGTCTGGTTAAATGATCATAGAGTCAGATAGAAAAAATGCATTTCCTAAAATCTTCTCACTGGGTGTTGAGTGGCAACTCTGAGTTCTCTGTTTGATCAGTGCAGTTCCTGATAAACAGTGTATAAATCCTAGTTTTGTGTTTATTGGAAGGAGATACAATTAAAAAGTACAAAATTTTTCTCTTCAAGGAGGTGGCGACTCTACACAATAAAGAACCTGATGGAGTTGCATGCTGAGCTTTAGATCTACCCTGCCTTCTAGTCAACAAGTCTTTTTTCAAAGCTTTCAAGTATTTTGGTTTTCATATGTCCTATTTTTATGAAAATTAGTTGTTGTAAAGAATGTATCCCTATCAAGTGTTAAGCACTTCATAGAGGGATGAGTTGTACTGGGAAATTCCTCATGGATGAATTTAAGCCTTTTTGTTTTGAGGGCATTGAAGGTGCCCCTAATGAGTTCTCTACTGAGGATGGGAGGTGCTTACCTAGATTCATGGCTGGTGGATCTATTTCTTCAAGCCAGCATGTTGATGCTGTCATGGGCATTTTTGGAGACATGGATATTGAATATGAAGATGTTGCCTTGAGGTTATTTATGCAAACATTTTCTGATGGTGCAAGGAAATGGTTCTTGTCCTTGCCTTTATGTTCAATCCCTTCTCGGGATGTGTTGAGAGCTAAGTTTATTGAGCATTTTGATAAAGTTGCTGCTCTCAAGAAGGAATTAGCAAGGTTGAAAATGGTGAACTGACAGTTAGCATAGGACATAAGATTGCTAAGACTGGTGGTTCTTGATGATGTTCATGAGGAGACCAATAGTTCTGATGTTGATTCTCATTATACATAAGGTGTTGACTATGAGGCTGATTTTGATGATAGTGAATATGAGAGTGCTGAAGATGGAACTGAGAGTGATAATGTTTCCAATTTGTCTGCAAATTTTTCTTCTTTTCAATATCAGAGTTCTTGTTTCTTATCCTAGTTTGATGATGTTTTGTGTGAGTGGCAAGAAAATGAATATGATGTAGATGATGATTCCTACATTGGTTTATCCACACAAGATGCTCTAAGGCCAGAGGTCTCTTTTCTTGTCTTGGACAAGGAAGATGTTTTCCATAAGGGTGAAGCTGAGGAAGATGAAAGTATGGCCCAAAGTCCATTAAGCAGTGAAATGATATTAGCACTCTTGGTTGATGAATTCCTAAGGTATGCACCTTGTGTGGACTTTGATTTGCAGTTCCCCTATGATATATCCTTTGACACTAATAATGAGGCTAGTGTCCAAAGTGATCAAGTTGACCCATGTACATTACAGTTCCCCTCATGTAATGACTCTGCAAGAGAAGAGGTTGAAGGACATGACAGTGTGTTCTCCTGTCATAAGAATTCTATTGATGAACAAGTTCCTTGTTCAAACCCTTTTCCTTCTTTTGTTAAATATGGTAGTGATGGTGACTGTATTAAGGACCTTGTCTTCAATAATTGGGACAACACATTTTTTGGTGCACATGATGATGCAAATTAGATGTCCCACTGTCATACTATTTATGAAGATGACCTTCACTTGGTTCACAATCTAGTTGATATAAACACTAGGGAGGAACCAAGTTGTTTAGTGGCTGAAGAAATTCATGAAGGCAAATCAGAGGATCCAATTCCTTATCAACCAGGTATTTTTGTAGTAATGCATAGTACTTAGAATCTTTTATTTTCTGATGCATTACTTGATCAAATATTTGTTTTCAGTCCACAAGAAGAATTAAATGATGACCCATACTTTTTGGACTATGAATATAGTGGTGGTGACTGGAAAAGAATGGGTAATGATAAATACAGTTTCATTATTTTACCCATGAATATTCATGTATGTAGGCCACAAGATAATTAGTTGGTCACATATGTGGATGAAAATCAAATTTTTGACTCAGGAGGGTCACTGGTTCTCTTTTGGTAGCCTAGGGGCCACCAAGTAAATGTTTATAATTCTTGTAGATTCTATAAATATTTTCCCTTTTTGGTTGTGTCTTTCCCTTTTTTGTTTCTCTTGGTTCGGTTGCCAATTTATTTGGGGGTCCCTATTTTTGTTTTGTGGGTGGTCTGCTCTCCCAGAGATCTGATTTCTTGCATGGACACAAGTTGCCCATCATACCCAGATAGAGCCACTATTAGCACTCTAAAAAAACTTCATGGCCCTGGCATCTTTCCCCTAGTCTATGTATCATTTTTATGTCTCTGGCTAAAGCCCTAAGCATAATATTCAAAAAACTAGCCATTACATTTAAAATCTTTTGTTATGCCCTAGCCTTGTTCTAATTTGATGTTACTTTATTCAGGCCACTTAAAGGTCCTTTAACACATGTGTTAAAATTGGTGACCTCTTTGTCACGTGATCACGTGAACCTTTTCCATGGCTTGCGATCATGCGACTAAAGTTTTATGTCGGCCCCCCTTGATTTATTTTCCTAAGTCTCCAATGCCCAATGGCCTTTAATATTTCCTAAGGTCCTCAGTGCCTAATTTTTCCTAAAAGCCTAAGTCCTGTGCTTCAATTTTTCTTATGTTTTGGCTTAATATTTTCCTGGGCCCGGTCTTCTGACAACATCTCAATCTCCGGTTAGCATAAGTTCTCATGGGATTTGTCAGGAGCTTGAGATCTTATGCCGGTCGTTGATTCTCCTTTATGATAGAGCTTCTCAAATAGGTGGGTCCGTTGACACGTATGCACAAATGGTGACATCTTATTGGTCCATGTTTTAACACATTGGCAGTTGTCAGTGGGTCCTGGGTTGCCGGCTTGTCAGAGGGTCCTGACACTTGTAGTGAATCAATAATAGGCATAAATTCTTATGAGATGTGTTAGACATATGACATTTTGAGACAACCATTGATTCTTTTGTATGATGTAACCTTTTCATTTGGCAGGTCCATCTGCCAGATATGCTGACACTAATACATTTGGGGGCCTTTTGCGATGGCTATGTGTCGCAATTGTGACAGCTATGTGTCGCAATAGCAACACCCATAGACGTCGCTATTTTTTAGTCACAAATTGCGACGTTTATGGGTAGCCATCGCAATTGTGACACATATCCCATCGCAATGTGACTAAGATTTTTTAGCGGCATGGGCATCACCCCCCTGTTGCATGGCTTCGGAGGGCCGTCGCAATCGCGACAGACCTCCCAAGCAATTGCGACGGGCGCCTGCATCGCATTGCGACGGGTTGCCGTCGCAATTGCGATGCCCGTGTGTGGATTAAAAAAAATAAATTATTTAATACATTGCTAATGAACCACATTAATGCTTTTTTCTTTCAACAAATGAGGACAGCCACTGTAAAGATAACATGATAATGTACACTCACTGTAAGGACAGTCACAAATGAGGACATCTCACAGTGACTGTCCCTAGTGTAATTGCCACTTGAATGTATTGCTATTCAGCCACATTAATGCTTTTCTTCTTCAACAAATGAGGATAGTCACTGTAAAGACAACATGATAATGTACACTCACATTATCATGTTGTCTTTACAGTGACTATCCTCATTTGTTGAAGAAGAAAAGCATTAATGTGGCTGAATAGCAATACATTCAAGTGGCAATTACACTAGGGACAGTCACTGTGAGATGTCCTCATTTGTGACTGTCCTTACAGTGAGTGTACATTATCATGTTGTCTTTACAGTGTCAATATATGCATTATTACTTAAACTAAAGAGTACTCTAAATAATATGTCATTGTGGAGTTCTGATTGCTTCCAATTTGATATACGCTTGTTCTACTTATGTATCCAGCATCATGTAAGAAAAGTTGATGCTTTTAAAATAGATTCATTTAGCCATGAAATGCCTGTGCATGTTACATACAAGATTCCAAGGCCCAAAACTGATTACTCATTATAATTCATGTACAGAATGATAATCAACCACAATGAGGCATGCGTAGGCGCTGCTTAGATTTTGAGGCATCAGAAGCTCGTAGAAGAAACTTGACCAATGGCTCATGGAATGCAACAAACTTATTGCCTAAAATAGGAGCATTGGTAACCATAGATGATGGTTTTGAAAAGAACACTTCACCATCAATGTCACGTGAGGGAACTGCAATTTCTGATGGCAAGTAACTTGTAGTATATAAGAGAGATGCAGGTACAGATGCTAGGAATACATTGCTAATGAACCACATTAATGCTTTCTTCCTTCAACAAATGAGGACAGTCACTTTAAAGACAACATGATAATGTACACTCACTGTAAGGATAGTCACAAATGAGGACATCTCACAGTGACTGTCCCTTGTGTAATTGCCACTTGAATGTATTGCTATTCAGCCACATTAATGCTTTTCTTCTTCAACAAATGAGGATAGTCACTCTAAAGACAACATGATAATGTACACGGGCTGTAAGTGTACATTATCATGTTGTCTTTACAGTGACTCTCCTCCTTCAAGTGGCAATTACACAAGGGATAGTCACTGTAAAGGCAACATGATAATGTATAGAAACGTTGTCATTTGTATTTTCAACAGTGCCGAGAGAGATTCCCTCCGCGAAATCACAGCTACAATTTCTGAGTACGTTGGGTTTATTTTTCTTTTGTCATTATTATGTAATCTGGTATTCAGCTGTTACAGAGCTAAAATACCCAAAAATGAGGACATATCTGTGTTGAATTTATTGTTAGCGGCTTTGGTTATTTAGAAGTTTAATTTTATTTGTTCATCTTTCAAGCACAAACATTTTGTGGACCGTAACATCTTCATTATTTCAGGTATGCAATGAAACAGCCGTAACTTGCAACTACCTTCACGGTACTTGTGTACATTATCATGTTGTCTTTACAGTGACTGTCCTCATTCAAGTGGCAATTACACAAGGGACAGTCACTATGAGATGTCCTCATTTGTGACAAGGACAGTCACACATGAGGACATCTCACAGTGATTGTCCCTTGTGTAATTGCCACTTGAATGTATTGCTATTCAACCACATTTATGGGCCCGTTTGGACCACAGCACAGAGTAGCATCTACAGAGAAGAATATCCCAGGTGTAACAAGTTGTAAGAATATACCAACAGTTCTAAGAAGTTCCCTAGCACATAGTAGCATCTACAGAGAAGAATATACAACATGAGGGCAGCCACTGTAAAGACAACATGATAATGTACACTCATTGTATGTGTACATTATCATGTTGTCTTTACAGTGACTGTCCTCATTCAAGTGGCAATTACAGAAGGGACAGTCATTGTGAGATGTCCTCAATTGTGACAAGGATAGTCACACATGAGGACATCTCACAGTGATCGATTGTCCCTTGTGTAATTGCCACTTGAATGTATTGCTATTGAATGACATTAATGCTTTTCTTCTTCAACAAATGAGGACAGTCACTCTAAAGACAACATGATAATGTACACTCATTGTAAGGACAGTCACAAATGAGGACATCTCACAGTGACTGTCCCTTGTGTAATTGCCACTTGAATTACACAAGGGACAGTCATTGTGAGATGTCCTCATTTGTGACAAGGATAGTCACACATGAGGACATCTCACAGTGATCGATTGTCCCTTGTGTAATTGCCACTTGAATGTATTGCTATTGAACCACATTAATGCTTTTCTTCTTCAACAAATGAGGATAGTCACTCTAAAGACAACATGATAATGTACACTCACTGTAAGGATAGTCACAAATGAGGACATCTCACAGTGACTGTCCCTTGTGTGATTGCCACTTGAATGTATTGCTATTCAGCCACATTAATGCTTTTCTTCTTCAACAAATGAGGATAGTCACTCTAAAGACAACATGATAATGTACACGGGCTGTAAGTGTACATTATCATGTTGTCTTTACAGTGACTGTCCTCCTTCAAGTGGCAATTACACAAGGGACAGTCACTGTAAAGGCAACATGATAATGTAGAGAAACGTTGTCATTTGTATTTTCAACAGTGCTGAGAGAGATTCCCTCCGCGAAATCACAGCTACAATTTCTGAGTACGTTGGGTATATTTTTCTTTTGTCATTATTATGTAATCTGGTATTCAGCTGTTACAGAGCTAAAATACCTAGAAATAAGGACATATCTTTGTTGAATTTATTGTTAGCGGCTTTGGTTATTTAGAAGTTTAATTTTATTTGTTCATCTTTCAAGCACAAACATTTTGTGGACCATAACATCTTCATTGTTTCGGGTATGCAATGAAACAGCCATAACTTGCAACTACCTTCACGGTACTTGTGTACATTATCATGTTGTCTTTACAGTGACTGTCCTCATTCAAGTGGCAATTACACAAGGGACAGTCACTATGAGATGTCCTCATTTGTGACAAGGACAGTCACACATGAGGACATCTCACAGTGACTGTCCCTTGTGTAATTGCCACTTGAATGTATTGCTATTCAACCACATTTATGGGCCCGTTTGGACCACAGCACACAATAGCATCTACAGAGAAGAATATCCCAGGTGTAACAAGTTGTAAGAATATACCAACAGTTCTAAGAAGTTCCCTAGCACATAGTAGCATCTACAGAGAAGAATATACAACATGAGGGCAGTCACTGTAAAGACAACATGATAATGTACACTCATTGTATGTGTACATTATCATGTTGTCTTTACAGTGACTGTCCTCATTCAAGTGGCAATTACAGAAGGGACAGTCATTGTGAGATGTCCTCATTTGTGACAAGGATAGTCACACATGAGGACATCTCACAGTGATCAATTTTCCCTTGTGTAATTGCCACTTGAATGTACTGCTATTGAACCACATTAATGCTTTTCTTCTTCAACAAATGAGGATAGTCACTCTAAAGACAACATGATAATGTACACTCATTGAAAGGACAGTCACAAATGAGGACATCTCACAGTGACTGTCCCTTGTGTAATTGCCACTTGAATTACACAAGGGACAGTCATTGTGAGATGTCCTCATTTGTGACAAGGATAGTCACACATGAGGACATCTCACAGTGATCGATTGTCCCTTGTGTAATTGCCACTTGAATGTATTGCTATTGAACCACATTAATGCTTTTCTTCTTCAACAAATGAGGACAGTCACTCTAAAGACAACATGATAATGTACACTCACTGTAAGGATAGTCACAAATGAGGACATCTCACAGTGACTGTCCCTTGTGTGATTGCCACTTGAATGTATTGCTATTCAGCCACATTAATGCTTTTCTTCTTCAACAAATGAGGATAGTCACTCTAAAGACAACATGATAATGTACACAGGCTGTAAGTGTACATTATCATGTTGTCTTTACAGTGACTGTCCTCCTCCAAGTGGCAATTACACAAGGGACAATCACTGTAAAGGCAACATGATAATGTAGAGAAACGTTGTCATTTGTATTTTCAACAGTGCCGAGAGAGATTCCCTCTGTGAAATCACAGCTACAATTTCTGAGTACGTTGGGTTTATTTTTCTTGTCATTATTATGTAATCTGGTATTCAGCTGTTACAGAGCTAAAATACCCAGAAATGAGGACATATCTGTGTTGAATTTATTGTTAGCGGCTTTGGTTATTTAGAAGTTTAATTTTATTTGTTCATCTTTCAAGCACAAACATTTTGTGGACCGTAACATCTTCATTGTTTCAGGTATGCAATGAAACAGCCGTAACTTGCAACTACCTTCACGGTACTTGTGTACATTATCATGTTGTCTTTATAGTGACTGTCCTCATTCAAGTGGCAATTACACAAGGGACAGTCACTGTGAGATGTCCTCATTTGTGACAAGGATAGTCACACATGAGGACATCTCACAGTGACTGTCCCTTGTGTAATTGCCACTTGAATGTATTGCTATTCAACCACATTTATGGGCCTGTTTGGACCACAGCACACAGTAGCATCTACAGAGAAGAATATCCCGGGTGTAACAAGTTGTAAGAATATACCAACAGTTCTAAGAAGTTCCCTAGCACATAGTACCATCTACAGAGAAGAATATACAACATGAGGGCAGCCACTATAAAGACAACATGATAATGTACACTCATTGTATGTGTACATTATCATGTTGTCTTTACAGTGACTGTCCTCATTCAAGTGGAAATTACACAAGGGACAGTCACTGTGAGATGTCCTCATTTGTGACAAGGACAGTCACACATGAGGACATCTCATAGTGACTGTCCCTTGTGTAATTGCCACTTGAATGTATTGCTATTCAACCACATTTATGGGCCCGTTTGGACCGCGGCACATAGTAGCATCTACAGAGAAGAATATCCCAGGTGTAACAAGTTGTAAGAATATACCAACAGTTCTAAGAAGTTCCCTAGCACATAGTAGCATCTACAGAGAAGAATATGGGTCAACGAGGTTGACTTCAAAGCCATGCAATCTAATGGTAATAGTAATATCATAATTTGACATACTATCAGAAATACTTCCTAAATAGACTATTCAATCTTATAAGAGATGGATTCATGAGAACTATTATTTATGAAATATGAGTCAATGACTTTAATTAAAAAAATTACACAATCTAATTCTTGTAAAAATATCAAAATTTGACACATTGAAAATACCTTCCAAAAGTATCGTTAATTGATTAATATGAATCACTACTCATGAAATATAATTTTATAAACCTAATCTAAAAACTACACAATAAAAATCTTAATAGCAATATTGTAAGAAACTATTCCCAAAAGCAAGCCTAACAAAATTTGATGAAAATAATTTTTGTTTCACTCAACTTTGACATTCACAACTTCCTCTTTTATTATAATAAGAAAAAAAATGTCTTTTTAGATATACCTCATGAACCATACTCGAATAATCTATCATTTTTCTTCTCAAAAACATATTTGCAGAGCCTGCTTCTTTTACTTGTTTGTACTTTTATCTCTCTGATGGAAAGGGCTCCTTCAGGACACATTTTTCCAAGTTCACTGCTTGAGATATTTGAGGAGGGTTCCCCTGCTTGAGTATCCATCCAACCCATATTCGAGTAGTTCTACAATTGCACAGTCTAAATTAATAATACTGACAATTGAATGACGAATGATGATACATAGAATTGATATAAACTAATCCTAAAAACACTAAAACATTATTAATATATTTATATTTCATAAATAAAATTGATATAAAAGATTTGGAAAGATACATTAAAAAATAGAAAAATAGTAATTTATAATAGAAGGAAACTTAAATTGCTATTTAGAAAAAAAACAAGAGTCTTAAATCTTATCATTTTGTTTCATTATCATCCATAAGTACACACCTCTAGCATAATAATTATATTTTACCACCCATAAAATGAAAAAAAGATTTTCACAAGAGAAATTGAAGCTAGATTATAAAAATGAACCATCTTATTGGAAACTGGAACTGTTATCATACCCAAAAGGACTACAAAATTTCACCTTATCATACCCAGATTGTTGCTTTGCTTGGCGGAGGGAAATTTGATCAGTAAAATTGACACAGAGTATGTTGTCTCCATTGTCATGCTGGATAACAAAACACCAACTTTAATGGGCATGTACTGTCCCTTGTGTAATTGCCACTTGAATGCATTGCTATTTGATGTAGGGGCATCCCTAATGCAAGCCAAAGACACCATGATTGAAGGAAGTTGCCATGAAGCCAAGGAGTCAAATCCTATCAATTGGAACATAAGATTTTCACCTTGGAGCTTTGAAGGATTGACTGGTGAAAGGTCCTTTTGATTGACAAATCAGAGTCTTTTTGAATGACAAATCAGAGTCTTTTTGAATGACAAATCAGAGTCTTTTTGAATGACAATAAATTAGAATAGGAGTTTTAGATGTTTTCTTGGTTTGTAATAAATATTAAGGATTGATTTTATCTCCTTATAAACATCCACTTGTTGGACACAAGACCCCTTGGTGACTTATAAACCTTGGGCATCTTTTGAGTCCTTGGATGAAATGAGCATAGTAAGTGTTTATTAGGTGTCTTTTAGATGTTGTTAAGAAGTTTGAAGGTCCAAAATAACTTTAATAAGGTTCCTAAAGTTTCACAACACATTTTTAACCTTCTCGGCAAAGTTGCTTGCAAAGTTGTAATGCAACTTTAAAAGTTGCTTAGCAAAGTTGACATTTGTTGGATAAACTGTTCTAACCACCTAGATGGTTGAACCAACATTTGGAGAGCCTATTTTAGGCTTCAAATGGTCGAAGACAGACAGAGAACCAGTATTGTAATCATTTTTCTTTCATAAAAAATAAAAATAACCCTGTTTTAGTGCATTTCTGGTGAAAAACGAACTCTGTACGACTGTACGGATGGTGGTTGGATGATAAAATTTGCCTGGAAGTTGTAATAGTGACATCTGATGCTTTGGAAGTTGGTTTGATTGATTCTCTTTGTTTTATATCTAAGTTATTTCAAATTTTCTGTGCATTGTTTACAAACCCTCATTTTCAGGGTTTGACTGATGTAAAGACCTTAATTCATGTTTCAACCATTGGAATTCCTTCTTCCTTGGTGGAATGAGAGTTAAGGATGTATATTTGTATATTCTAAAAGCCCTGACTACTCTGCATCACTATTGAACCACATTAATGCTTTTTTCCTTCAACAAATGAGGACGGTCACTGTAAAGACAACATGATAATGTACACTCACTGTAAGGATAGTCACAAATGAGGAAATCTCAGAGTGATTATCCCTTGTGCAATTGCCACTTGAATACATTGCTATTGAACCACATTAATGCTTTTTTCCTTCAAGTGGCAATTACACAAGGGACAATCACTGTGAGATGTCCTCATTTGTGACAAGGACAGTCACACATGAGGACATCTCACAATGACTGTCCCTTGTGTAATTGCCACTTGAATGTATTGTTATTCAACCACATTTATGGGCCTGTTTGGACAATGACACACAACAGCATCTACAAAGAAGAATATCCCAGGTGTAACAAGTTGTAAGAATATACCAACAGTTCTAAGAAGTTCCCTAGCACATAGTAGCATCTACAGAGAAGAATATACAACATGAGGGCAGCCACTGTAAAGACAACATGATAATTTACACTCATTGTATGTGTACATTATCATGTTGTCTTTATAGTGACTGTCCTCATTCAAGTGGCAATTATAGAAGGGACAGTCATTGTGAGATGTCCTCATTTGTGACAAGGATAGTCACACATGAGGACATCTCACAGTGATCGATTGTCCCTTGTGTAATTTCCACTTGAATGTATTGCTATTGAACCACATTAATGCTTTTCTTCTTCAACAAATGAGGACAGTCACTCTAAAGACAACATGATAATGTACACTCATTGTAAGGACAGTCACAAATGAGGACATCTCACAGTGACTATCCCTTGTGTAATTGCCACTTGAATTACACAAGGGATAGTCATTGTGAGATGTCCTCATTTGTGACAAGGATAGTCACACATGAGGACATCTCATAGTGATTGATTGTCCCTTGTGTAATTGCCACTTGAATGTATTGCTATTGAACCACATTAATGCTTTTCTTCTTCAACAAATGAGGACAGTCACTCTAAAGACAACATGATAATGTACACTCACTGTAAGGACAGTCACAAATGAGGACATCTCATAGTGACTGTCCCTTGTGTGATTGCCACTTGAATGTATTGCTATTCAGCCACATTAATGCTTTTCTTCTTCAACAAATGAGGATAGTCACTCTAAAGACAACATGATAATGTACACTCACTATAAGTGTACATTATCATGTTGTCTTTACAGTGACTGTCCTCCTTCAAGTGGCAATTACACAAGGGATTTGTGTTTTCATTTGTGTTTTCAACAGTGTCGTAACCCTCCGTGAAATCACATCGGGATATAAGGGCAAAACAAACAAGAATGTTGTCATTTGTATTTTCAACAGTGCCGAGAGAGATAAACAAACTTAAAACTCAGACTTAAGAAAGATGAAGGCAATGCTTCAAAAGGCCGATGCCCTAAATATGGGAAAACACAATACCACCATTAAACGATGCCCTAGTCACCGTATCAATGCTGCCAGCTCCATACCAGTATGCTGACTGCTCACTTTCATCCTGTGATAAAGGTAACTTCATTAATCATACTTGAAATGGCAGCATACGAACTAAAGCTGATGAACATTTATAAACTAAAAGTTTAAAACTACAGATTACAAATGTAGTAGTTTCATACGAAAAGAACTTGATGTCTGAAATTTACCATTAGAAGTATCCAAAGGAATACCACAGTACTGTTGAACTTGGAGAATCGGAGATGATCTACACAGCAAGGTTCAACAGCTGTAAGGACTATTACACCATCTTTAGCATTTGAATACATTTTCTCCTTGGCTTCTGGTGGATCCTCAAAGACCCCCAATGACGTTTTCCCTACAATTATCAATTGTTTGTCAGTATGAGATATTAATAAATAAACATTAATCACAATATTAGGCAAACAATGTTCTTGATGTCTGAATCTAAATCACAGAAAGCTCTAATAAAGTAGTTCTCAGTTTCACATTAAACTAAGTTTCAATTTCAAATGGTTATAATAATTTTTGCAAGTTATAAGTAGCTGGTTACAGTATATGACATAAAAAGAAAAAAAATCATTTCTATTCTTTTCTTCTTTTTCTCTTTCAACGAAGCTTTTGCACCACACAAATGCATACCAAGAATTTCTCAGGAGGTTTCAAGACCATTGCATACCAAACTTCTTCTCTGTAGATGCTACTGTGTGTCGTGGTCCAAACGGGTCCAAATAGACCTAGTGACTCTAGTAGGTCTCCAAAACCTGTTCTGCAGCAATAACTCTTCAATTTGACAAAGGACCTTATGAACTTATATGTTTTTTGAGTACCCTTTTTGATGTTCTAACAATCCTCCAACTCCCAGACCCTGACTCCACTCCAGCATATCAATGTCCTTATTGAGTCTGCAGACCTAATGCATGCCTTTGGGTGTGGGTTCCAAAACAAGGCATTGAAAATGGGTGCATGAAACCAAGACCAGAGTTTGAAGATGTCCACCATGCTCTAAAGATCTATATTCAACAAGGTTTGAGGTCCTTTACTTGCCGCTACCCTCTGATCTTGCATAATCCATCAACTCCTAGTCAAGAACATTGAGATTCTTGACCTAGGGCTTGCTCTTGAAATTATTTGGCTTAGTATCCTATTCCAAAGCTTTTAAAATATGAAAATAAACCCCCTTAACTTGCATTTTACAAAGAACAGAGGATATCCTATGGTTTATTTGCAAGTTAAGGCCATTTGAATGCAATAATCCTAGTGTTCTTGTGCATTGAAAAAAGTTGGAGGTAGACACTTTTGCATTTCAGACAATAAATGAGGAATTCTTCTCTTCCAATAGTTTATATCTTCTTTATGGATTTCTTTAGATGACAACCACCTACATTAAGAGATTCAAGTCACAAAAAATATATAAATACGAGACTTTACAAAATAATATACAATAGATTACATAGCAAGAAAAACAAATCGCGAATATAATAAATATATACAACAAATTGAACAGATATTACTGCTTACCTCATGTATTTTCCAAGATCATATATCACTTGTTTGATGTTATTATTGAAGTGCTCTGGGAGAGATAGAGGTAGCACGTACTGCAGTAATTATAAACCAATCATTTCATTATTTTCTAACATAACATAATGAATAGTACACGTAGTTTATGAATATATTGTAAATACAGAAGAACATAACTTACCTTGATGAAAGTATGCCAATCATGCATTTTGAGCCCTGGCCCAAATTCACTTTTCTTTGATATGAGATTGCTTATGTTCCCAGCAAATCCTATGGGAAATCAAATTTTTCGTATGACTTCTTTTATGGCATCACTTTGCTGCTCCGTTAATAACCAAAGAAGGGCACTTATATTAATCTGATCTCTATTGCTATTTGAGTGAATGAAATTCTTCAGTGCATGATTGGATTCATGAATGTCATTACAAATTTTGACAATTTTTTCTTTGTCACGCCTTCCATCCAGTATTTTCCACAATGTCTCTGTTATATTCTTTCCAACATGCATAAGATCAAACAAATGCACAATTTGTAGGTCCTCGTAGTAGGGCAACCTACTAAATTGTCTGGGATAGCTTTTTAGTCCCTTTGGAAGGTTGTCAGTAGTGCCTTGACGACCTTCACGATCATCAATTACATAATTAGTAAACAAAAATCACAATAGAAATATATAAATTACAAACATAAACCATTAAGTGGAATGACATTACCTCGACGATTAATTCTATTATATTCCAACTTCCATAGGCGAGGTGTCATTCTTCGTGGCTTTGATGTAGTCTCTTCTTTCCCATTGAAAAGATGTTTTTCCATACTTCGATACTTATGATTCCTGTGGAGGAAGTGTCTGTACTCATCAAACACATGCTTTCCTAAACTTTTTGAATGATGAGATTTCATCTTTGGACCACAAACTGGACATGCAAATTTTCCCTTTGTTTGAAGACCTACAAGATAATGATATAATTGGATTATTAAATATGTTGATTTTTATAATTAGAATTATCATGCACAACTTGAATTCACTATAACATACCACAAAAATGTGTTAGCCCTGGGGCATCATGTATTGTCCATACAAGTATTGCATGGAATTGAAATTGTCTTTGTCCTATTGGTCTAGACACGTCATACATAGTGACACCGTTCCATAACTCCACCAACTCGTCAATAAGAGGCTCAATATATACATTCATATCTTTAACTTGATATTTACCTACTTGAATGAACAGTAACATTACATAATTATTGTGACCATTTTACTGTAAGATTTGTAAGTACATGTAAATTAATAACTATCAAATGATAAAATACCTGGAACAATCATTGCCAACATAATGTGCTCCCTCTTTATTGACATCCACGGAGGAATGTTATTGTTGATAACAAAAACAGGCCACACCGAGCAAACAGATCTCATCTCTCCAAATGGATTGACACCATCCACTGCCAATGAAAGCCTGAGATTACGAGGTTCTTCTTTGAAGTGTTGCCACTTTTCCTCTATGTGCATAAATGTTGAACCATCCGCAGGGATTCGAATAATGTCATCTCGACTTCTATTGCGTGCATGGTAATCCATAAATTGTGCCAAGCTAGTACACCTGAATAATTGTCGCATCCGTGGAATAATGGGGATGTAATGAAGAACCTTGTGAGGCACCTTTTTTGTTATTCGATCTGTTCGATATCTACTCGTATGACATACAGGGCATTGTGTTGCAAATTCATGTTCTTTATAATATATAATATGATCATTGGGACAAGCATGTATTGCTTGATACTCCATTCCAATATCTTTCATAATAGCAGATAATTCTCGATATGAGCGAGGTAGAATATTTGATGGTGGTAACAAAAACTCGCCTATCAGTCTACAGCAAAAAATATAAGTTGTTAATATAAACAATATTAGTGGTACATTATTCACCCTTTGTTAACTATAAAGACATATATGACATACCTTAACATACGTGACATTGTTATGTTGGATAAACCATTCATAACCTTCAAGTTCAACAACAACAATACAGTAGAGAGAAGAGTTGTTTGGGAGTCTTTGTATAGGGGCTCGTATGCCTTCTCAAGTAGAGGTACATCAAGGCTATCATCATCATCATGATCAGATCCGCTTGGACTAAATGTGTCATGGATCAATGTATTTATACCATCATCTTCAATTGTGTTTTCTAGCGCATGATCGTCATCTTCCATGGGATCATTATCTTCACCTTGGATATTCGCACCCCCATGTTCCTCCATATCATGTACTTCCCTGGGGAGATCAACCTATATAAAATTGATTAACATAAATAAACCATGATCTTAAACTCATCATCAAGTGATTTCATATGTATATAAATTGTTAAAATGATATAATGAACAACTTACCAGTGGATGATAGTCATGCCCCCCTTCAATGTGACCATTCTCCATACAATGTCTCTTAACTGTTTTGATTTGCAATCTTCTACGGTTTAAGCCCTTACAAATTTTGCAGGGACAATAACATTTTCCATCACCTTTTCTTTTCAAGTTAGACCACAATCTAGCGATTGTCTCCCTATTTTTTTCTTCACTTATATTATCTGACATGATCGTTCTTCGCAGGAAGCAAAAATTAGGCTATGAAAACTTTGGTCTACAACTTTCAGTGACTAAGCAAAATTGTCAAAAGTACACAAATCTTCTTAGACCTAGTTAAATCCTTTAATATTTTAAAAGTCTAGTTAAAATATACATTAGATTAAAAAATATACAATTTTCATGCCTGAGCGCACGGCTACGACTAGTGCAATGGTCTTCTTGCTTAGCTCTAGAAGCTCTCTAGTAATCAAAACATATAAGCTACAAGGCCTAACAGCAATTTCAAAACATATAAGCTACAAGGCAAGACATATTACATGACATGGCAAAAGGATTAAAATATACATTAGATTAAAATATATACAATTTTCAAACCTGAGCGCGCGGCTATAACTCGTGCAATGGTCTTCTTGCTTAGCTCTAGAAGCTCTCCAGCAATCAAAACATATAAGCTATTAGAATTCATTAACTTTCTGTAATTGGAAAACTCTATTTGATATTAGACCGTAAACTACTACTATTCTCTCCATAAGAACTAAGTACAAAATTCTTTCAAGTTCACATCCATGATTCCCTTTAGATTAAAATATACAGCAAAAATAAGCTAAAAGTCTAGTTAAAATATACATTAGATTAAAAAATATACAATTTTCAAACCTGAGCACGCGGCTATAACTCGTGCAATGGTCTTCTTGCTTAGCTTTAGAAGCTCTCCAGCAATCAAAACATATAAGCTACAACGCCTAATAGCAATTTCAAAACAAGGGTCATCAAAAGAACCAAAAACAATGTGTGCAAACAATACCTTGTGAAGTGGTATAGATAATTAGAAGATGCTACTATGTGCTAGGGAACTTCTTAGAACTGTTGGTATAGTCTTACAACTTGTTACACCTAGGATATTCTTCTCTGTAGATGCTACTGTGTGCCGTGGTCCAAATGGGCCCATAAATGTGGTTGAATAGCAATACATTCAAGTGGCTTACACAAGGGACAGTCACTGTGAGATATCCTCATGTGTGACTGTCCTTGTCACAAATGAGGACATCTCACAGTGACTGTCCCTTGTGTAATTGCCACTTGAATGAGGACAGTCACTGTAAAGACAACATGATAATGTACACATACAATGAGTGTAAATTATCATGTCGTCTTTACAGTGGCTGCCCTCATGTTGTATATTCTTCTCTGTAGATGCTACTACGTGCTAGGGAACTTCTTAGAACTATTGGTATATTCTTACAACTTGTTACACCTGGGATATTCTTCTCTGTAGATGCTACTGTGTGTCGTGGTCCAAACAGGCCCATAAATGTGGTTGAATAGCAATACATTCAAGTGGCAATTACACAAGGGACAGTCACTGTGAGATGTCCTCATGTGTGACTGTCCTTGTCACAAATGAGGACATCTCACAGTGACTGTCCCTTGTGTAATTAAGTATTGTGGGGAAGCATTCTAAATAACCAAAGCTTCTAACAATAAATTCAACACAGATATGTCCTCATTTCTGGGTATTTTAGCTCTCTAACAGCTGAATACCAGATTAAATAATAATGACAAAAGAAAAATAAACCCAACGTACTCAGAAATTGTAGCTGTGATTTTGTGGAGGGAATCTCTCTCGGCGCTGTTGAAAACATAAATGACAACCCGCTTGATTTCGCGGAGGGAATCTCTCTCAGTGCTGTTCAAAACACAAATGACAACCCGCTTTGTTCAAAACACAAATGATAACCCGCTTGATTTCGCGGAGGGAATCTCTCTCGGCGCTGTTGAAAACACAAATGACAACGTTCCTTTTTTTTTTTGCACTTATATCCCGACCAACATAAGGTCCATTTGTAATACAACATGATAATGTACACTTACAGTGAGTGTACATTATCATGTTGTCCTTAGAGTGACTATCCTCATTTGTTGAAGAAGAAAAGCATTAATGTGGCTGAATAGCAATACATTCAAGTGGCAATTACACAAGGGACAGTCACTATGAGATGTCCTCATTTGTGACTGTCCTTATAGTGAGTGTACATTATCATGGTGTCTTTAGAGTGACTGTCCTCATTTGTTGAAGAAGAAAAGCATTAATGTGGTTCAATAGCAATACATTCAAGTGGCAATTACACAAGGGACAATCACTGTGAGATGTCCTCATGTGTGACTGTCCTTGTCACAAATGAGAACATCTCACAATGACTGTCCCTTGTGTAATTCAAGTGGCAATTACACAAGGGACAGTCACTGTGAGATGTCCTCATTTGTGACTGTCCTTACAATGAGTGTACATTATCATGTTGTCTTTAGAGTGACTGTCCTCATTTGTTGAAGAAGAAAAGCATTAATGTGGTTCAATAGCAATACATTCAAGTGGCAATTACACAAGGGACAATGTCATGAGCCGTGACATATTGAACTTAGTATAATAATAAAATGATTAGATGATATATAATAATCTATTATTAACGGTATATAACAATAATATATAATTATTATCAAAAGATAATAATAATATATAGTTAGCATAATAAGTAATATGTTAATTAAATAATATTAAAATATTAATAAATAATATAATTATGATTATAATTATAATATAAATTAATAATAAATAATTATTAATAAATTATATATATTATATTATAATAATATATTAAGTAATAATATTAAATCAATTATTGATATAATAATTTTAATATATAAATAATATTAATAAACCTCTCAATATAAAACAATATGTTATCACTATAATAATATTTATTATAATATTATTAACATTACTAACATCATTAATTATAATATTTAATAATAACAATAACATTAATAATAATAATAATAACGTTTAAAGCAATATCAAATATCTGTAATCGATATACATCTACGTTAAACATCTGCATTATCTATCACGATGAGGAATGAAGAAGTGATACAACAATCACTAGTCATTACACATCGATACCATGAGAGGATGATTAATGAACCAAATACTATGAAGTCAAGATCAACATGATAGGAATAAGGGATAGGTCGCTATGTGTTTTAGAAGATGTATTGATAAGCAAGAAGGATAACCATTCATATATTATAAATAATCATTAATTGCACAAGTTTAGACAATGACATATCCGATAAAGCAATATCAAACATGAAGACCCGCTAGCAAATATGCACCATCACTTCCTATGTTATCATGACAATAACATAAACTAGATTGAATTCTACTATCTATATCAATAGACACCACATAGGAGGATATCGACTAAAGGATTGAAAGATTATCGATTGTCTGAGATAAACCACATCTTGTAGAAACACAAAAGCATCAGTGATTATATCACAAGCTATTGATGAATGAGGCATCAGTCATGGATAATAAGTACAATGTATCCTTAAGTATTAACAGGAATGGAAGTCAATTTGAAGATCAAACTCCATTACCAGCAATCAACCAATAAATGGACAATTATCAGAAAATGATATCGACTTATATCAGAGTAGAAAGATTGGATATCATCATAACAATATGGGATAAGGCAAGAGTTAATATCGATTGACTAAATACTAATGATAGTTAGACCAAACTAATACAAACACAATGGATGTTAACTACTGGTTGCACTACCAATTAGGGAAGATTACCTTCATAAAAAGATTTGATATTGAGTCAATATGGGAGTTATCTATGATCAGAAAATAATGAAATAATATTATGTGAACTGTCGGATTATGGAAAGGTGTGATTAACAAAGGGACATGGAGGAAGAAACAAGACACGTCTCATTCATAGCACCTCTTCATTTGTTAAAGATAATATAAGAATGCATTCTCATCAGTCACTCAAGGCATCATTAGAACTTTATTTACTTATCCATATTTGGATATACTCAATAGAGCATCTGCCTTTGGCAGTTTGGTTTCAAGTTTATCATTGCAGATCAGAGACAACACCATGATTGCACAGATAGAAAGGATAGTCAGAAACAGCATCAATATTTGAAGTTGCAAGCATATAATTCAGAATCTGAAATAGCAACATATCACTCATAGCGATATTACACATTTGCATAATTACATCATCATATCAGACACAACAAATACATTGCTGTAAGCAATACTTATTGATTGTATATCGATATTGTTTATATCAGACATACCATCATTATACTATCACTATAAGTGATAGGAAACATCATATTCATAGCATATTTCATATCATTATATCCGACAGTGCTATTAAACATATTGGTATCAATATCATCTTGCACACATATTGTGATTGAATCTGAAATAGCGGTTGATATCTTAAGTAACCTCCATTACTTAGTTTAATTGTAAGTATCTGATAGAGTAAGTCTGAGAAGTGGAGTAATTGTTCCTGTTTTCAAAGTTAGCCAAAAAGGGGACATTACAGACAATCACTGTGAGATGTCCTCATGTGTGACTGTCCTTGTCACAAATGAGGACATCTTACAATGACTGTCCCTTGTGTAATTCAAGCGGCAATTACACAAGGGACAGTCACTGTGAGATGTCCTCATTTGTGACTGTCCTTACAATGAGTGTACATTATCATGTTGTCTTTAGAGTGACTATCCTCATTTGTTGAAGAAGAAAAGCATTAATGTGGTTCAATAGCAATACATTCAAGTGACAATTACACAAGGGACAATCACTATGAGATGTCCTCATGTGTGACTATCCTTGTCACAAATGAGGACATCTCACAATGACTGTCCCTTATGTAATTCAAGTGGAAATTACACAAGGGACAGTCACTGTGAGATGTCCTCATTTGTGACTGTCCTTACAGTGAGTGTACATTATCATGTTGTCTTTAGAGTGACTGTCCTCATTTGTTGAAGAAGAAAAGCATTAATGTGGTTCAATAGAAATACATTTAAGTGGCAATTACACAAGGGACAATCACTGTGAGATGTCCTCATGTGTGACTATCCTTGTCACAAATGAGGACATCTCACAATGACTGTCCCTTGTGTAATTCAAGCAGCAATTACACAAGGGACAGTCACTGTGAGATGTCCTCATTTGTGACTATCCTTACAGTGAGTGTACATTATCATGTTGTCTTTAGAGTGACTGTCCTCATTTGTTGAAGAAGAAAATAATTAATGTGGTTCAATAGAAATACATTCAAGCGGCAATTACACAAGGGACAGTCACTATGAGATGTCCTCATTTGTGACTGTCCTTACAGTGAGTGTACATTATCATGTTGTCTTTAGAGTGACTGTCCTCATTTGTTGAAGAAGAAAAGCATTAATGTGGTTCAATAGCAATACATTCAAGTGGCAATTACACAAGGGACAATCGATCACTGTGAGATGTCCTCATGTGTGAACTTTATGAAGGCAAGTGCCAATTTGTACCCAAGTTACCAATATTGTGGCAAAAGTGGGAATGAAGCATTTATGGGTCAAATTGGGCAAAGAAGTGTAGAAGTGGCCTATGTGAGGTCTAAATAGCCTAACTAAGTCATGGTTAGGGTCTTATGGTGTTTGAACAATAAGTTTTGAACCAAAATCCCAAAGGTTGTAACAAGTTGTCAATGTTGTCATTCACAACATTGACAACATTTGTGCAAGGGAGCATTTTCGAGTAAGATGGTTATGTAACTATATGAAACCATTGAATTAGGCATCAGATCAACTATAAGAGGCCTCCATCGATCTGTGCAAAAGGTTGGGGGGAAAAACCTTTGGAATTAAGAAGATTTGTAGAGTAACACGGTTTTAGTGAATTCTTGAGTTTTTTTGTTTCTTTGTTTTTAGTTGATTAATGGATTAGATAGCTCGCAGTGTCTATTGGAAAAGTTAGTACAAGTTGTTTTTTTATTCTGTGTTGTGTTTTTTTTGAGTTTTGAAGCATTCCAACTAGTTTGTTAATTCTTTTGTTAAGTACCCTATCATTGGTTTGAACCAGGCAGGTTGAACAAATGGAGTCTTAGCTCATCATTCCATTGTCAATTTTGTACGAGATCTTGGAATGGGTGAGGAGACTCCATGTACTATATGTTTGGAAGGAGGGGCCCTGGGAAGCTCATTTTCTATGTTTGCAATGATGTCCTAGGTGAGTCAGTTGAGCACAGTTAGGGATGACAAATCATTACAAGAAGATTACAACAAGTTGAATGCATTGGTTGCTTCAACTAAAATCTCATGGAGAGGTAGACACACATCTAAAGAAGCCCCAAGTCAAATTAGAAGATTGGGTGAGTTTCTTTGGCTGCTAAGAAAATAAACTCTTAGTCAGACTGTCCAAGTTGTGTCAAAATACTTGTTTTCAGGCATGGCTGTAGCAGTTGGTGTACAAAAAATCTAGGAGGAGAAGACCTTAGATATCTTGGAGTTCTCAATAAAGGGCATCTGAATCCTAAGCCCTTTAGGTGGCTTAATATAAACAAAAAGGCTTGACAAAGGCCTAATTGCTAGCAGCCTATTTTTGGGTGCAATTGGCATGGTTTGATGAACCGGATTGAAGTACTGATGAAAAGTATAGGTGAAGGAGTAATATTAAAACCAATAGAGGTCCTAGTGGCCAGCCTCTCCATGGAGTAAATTTCTAGTTGAATGTGTTTCAATTTGTGAAGACAAGACTAGGAGTGTCCTAGTAGCTAGATTGGTATTGAGCAGAGTTCGTTGTATTTCTTGTTGGTGTGCACTAGTTGAAGGAGTGGGATCTTGGGTAGAGATACCTAAAGAGTGTAGGGATAGTTAAGTACCCTATCAAGTCAAAACATTGGCCTAAAGAGACCCTAGTGAAGGATAGGGAGTGAGCAAGACAAAGTGTTACATCAATTAACAAGATCATTTTTTGGTAATTGTGTACATTATCATGTTGTCTTTACAGTGACTGTCCTCATTTGTTGAAGAAGAAAAGCATTAATGTGGTTCAATAGAAATACATTCAAGTGGAAATTACACAAGGGAATATCACTATGAGATGTCCTAAGTGTGACTGTCCTTGTCACAAATGAGGACATCTCACAGTGACTGTCCCTTGTGTAATTGCCACTTGAATGAGGACAGTCACTGTAAAGACAACATGATAATGTACACAAGTACCGTGAAGGTAGTCGCAAGTTAGGGCTGTTTCATTGCATACCCGAAACAATGAAGACATTACAGTCCACAAAATGTTTGTGCTTGAAAGATGAACAAATAAAATTAAACTTCTAAATAACCAAAGCCACTAACAATAAATTCAACACAGATATGTCCTCATTTCTAGGTATTTTAACTCTCTAACAGCTGAATACCAGATTACATAATAATGACAAAAGAAAAATAAACCCAACGTACTTAGAAATTGTAGCTGTGATTTCGCGGAGGGAATCTCTCTTGGCGCTGTTGAAAACACAAATGACAACGTTCTTGTTTTTTTTGCCCTTATATCCCGATGTGATTTCGCAGAGGGTTACGGTGCTGTTGAAAACACAAATGACAACGTTCCTTTTTTTTTTTGCCCTTATATCCTGACAACATCGCAATTGCAAGTTAGGGCTGTTTCACTGCATACCCGAAACAATGAAGACGTTACGGTCCACAAAATGTTTGTGCTTGAAAGATGAACAAATAAAATTAAACTTCTAAATAACCAAAGCCACTAACAATAAATTCAACATAGATATGTCCTCATTTCTGGGTATTTTAGCTCTGTAACAGCTGAATACCAGATTACATAATAATGACAAAAGAAAAATAAACCCAACGTACTCAGAAATTGTAGCTGTGATTTCGCGGAGGGTTACGGCGTTGTTGAAAACACAAATGACAATGTTCTTGTTTTTTTTGCCCTTATATCCCGATGTGATTTCGCGGAGGGTTACGGCACTGTTGAAAACACAAATGACAACGTTCTTATTTTTTTTGCCCTTATATCCTGATGTGATTTCACGGAGGGTTATGGCGCTGTTGAAAACACACATGACAATGTTCCTTTTTAATTTTGTGCTTATATCCCAACAACATTGCAATTGCGACAGTGCCAAATGTATTGTCGTCGCAAATTGCGACGGTGTCGGGCTATATTTGAAAAAAAAAGGCCAAAACCGCATGACATTTTCCTGCCGTCGCAATTTCACCCCAAATGTATTAGTGTGATTTGTTGTACTGTGATTGGTCCATGTTGTGTGAGCTAGACGTGTTGTCAGGTGGGCCCGGTATCTCAATCAGAGGATTTGTAATCAATGGTTGGCGTGTAAGTGCATAGAATCTTTTGAGCCTTTCAGATCTTGCGCCAGCTGTCCAATCTTCCAAGCGGCTTAATGTTCTCAGTGGGGCCATTTGCCAGGTGGTCTAGGATTGCTCAAATTTTATTGGTTGATGTGGATGATGCGGCAAGGTGGGGTCATTGTTAGAGAGATCAGTGATGAGGACATGATCTATGGTCAGTGTAAGTTCTCATGAGTTTTTTTAGAGCTATGAGATCTTACACCTACCGTTCGATTATAAGGATTATAGAAAGTGGTCTTGTGTCAGTGTGACCAAGCATGAGCCGTGAATGAGGTAATGACATGTGGCATAAAGCGGGCCCAGGTGGGGTCTAAGGTCTTAGTGGTCCACATAAATAAGGTTAGCAGCCTGACAAGATTCAATGGGTTCATTCATTCATGTAATAAAATGGCGGTGTTCCAAAATGATTGGTGATTCAGCGAAGGAAGGTCACGTGATCGCTAAATATTTTAGTGGTGACTTAAAATGGTCTACGAACTGGTGAAAGCCTTTTGTCTCTAGATCACCAGATGTAATCAGGGTAGGTTAGTTCTCCTTTGTTTGCTAAGTCATGGGGTTAAGTGGTGAGTTAATATTTCACTTCATGAATAGGATTTGCCTTGTCACGTGGTCACTGGAGGTAAACCTAAGGTGTCTAGTTGAGTTAAGATCATAAAAGTCTATGAAGCATGAAGATCTAATGGTCACAACTTAATGTTAACCTGATTTCAAATTTTGATAGCTAACTTGCTACAAGCGCAATAAGGTAGCTGTTGTTTTTCAAATTTGAATTTGCAGAAGGTTTTCCATGATAGAAAGGACTAAAATTTATTGATCAAATGGCCAAAGTTGGTGGAAAATGACTTTCAGATGGTTGTAGTGTGGTCCAGGTTGCCATCATCGATTGCTACAGGATGTTTTGTTGTATTACGAGGGATGGTTTTGTGCTGCAGGTGGCTAGACAGACTGGTTTTTATGGCTAAATTCTTGTTCTCTTTCCTAATCTCATAGATTTTCATGATTGCAGATCTTTCTGGATCTATTTCTCCAAGATTGCTTGGTTTCCTACCCCTATAGTAATTTTTGTTATAATTAGGGTTGGTGTAGTTGTTGAAGCACTAACCCTAACTATCTAAAGCTTATTGCATCTTAAATTCTTTTGGGATTCCAAGGCAGCTAGTGGTATAAATGGTGAAATGTTTTACTTTGTAAGGGTTCCTTCTTCTGCAAATTTTTGAGAAGTGGTTCCATGAAGGGTCCTTTTCCTGTAGATTTTCTCTACTTCTCTGCATATAGAGTGTTATTTTCTGCTTTGTTAGCTCAGAGAATATGATATGTATTGTAACTAATTTGTATTATGTATGGGGGTTTGGTATATTCTTACTGTTATCAGATTGTCTCCATTTGAATTTTAGGCTTATTAATTAACGCATCAAGGGTGTTTCCATCTTTCTATTTGCACTTCCTTTATGTCTACAATAGAGTTGTTTTCGCAAAAGCAACTAGGTTTGGGATTAGTTTTCAGGTGTGTATGAATTGGGGTATCAAGGGTATCTTATGTTTGTTTTCTAGTGGATGCTAGTTAATGTATTACTTGTGTATAGGTCTCTTCTAAGGGGAGAGTTAATATCCTTTGAATAGGTGATAGCACATTTGGGTACACAGGTGGATTGTTGAAGTATGACCTGATTAATGGTGTATGTTTGGTGTAAGGCATCAACATATTTGAATGTATTGCTTTCTTTTTTTATAGCTCTTTGTTGCAATAGGGTATTTGACTCTGTGGCCCATTGGAAAAGGCACTAGTCTATGAGAGACTTAGTGTATCTCAGGGGTCTCTTCAACCCAACATTAAAATCATTCAAATCAAATACATTTCCCTTTCATGTTGGTAGTAGTAGTAGGAGGTCCTTTCTAGTCTTCAGGCTCATTCTATGGAAGTAGGGCTATTGCATGTGAATTGGCTTCATTGGGGTGCAAGTTACCTAAAGGGGTTTGAAGACTATTCCACAATAATCCATCTGTAGGCCTATTATTTATTATGAGGTGTGTTGTGTGTGCAGATAAGGCAATACCCACCTGAGTGATGTGGAGCTCAAAGAAGAAGGAGGATGTTCTCTACCCCCATCAATTGGACTATTTTCTTGTCAAAATCAAGTGCCTACCCTGGAATCAAGCCCATCTATTAATTCAAGTTTGATCCTGCAAGAAAAACCTCCAACAGGCCTGGTAACCTCAGCAAAGTTTGTAACAAATCTTGTCAAGAAATTCACCTGACCAAAGAAAGATTGAATTCCTTTAAAAATTTTTGGTCTTTGAATCTTATCAATGGTTGCCACCCTCTCAGGATCAATTCTGACTCCTTTCTTTCCAACCAAATGGCCAAGCAACTTACCCTCAATGACACCAAATGGACATTTCCTTAGGTTTAATGAAATGTCATATTCCAAAGCCCTCACAAATATTTTCTCTAAATGAGGACAATGGTCCTCTTCCTTCTTGGAATAAGCAGTTAAATCATCTTGATAAAAAAGGAAATTATTTATAAAATCTAAAAAGGCAACATCCATTGCCCTCTAAAAATTTACACCAGCATTTGTGAGACCAAAAAGCATCCTCACATAATCATATGTCCCCCAAGGTGTAGTGAAAGCTATCTTAAATTTTTCTAATTCTTTCACAATTACCTGATTATAGCTAGAGAAAACATCCATCATAGACATTAATTCAAATCCAGTCACTCTCTACAACATAGCTTCCATATTGGGCAGATAATAGTTATCCTTCAATGAGCTGATGTTCAAATTTTTGAAATCCACACAAAGTTTGATGTCACCATTCTTCTTCCTAACAGGGACCAAATTCGACACCCAAGAAGAATGCCTAATGGGCTTGATGATTCCAGCATCTCTTAGCTTCATTAATTCTTCTTGCATTTTAGGTGCCAGAGTAGGATTTATTGGCCTCTATTTTTGCCTAAAGGGTTTGGTATCTTCTTTCAAAGGAATAACATGCTGGAACAAGTCTTCTCTATAAACCTTTAGGTCATCATATGACCATGCAAAAACATGCTTGAATTTTCTTAATAATTCAATCAAGGACTTCCTCACATTGTGAGACATGTCCCTACCAATTTATACCTTCTTAGGTGCTTCTTGTGTTCCAAGGTTTATCTCCTCTAAATCCATATGACCTTCCTTTTTAACATCCTTTTGACCTCTATCTTGGTTATCAAATATAGTTTCTAGAACAAAAAGTCCCTTAGGAACCTTGTTAGTTTTAAGTTGAATGACTTCATTACCAAGGACAACTTCCTTTCCTTCTACAATCTCAACCAAAGCTACACAATCTAACTCCTGACCATGATACTGATCTTCACAATTCAAAAATCTCAAGATATCTTGGTCATCTTCAAAAACTTGCCAATTCTCAACATTATCTGGTATACTAGGCCTAGTCTGAATTTCAACTTTGGAGAGGCCAGCAAAAGTAATATCACTAGGATTGATTGCAATATTGGCCAACAAATCAGCCATCTTGTTATTATGTCTATCCTTCCACTCAATATTGAAGGCATCAAAATACTGAATCAAATCCCAAATAGCATTTCTATATTGCTTCAACCTCTTGTTCTTGGAAGCATATACTAATCTTATTTGAGACACCACTAATTCAGAATCCCCAATAACCTTTATACATTTAATTCCATGCTTTTGTGCGAATCTCAATCCTAGCAGCAATGCTTCATACTTTGCTATATTATTGGTACAAAAGAAATTCAATGTGAAAGAAAACCTTTAAGTGATCCCCTTAGGAGAAATGAATAAAATACCTACTCCTGCTCCATCTTTGTAGCTAGCACCATCAAAGTACATCACCCACAAATCACCCTTCATAGACCTAGAACCTATCTCTTCAACAATACATGGCAATACAGGCTCCCTTTCAAGTATAGTGACCTCATCTCTAAAAGCATTGACATCAGTATCTACAAAGTAGCTAACCTCACTATCAATATTCTTTTCAATCATATAGGTTACCCTTGGTTCTCTTTCAATCTTAACAAACTGATCATCAATCTTGAAAGTTGTAGAAGAGAGATCACACTGCAAACACCCACCCATGGAAGCACTCCATTTCCTAGATAACAACATACCATAATGAGGTGGAATGTCTACCACCAAGACACTCATATTCAATTCCTTCTCTAGATAGGTTGCCAATCTGTATGGCATTGCATTTATAGTCCCAATAACTGGTACTTCCCTCTGATCCATTACACAACATCTGCCTTGATCTATATCAAATTTGAGGCCTAAAGTTTCCATGATCTTGAAGGGCATGATAGTATTGGAAGCACTAGAATCAATCATACAATTTCTTAATTTCATCCCATTCACAATGATACTCAAAAAGAATGGGTCTATGTTTTCAAGGCTAGCATTGATAGATTTATCCAAGTATATAGGTGGTATATGAGATACCAATCCTTGGACCTCCACTTCTTTTAAAACTTTATCCTAAGGTTCATTGCATGCAACATCATTATTATGAACATTATCTACCCATGTAATAGCCCTATCTTTATGTTCAGGGAACCTCAACAATTCTGACAATGGAACCTTGACAGTTATCTGAGATAATACTACCAACATATCAATAAGAGTAGAGGAAGGAAACTCAATTTGCTCTGCCTTAGTGTCCTTTTGTTTATCTGATACATTGGTTGTAGTTGTGATCTTTACTTTTTCAACTTTAGCTATTTTTCCAACTGGCTTTTCTATTTCATTAGAAAAAATTTCAACTCCAACCCCCTTAGGTTCCCACTTTTTACCTTTTACATTTTTTAACCTTGTTGAATGATCATCCTTTGATCTATTTCCATTGAATTCCCCGGAGTTTTTGTTTTTTATAAACATTCCTACAGCTTTCTCATTTGTATTCCTTGCAACCATGCCTCTAGTTTGCACTTGGGCTATCAATTCTGCAGTAATTCTATCCATTTCCTCATTTGAAGGTCTTCTCAAATTTAATGTTTCTGAGGAAGAATTCATGTTACATGTCTTTTCATCAATGTCATCATTATCATAAAAAACCTCCTGATGGAAAAGTGCCCTATTGTGTCTTTTCAAACACACATCTACTTCATCATCAATATCAGAATCATCTTCATATCCTAAATATGAATTTTCCATGTTGCATCCAACATCATCATGAGTTTCTTCTTTATCTAACTCCCCATCATTATCAACCTGATATGCTGGCATGGATTGTGCAACTACACAATGCTCTACAAAATGAGGGGACTGACATGCTATACACCATGGTGTATCCTCTATGACATTTACATAGGGCCTTTGTAAAGGATCAGGGACAATTCTATCATTATTTACTCTTGCAAAAGGGACAACAGGCTTGCCATCCTTCCATTGGGTGTTGTAGGGATAATTCTGTAATGTATTATGCCTACTGAAATTATTGTTGAATTGAGGCTTTTCATTGGCAGGAGCATTATTAATTCTATTAGCAGGTGCTTTTAAATCCTTCATTGCATTCAACACCTTATCCATTTTATCTTCCTCTTGTTTCTTATTTCCAACATTCCTTTCATTATCCCTTTTATATTTCTTGTCTCCAAACAACTTTGGATCATCTCTTTTTCCACCCAATTTTCTTGATATTTTCATATTGTTTTCAATATTGATAGCAATCGTAAAAGCATCTCTAAGAGTTCTTGGTTCTTTGTCCCTCAAAAAATATCCCATTTTTCCATCAAAGGCATTGAAGTATGTGGTTAAACAAACATTGTCATCTAACCACATAACTTGAAATAGCTTATGCATACCCTTCTGAAACCTCATATTGAACTCAGCTGCAGATTCATTCTAATTTTTCCTTATGGTGTTGAACTCATTCAACATAAAACTAGCATTAGGACTATTACCATACTGTTCCTTGAAACATTTCTCAAAAGAATCCCAAGTGTCAATATAATGGTCAAGGAGTCTCTTAAACCAATCTCTAGCATCCTCCACCAAAGATTGAACAAATAATTTCATGACTACATCCTCGTGCTCTACCTCATAATCATTTAATACATCAACAAATAACCTAAGGTGTTCTTCACAAATAATAGCATTATTACTAGCAAATTTAGGTATATTATCTCTTATATCAGTTGGAAAGGCATTTGGGTAGCTAAGTATTCCATCAAAACTAATTTTCCTATAGCCTTCTAATTGCATAGGTCTTCTTTGAAAACTTGAACTATTGTTGACCCTAGGATCAAAGTTTACATTTACATTTCCATCTACTTTTGCATTTGACTATTGCCTAGGATCAACATTTATCTTAGCAGATGAAGAAGGAATTGAACTAGTAGTAGCATTAGTAAGTGGAATAGTAGTAGTTACAAATGGCATACCTAGTTCATCAGCAGATGGGCCAAGAGCATTGACAGATGAAGCCTTCAGGAACTAGATCTTTCTTCTCTTTTCTGCAATGGAGGCTTCAATTTCAGCCCTCTCTAATTCTCTTGCAAGGTCCTCATCTTCTTTTCTTCTTCTTTCCATATCTATATCCTTATTTGAATTGGGTTGTGGGACCTGTGGTATTGTCAATGATTTTCTTGTTTGATGTCCCACCATCTTTTGCTTTCCTTTTTCACCAGCAGTGACAACAGGTCTAGTGATCTCATGTTCATCTTTATCTTTAGGGAGGGAAGCATAACTTTGAACCTTTCTAACCACAGGGCCCTCATTAACAAACTCATGATCTTGCAACAAGTGCTCCTACTCACTTCTCAAAGCATCAAGATCACCAAAGACATCATGCTACAAAGTCTTAGGAGTAGAAGCAAGCATCTTGTTTCTCTCCTTTAATTCATTAATCTTTCTAAGAAGAGATTCTCTTTCTATCAGAGCATTCACATTCTCAGCTTCTCTCTCCTTTTGTAACCTCTTATGTATGGCATCCTGCTATGCCAACTGCAACCTTAGTGCACTTAAATTATCTGGGTCTATCATAATATCATTAGAACCTGATGACACATCCATATTAGTGAGACTTTGATATGGGAAATGGACCTGTCTCAATCTCATGGGTTGCCTTTTGAACATATCCTCATTAGGATCTAAATCTGGTCCAAAACCTCTTTCTCTAGCTTGTTCATCCTGACCTACAAGTAACAAACCCTTATCTTGAAATACTGCCTCTGGGGTATCAAAAAATTTATCTTTAGAGAAGCCACTATCTGATTTTGAACCTTTATATTGTGAATCTTCTTCATTAGAGGATGCAAGTGGTGCTCTATTTCTAGTATTTCTTTGTTCTCTCATGGGAGGATTAGTTGACTCACCATTTCTTAGGATCCAACTCTTCTTTTCCTATCTAGGCAATTGTTCCAGAGTAACCTCTAGATTTTTCTTCACAAAGGACCTAGTATTCCTTCTTTTCTCCATGATTTATAGTGTATAGCACTGGTTCTAATCTCTTGAGTCACCACCCACCAAAGTTGGAAATCCTTAACTGAATACAACAGGAAAAACAAGAGTCCACTTGATAACTTTGTTCTCTGTACTCTCCCCAGCAGAGTCACCATTTTGTTGGTGATCTTTTCTTTATACTTGTAGGTTTACACTATGATTAACAACTTAATGTCACTGACTCTATCACCACTCCAAAGTCTGCAAGGAAAAGGGCCAATTAACAAGGATAAAAGAGATCCTCCTACACTTTGAGCCTAAATGCTCAGGTGGGTGTACCTTTGATTCACTTCTAGAAAGGAATCACTAGATATTAAGCATTTATATCATTTACAAACTGGTTTAAAGATTTTATTATTTATATGTATGGTGGATGATGATGAACTTCTTCTAGAGAATAGATCAGTGCCTTAACCTAGGGTATAGAGTCACCCAATAATACATGTCAATTGAGAATCCTAAATCAAATACTCTTGAACTCAGAATAAGTTCTTTGCCTGTAATCTCTCTCACTCCCAAACCTGATCATCAAATTCCTACCCAACCACAAACTCACTGAAATCACCTTGAAGACTTTAATCCTAACTTTGTTAGGAACTCAAAGATAATCCCACAATACTCTTTGTTTACCATATGCTAACCCACTTTGTGATATTAACATATATGAGCCCAAGATTAAAACAAGAAGACAAACATAAATTTGAGATTGGAATTTAGGTGTATTCTCATTAAAATTTATAGAATCAATACATTACTAGAATAACAAAATGTTAGGAGAAAGACCCAAAATCCAAGCTCTCCTTGTTCAGTCTTAACATTGATTTTCAATATACATCAACCCACACACACAAAATAAAAAATTCAACCATATATACCCCCTAGTCATCTTGGGATCCCAAAAATAGGATGCAACAAGCTACATATTACTAGGGCAAGAGGTTAGGGTTTTCACTCACCAAACCAACCAAATACAATAAAAAATTAATACATTTGGGGGAAAATCAAGCCACCTGGAGAAAGAAGATCCAAGAATGATCTATAATGATGGTAATTCCCTAAGAAAGTACTAAAAACCATCAATTTTCCCATATTTATCAACCTGTTCGGCCACCCAAAACATGCCTTTGAGAAACAAAATCATGGTACAAAACCCTACAATTAATCATCAACCTCCCTAGACCACACTGCAGCAACAAGTGCCACTAGTTCCACCAAATCTAGCCGCTAAAACAATTCATTTTAGTCTTTCCTGTTGTAAAAAACCTACCTAAAAATTGAAATTTGAAATGCAACAGTCGGTTGACAAGGTTTAAAATGTGGCCGTTGATTCCTATGTTTTCTCGGTAGATTAGGCCACCCAGATTCATCATTTACAATAGCCACAAGGCCCATTGAAAAGTCTACAGCCATGTCAGCAGTCTAAAACCAATGAAAAGAGAGCACATCAGCATCATGTAGTATACTAGACCCACTAAATATAAGCCTTTTAATCAAACAGCAAGCGCACGATCGCATTGCCTGAAAAGATTCCATGCGATCATGTGACACCCATAGATCCTACCACACTATCACCTTTTGAAAGATTCGGGCCCACTGACATGTCCTTGTCACCTTCATGCTCAGGCAATCAAAATAAAACAAATCAGCACCACCTGGCCAATGGTCCCACTGCATTGTTACCCTTCCACTAGTGAAAATCACACACGTCAGCTCCATCTGTCAGAGGAACCACCTTTCCTTTGCCACCTGAGAAAAGGTAAGATTGATGGTTGGCGTAAGATCTCATAGCTTTGACAAAACCCATAAGAAATTACACCAACCGTAGATCTTCTATGGATGTCAGGACCCTTAAGGACATGCTAGCAACCAGGTCCCACTGACACTTGCCAAATCATCAGCACCTCGACCAATGAAAAGCTGCCAAGTCAGGATGACTAGGAAAACAAAGACCCACTGCAAAGTATTCTCTCTATAGAGGAGATCAATGGTCATCATTACACCATGCACTTAGCCATCATGCATCTTACCCTAGTGGTATAGTGACAACCGCAAGATCTCGTAGTGCTTTAACCCCTTTGGAGAAACCGGCCCCACTGAAAACTACCAAGTCACAAACTTGTCGACCAATCAAACTAAAGCCATTTGTGTACACGTAGTAGTGGACCCACCTATTTGAAAGGCTACGCTATAAATAAAAATCAATGACTGGCGTAAGATCTCATAGAGTAGAAAGACTATGAGAAGATACACCAACCATCCGATTGAACTATGACAGAAAACTGGGCCCATGAAAATTAAAGGCCGTCGGGACTTAGGAAAAATTAAAGCACCAAGCAGCTAGACTTAGCGAAATTTATTAAAAGGGGACTACAACATGAAACCTAACCGTGAAACACATAAAGTGAACCTTTTAAAGGCACATGCATTATTAGGATTTAAGTGGCTGGAAAAGTAATAGGAAAAAGGAACAGGGCCAGGGTAAAACAAGGGTTTTATATCCCAATGGCTAGATTTTTCAAATTTCTGACCTAGGGTTTAAGCCAGAGATAGAGAAAAACCTACAGAGATCAGAGGAAAGATGATGAAGCCATGAAAATTTTTCTAGGTGCTAACAATTTAATTACCAAGGAAGACAATATAAGCTAAGGAAATGTTTTTAGTAATGACCAAGGTTTCTACATGAAGACCGAGTAGTTGATCACAATATTGACCAAGCATCAGTATTTTTATATTTGAAGAGATTTCAAATTTGGAGCCGACATTGTTGAATTCTTGGATTATGTAAAAAGTGTTGACTTTATTTGTTGATTATTTGAAAGAATTGAATGCAATGAAAAAAAATTAATTGTAAATATTTAAGATATTTGAGATGTTTATAGAAAAGGAGCTGAAGATCATAAAGTGGGTAGATTTAATGAATCTGATCTAACCCTAATATCTATGAAGGAGATTGACTAGAAAAAGATGAGTTAGCCTAATTGAGGAAGTATTAAGAGAACCTAAGCATTAGGTATGTGTGTACATGGGTAAACAGATGATGTTGGAAGATTAGTAGATGTTATTAACTGTATAAGCAGAAAAGGCTGAAGGAGAAGTGTGGTGATTTCTTGAAGAAAACTTCCAAGAAGATCAGAGATGGAGATGGAAAAGTTTCAAAGTCAATAAACCAGCATTTGTGTATGGAATTGGATCTGATATTTGCAAAGTGAGTTGTATGTTTTTTAGATCAATACTGTTGCTACTTTCTAACCATTGTAATAGTCAAAATCCTTTTAACAGAGGTTGACCTAACAGTCATATGTTTAAATCCTTTGAACAAGGTTGCATTCTAATAGAATGTATGTAAGTCCTATAACAAGGCTCACTTCTAACAGAGTGATTGAAATCCTTTAACTAGGTCACACCTAGCAGTGTGTATTGTAGCCTTTGATAGGGTTGGATTTTAATTGAGCTCACTTTAGAAGAGTGAAAATAATAGTAGCATGTTACAAAGTGGTTTTTCCCAGATTAGGTTTTCACTATAAATCCTAGTGTCAATGCTTGTGTGAATGTTTTGGTTTAAACATTTTTGTGTTTTACAAGTTAGATATAGCTGGGTAGTGGATTGCAATGTTATACGTTTCTATTATTGAATAAGTGATGACCGAGTTGGTTTTGGTTGTTAGATGTAATTTAAAGAAAAGTTTTTGAAGTTTGTTTTATACATCTGGACCTAAGAACCACTGATTCACCCCCCCTCTCTTTTGTTCTAAATCATATTAACAATTGGTATCAAAGTTGTGTTGCTTATTATTGGTTTTTATAGAAAGCAATTTTAAAGGGACTTCAAGCAAATGATCAGGATGTATAAGGAGGTACCGAAGCTGAATAAGGAAAGCTTCCCTACATGGAAAAGCTTGATGAAGCTGCATCTGGCCAGTATTGGTGACTATGTAAAGTGCTAAATTGAGAATGACTATGTCTCACCTATCGCACCTTTGACTACTAAAGAAATGAGAGCTAAGCAAGAACATAATCAGGAAATGCTAGAAATTGCATCTACCCTAAGCTATCCAAAATTTGAGGACATTAAGGATTGCACAAGTGCTAAGGAGATGTGGGACACTCTTGCAAAGATCTATGGTGGTGACATAAATGTACTAAAAGATAAGTTCGAGAGTCTCAGAGGTAAGTTTGATGAAATTAGAATGCAAGAAGGTGAGAACATTGCACAATATTGTGGTAGAATAAAAGTTGTGAATTCTATTAGAGGAGCAAGTGGGACTATTGAGGATGAAACTATAATTGGAAAAGTACTAAGAACTATGTCTCCTATATATGCTATTAAGATCTTAGCTATTCAGGAATCTAGATGTAACTCTACAAATGTGCTTACTTTGGAAAGTTTGGTTGGCAAGCTGACTACTTTTGAACTCTCTAACTATGATAACTTCACTATTGGTAGTATTGGTAATGTTGAATCTGATTTTAAGTCACAATTAGTTCTGAACAAGCCAAAGGAAGAAAAAGAAAGATGCATCAGTGAAAGTGACAGTGACACTTTTGATGAAGAACTTGAAGATCTAGAAGCTCTTATGGCTAGAAGACTAAGAAGGGGGAAAGGAAAATATAAAGGTAAACTCCCTATTATATGTTTTGTATGTAATAAAGTTGGTCATATAGCTACTAGATGTCCTGATAGAAATGATAAAGATGAAGAAAGAAAAAGAAAACATAAAGACATAAGAGATGACAAAAGCTACCAAAGGTACAAAGACTACAAAGGAAAAGGTAAGAAATCTTGTTACATAGCTGAAGAAGAAATTGACACTGATGTTGATGATTTTGAAATTGAGGAAGTCTATGTTGCAATGAAAGATGAATTTGATGAGGATGAGAAAACTACATTGATCTCCTATGTGAACAAGAATTAAAAATGGATTATTGACAGTGGTTGTTCACATCACATGACTGGTGACAAGAGTAAGTTTGAGACCTTACATCATTATAGAGGTAAAAGTGTAAAATTTGGTAATGATGCACCATGTCCTATTAGAGGAAAATCTTTGATTAAACTGACTGATAAGATCTCTTGTGAAAATACATATTGGGTTGAAGGTCTAAATTATAATCTTCTAAGTGTTGCATAGCTCAACAACACTGGTTACCAAGTGGAATTTCATCAAGAAAGCTAAAATATTTGATGCTACTAGTGAACTGATTGGAAGTGGAGAACAGACTAGAGGTAATTTGTTCTATCTTAACCTATCTAAAGAATCCTGTATGGTTGCACAACTTGATGACATTTGGTTATGGCATAAGAGGCTATGTCGTGTTAACTTTGATAATCTAGTATAAATAAGTAAGAAGAAGAAAGTAAGAGGTCTACCTAGATTGAAGAAACCTGAGAATGTGATGTACAAGGAATGCCAGTTAGGAAAATTGACAAAGTCAAGTTTTAAGAGAAAATCCTTTACTTCTGATAACATTTTAGATTTGGTTCATACTGATCTTTGTGGACCTATGGGTGTACAAAGTTACTGTGGTGCTAGATATTTTATCTTGTTTATTGATGATCATACCATGATGATGCATGTAATGTTTCTAAAAGAAAAATCTGACACTTTTCAATTCTTTAAGTGGTATCCAGCTAAGGTTGAGAAGGAGACAAGTAGGAACCTAAAATGTCTTAGATCTAATCAAGGTGGATAATTTACATCAAATGAATTCAATCTATTTTGCAATGAAAGAGGAATCAAAAGACAAATGTCTGCACCTAGAACACCTCCACATAATGGTATAGTAGAGAGAAGAAATAGATCTATCTTGGATTATGCAAGGACCTTGTTGATTTAAAAAAATGTGGCACAAAAATATTGGAAAGAAGCTACAAGTATAGCTTTCTACACTCTTAATCAGGTATAGATCAAGAAAGGTACAAATCTAACACCCTATGAATTATGGTATGGGCATGCACCAAGTGTTAAATACTTTACAATCTTTGGAAGCAAGTGCTACATATTAAAAGACAATAGGAATGGAAAGTTTGATGCTAAAAGTGATGAAGGCATATCCCTAGGGTATTCCACAAAAATTAAAGCTTATAAGTGTTTGAACTCTAACACTAACAAAATTGTGGAAAGTGTGAATGTCAAAGTTGATCAGTATGCAAAAAGAAATGAAGTTGACAACAAAAGAGAACTAGAAGATTATAGATATTTTATGTATATTGAAGAAGAAGAAGAAGAGGCAAGTAATAGACTTGCACCTGATGCCGAGGCTTGGGTAAGCAATGCTGAGTCATAGGAAGATGTTGTCAAGCATCAGGAAAATAGTGTCAAAAAAGAACAAGAACATGTCGAGTGACAAGATAATGATGTCGAGTATCATGAAGAGGTTGTTGAGCATTCAAAAGCAATGAATGAAGAAATAGACTAGATAGAGAAGAATGATACTTGGATTTTGGTGCCAAGACCTGAAAACAAAAATGTTATAGGAACAAAGTGGGTGTTCTAGAATAAGTTGAATGAAAAAGGTGAAATAACTAGGAACAAAGCTAGGCTGGTATGCAAAGGCTACACACAAGAAGAAGGAATAGATTATGGGGAGACATTTTCCCTTGTAGCTAGATTGGAAGGAGTAAGAACTCTACTTGCATATGCTACTTATAAAGATTTAAAGGTTTATCAAATGGATGTCAAGTCTACATTGTTAAATAGTATACTAGAAGAAGAAGTTTACATAGAGCAGCAAGAAGGTTTTATTGATCCAAATAGATGACACATGGTATGCAAACTAAACAAAGAACTATATGGATTAAAACAAGCTCCTAAAGCATCGTATGACAGATTGCAAAACTACTTGATATAGATTGGATTTTCAAGGAAAAATGACACAAGCAATCTGTACATGAAAGATGAAGAAGGTAAAGGTATCCTGTTGGAAAAAAATTTTGTGGATGATATTATTTTTGGTGGACAAGATGCTTTTTGTAAAAAATTTTCAAATGAAATGCAAATTGAATTTGAAATGAGCATGTTTGGTGAGATCAAATTCTTTGTTGGTTTACAAGTATATTAGATGAAGAAAGGAATTTTCATTACATAGTCTAAGTATGTTAATGAAATACTGAGAGCTTTTGGGATGGAAGATTCTAGACCAGTGAGTACTCCTATGGCTACTAGACAAAAGTTATCTAAGAATGATGATGCTACAGAAGTGAACTAGAATTTGTATAGATCCATGATTGGAAAATTGCAGTATGATGTACATAGTAGACCAGATATTGCACTAGCTATTGAGATTGTGGAAAGATTATCTACCAATCCTAAGGAAACACACATGATGGTTGTGAAAAGAATTATGAGATACTTGAAAGGGACTGGTGACTATGGGCTATATTACAAGAAGGATGAAATATTTGAACTAGGAGTATATACAGATGCTTATTGGGTAGGAAATGTAGATGACATAAAGAGTACTAGTGGTGGAGTTTTCTTTCTTGGATAGAGATTAATCTCCTAGATGAGAAAGAAAAAAAATTGCATTTCCCAATCTGTTGTTGAAGCCGAGTATCTTGCTGCTACAGTAAACTATTCAAATTTGGTATGGATAAAACAATTGTTGGTAGGCATGAAAGAAGAAATCACTGAACCTATTATTATTTTCTATGACAACACAAATGCTACCAGCATTTCTAAGAATCCAGTGATGCATACTAAGACTAAGCACATAGAAATCAAGTATCACTACTTGAGAGAATTGGTACAAGATAAAGAAGTCTGAATGGAATATGTGAATACAAAGGAACAATTAGCAGACATATTCACTAAAGCTTTAACTAAAGAAGCACGTGAATATTTGAGAAGTCAATTAGGGGTCCTTCCCCTAACTGAGGCTGCCTAGTTAAGCTAGGAGCACTACATCAAATATAATATAGTAGAATATTTGTCAGATTAATGGAGAAGATTGTCACACTTTAGGACTAGCCTAGAGTTGTGAAGAAGAGAAAAGACAAGGAATCAGTCATAAGCAAGATGATAGAGGGAGAAACAGTGAGCTACACAGATAATATCTACATATGATGGATGTATGTTTTAGTTGCTACTTTGGAATTTTTGTTGAAGAGGGAGATGAACTAAGATGATATAATAACACATAACATTGAAAGGAAAAGTAAGGAGATGATGAATTGAAATGAAGGATCGGGATAGAGGGAGATATGGATATTTCTAACAGTCACAGAAGTGAGGCTAATAGATTCTAAATCAAAATGCAGCTAAGGATATTACAATTTTTTTTTTTAATGGATAGATAAGTTTTTGGATTGGTTGGTAATCCATGTGTTATTCAAGTGATATCATATGGTGTTTCCATCAATGCAAAAGAGGGAGATTATTGGAAACTACAATTGAAGCAATTATTGTGTTGTCATTGCTGTCAAAACCTTAACTAGTAAGACTATTTCTACTTAGGAAAGTACTATATCTATTTCAGTGTTACTAAGGGGATAGGCAAGGTTGGTAACAATAGCACCTAAGGAAAGGTTGAGTTATCTTGATACTAAAAAGTGTACTTGACTATGTTGTACAATGATGAGACAATGTATTATTTATCTTAGTAAGATTGAAGACTAAAATGGTAGGCTTGACTGAGCAAAAATGAAGAAATCATGTTCAAGCCAAGTAATGTTAGTGTCGACCAAGTAAATATATGCTGAGAAAAATTCTAGTGTCGACTGAATCAATTAATTGCTGAGGAAGATAGTATAAGATGAGGAAACATTTTTATTAATGACTGAGCTTTCTACGTGAAGACCGAGTAGTTGATCACAGTATTGACCAAGCATCAGTATTTTTATATTTGAAGAGAATTTACATTTGGAGCCAACATTGTTGAATTCTTGGATTATGTAAAATGTGTTGACTTTATTTATTGATTGCTTGAAAGTATTGAATGCACTGACAAATGTTTTATTGTAAATCTTTAAGAGATTTGAGATGTTTCTAAAAAAGGAGTTGAAGAACATAAAGCGGGTAGATTCAATGAATCTTACCTAACCCTAAGATCTACGAAGGAGATTGAGTGGAAAAAGATGAGTTAACCTAATTGAGGAATCATTAAGGGAACCTAAGCATTAGGTATGTGTGTGCATGGGTGAATAGAGGATGCTGGAAGATTAGTAGATGTTATTGACTATATAAGCAGAAAAGGCTGAAGGAGAAGTGTGATGATTGCTTGAAGAAAAGTTTCAAGTAGATCAGAGATGGAGATGGAAAAGTTTCAAAGTCAGGAAACCAACATTTGTGTACAAAACAAGATCTAATATTTGAAAAGTGAGTTGTATGTTTTTCAAATCAATACTGCTACTACTTTCTAACCATTGTAATAGTCAAAATCCTTTTAACAAAGGTTGACCTAACAGTCATATGTTTAAATCCTTTGAACAAGGTTGCATTCTAATGGAATGTATGTAAGTCCTATAACAAGGCTCACTTCTAGCAGAGTGATTGAAATCCTTTAACCAAGTCACACCTAACAGTGTGTATTGTAACCTTTGATAGGGTTGGCTTTTAACCGAGCTCACTTCAGAAGAGCGAAAATAATAGTAGCATGTTACAAAGTGGTTTTTCCTAGATTGGATTTCCACTATAATTCCTAGTGTCAATTCTTGTGTGAATGTTTTGGTTTAAACATTTATGTGTTTTACAAGTTAGATATAGCTGGGTAGTGGACTCGAATGTTATTTTTTCTATTATTGAATTAGTGATGACTGAATTGTTTTTGGTTGTTAGATTTGATTTAAAGAAAAGTTTTTAAAGTTTTTTTTATACATCTGGACCTATGAAAAATTGATTCACCCCCCCTCTCTATTGTTCTAAATCATATTAACATTTACAACTTCTTTTATTCTACCACAATATTGTGCAATATTCTCACCTTCTTGCATTGTCATTTTATCAAATTTACCTCTTAGGCTCTCAGCTCTTTCTCTCAACACATTTATGTCACCACCATAAGTGTTTGCAAGGGTGTCCCACATTTGCTTTGCATTACTATAGTATTTGATGTCTTCAATTTTGGATAACTTAGGGTAGATGCAATCACCGACATTGCTTGGTTGTGCTCTTGTTTATCTTTCATTTCATCGGCAGTCAGAGGTGCAATAGGTGTGACATAGTTATTCTCAACATAATACTTTATAGAATCACCAATACCAGCTAGATGCAGCTTCATCAACCTTTGTTGAGCAGGGAAGTTCTCCTTATTCAGCTTTCGTACCTCCTTCTTATACATCCTGATCATTTTCTTCAAGTCCCTTCAAACTTGTTCTCTGTAAGCACCAATAGCTTTGATACCAATTGCTAATATGATTTAGAACAACAGAGAGGGGGTGAATAAGTTGTTCTCAGGTCCAAATGTATAAAACAAAGTCTAAAACTCTTCAAAAAATTAGATCTAACAACCAACAACTACTCGGTCATTACTGATTGCATAATAGAAACATATAATAATGCAGTCTACTTATCCAATAGCATCTAACTTGTAAAACAAAAAAATGTTCAAGCCAAAACATTCACACAAGTTTCAACACCAGGATTTATAGTGGAAACCCAATTTTGGAAAAACCACTTTGTAATGTTACTATTATGTTCACTCTTCTGAAGTGAGCTTGGTGAAAAGCCAAACCTATCAAAGGTTACAAACATACAGTCAGGTGTGGCCCAGTTAAAGGATTTAAACCACTCTATTAAAAGTGTTCCTTGTTATAGGACTTACATACACTCCATAAGAATGCATCCTTGTTTAAAGGATTTATACCTATGACTGTTAGGTGAACGTTTGTTAAAAGGATTTTGAATTATACAATGGTTAGAAAGTAGTAGTAGTGTTGATCTAAAAAACATACAACTCACTTTGCAAGTATCAAATCCAATTCCGTACACATATGTTGGCTTACTGATTGTGAACCTTTACCATCCCCATCACTGATCTTCTCAGAAATCTCTTCAAGAAATCAAAACACTTCTCTTTCAGCCTTCTCTACTTAGATATTGAATAACATCAACAACACTTCCAACATCCTCTCTACTACAACATCTAGCTTAGGTTTCCTTAACACTTCCTCCATTAGGTCAATACATCTTTTGCCACTTAATATCCTTTGTAGATCTTACAGTTAGGTCAAATTCATGCAATACATCCTACTTTATGTTATTTAGGTATCCTTATAGAAATATCTCAAATCTCTTAATAGATTTATAATAAAATGTTTTACAATGCATTCAATGCTTTCATACAATCAATAAATAAAGTCAACACATTTACATAATCCAAGAATTCAAAGATGTCAGCTGGAAATCTGAATTCTCCCTCAAATGAAAAATACTGACGCTTAGTCAATATTGTGTTCAACTTCTCAGACTTCACTAGAAAGCTTGGTCACCTTAGAAACCATTTCCTTAGCTAATACTATCTTGCTTGACAATTAACTAGTGTTCAGTCAACACTGAATTTACTTGGCATATACTAGCTCAATCGACACTAACAAGACATAGCTTAAACTATTAGAAATAGGGAATATTGAGAGGGGGGGTTGAATAAATATTCTACAAACTTTTTCCATTGCCCAATTTTGGATATAATAGATTATTTTTATACATGCATAACATAAGAAGGTAAACAACATGCATAGCAATAAAACCAAAGAACTCATAACACATTATTTATTCTCAAGGAAACCTTGGCCAAGGGAAAACCCCAGTGGGGATGGTACCCACAAAGATCCACTAATCAAAAGTATCATGTTAAGGATTTTGACCCTGTTAGGAGTCTATTACAAGCATATAGTGTATCAGTCATGATTAAGGGAATATGGGCCTTGTTAGAAGCCTCAACCCTATTAGGAGTTGGTAGTACAAAATGTGATTACCAGATGAGTGCACTGCCCAAAAAAGTAATGTACAATATACACTAATTATAAAAGAAGGTTAAGGTACATAAACTTATACTACTTGTACCAATATCTCTTTGCTTCTCTTTCACTATCACTATTACATATGCATCATATATTTTGCATCATATCACTACTTCATTACATTTCATTACTTCACTATCCATCAATATATTTTCTTACAATTACAATTACATTTATAAAAATAAATTTATCCAAGGGTTAAAATCTAGGATGTCATCCCTTTATATTGTTAAGTCATTATTTTGATAAACAAAATAATCCCTTAACTCTTTACTAATTTTGTCTTCATATTATGTCTTGTTGGCTTGACATTGTCTTTTGTAAAACTATCATAACTTTTTCCATACATGTCATACTGAATTTCTCTCTGAGATGGGTGATCAATAGTGATCATAGAGTCTATGCTCATGTGCTCAAGCAACTTACTCCAATCAACATCGCAAACAAAAACTGTGTCTAGATTCACTGGAAAAAATATTGTCTCACACTTAGACAAATTTGCAATGCGCTCTGTCATACAAGCTCTATGACTTGTATGATCTTCATGTCAATCATATTTTTCCATAATGAAAACATCTATGTAATCAACTCATCCAAATTTCCAACAATCTCCCCCTTTTTCATTGGTTGCAACATATGAGAAAATTGGCTAAGTGTACAACTTCAAAAATCTCAAAATTGTGGCCATAGTATAAAATATATATACCCTCCCTATAACTCCTCAAAAAATATTATCTCTAATATATTACTCCCCCTAAGAGTATCAATCCTTATCATATACTATCAATTTTCTACTATATATCTCTCCCCCTTTGACAACAATGACAAAATAAAGGTAAGGAGGTTTACAAAACTGTATCAAAAAAAGATGATACCTCAATTCAATTATTGCAAAGCCAATAGGCTTGCAACATAATCTAAAAAATCAATCTTCATAGCTTCTAACTCCTCCCATGATTTCTTAATGGAATCTGCCACATTGAGTAGTGCACTCAGTCCATAAGATGCTATTTCACATGCTTGGAGGCTCTCAAAGTTAAACTTTTGAAAATATGTCTTAGCTGAAAGACATTCTTCCAACTGCTCTTCAATAATGCTTAACTTCATAGAATGTGCTCTCTCAAAAGAGTGAATCTTTTCATTTTTCTATCTCTCATCTTCCACAACTCTGATTTCATCATATAGCTTCCAAAATTTCTTCTCAACATCACATATCTTCACATTGGGGCTAGAAACAAGGTTAGTTTCATTCAAAATTTATGCTTCCTTCATCTTCATCTTCTGATCTTCTTCTATTGTCAAGGTCTCTGATTTTGTACACTATATGTACAAAGATTTTCCTATTTCCAAATTCTTCCTCAAGTCCTTAACACAAATATCAAGATTGTTGATACCATTCCTGATATTCTGGCTGATGTTCAAAAGCATTCTGGCCTCATAGGCTGCTTGTGCTTTTACTTTTGCAATATTAGATAAGTTTGTGAATTCATTGTCAAAAGTGCTTATTACCTTCTTTTCTTTCTCCAGAGCATCTACTTCTGCAATTTGTTTAGTTACAATGCTTTGTAACTTCTCAATAAGTTCCTTTAGGCATCCTTCAAGACTTTTCACTTTCTTGTTCTTGCCAATGATTTTATTCAAGGATGTGATCAATTCCAACTAATCATCATCATCTACTTCCTTTCCCAAATGCTCAATCAAAGATCCAATCTTATTCTTCTTTCTAGTCTTAGGGGTAAGACTAATATCTTTTCTAGTGGGAATGGGTACTTGTTTTTCTATTACTAGGGGTTCTACAAACTGTTGTCTCTATTGTCTCTTCTCCTTTTGTAGTTTCCTATTCTTCAAAGGCCAAATTTTGAACAATGTTCTCCAAATTCCTAAATACATTATCATCAGTATCCAAGGTGATCTTTGTTCCTTCTACATTCATGGTTTCAACTTCAACGTTAATGGCTAGAGGAGAGGGAATGTCCTCTTGTTCTGTCACACCTACTTGCTCTATTGCAACTAATGGTTCTCCAACATTTTCTGCCATAACCTTGATTATTGCTTGCTCTATCTCAGAATTGATTTCTTCATATCTACCTCCCATAATTTGAATGGTTCTCCTTTGGGTTCTCAGATAGGTGTTTAAGGCTTTCATGATCTGACCAAAATGTGTTTCATCTCTTATTACACAAAGCTTCCTTACAATCTTTTCTCTAATAGTTGTGTCTTCTTTTATTGCTCTCTTCTTCCTATTCACAAGTTTATTGTACAAATCATCAGGTATCTATCCCTGAATTGTATCAAAATTCTTATTAGCCAAAATCATATGCTTTACTACTACATTCTCCAAATTAAGTCTCTCTACATAATCATAAAGATCATAGTACTTATTCATTCTTGTAAAGTCTCCATCCTCAATGATCTTCTCATTAAGCTTCTCAACTTTCAGTTTCCAAGCTTTCTTCTTAACAGTAGTGACATCATCTTTTATTTCTACAATTTTTCTTGGAACTAGTTGCACTAAAGTTTTCTATCTCTTTCCTGGTCCAGTAGCACTTTCCTTTACTCTTTTTCTAGGTGTGGAGGAAGTGGATCTAGTGGATACCTTTGCTTCTTGATCCTTCTCAATTTCTTCCACTTTCACCTTCACTTGTGATTCTTCTTGTTGTGCTGTAATTGATGATAGAGGTGCAATAGAAAAAACTTCTTTTTGTCCACTCTCTTTGATTGTTGTTGTTGTTTGCTTTGCTACCCAAAATCATGCTCTATCATCCTTGTATCTTTTAGGGTTTTCTTTATGGTGCTCTCAACTCTTTTCTTAGATTGTTTCTCTTCAATTAAGGTCTTTGCAGAGTTGAAGTTCTCCTCAAAGGTTCTAAACCTGTTACACTGAGTGTCCAACTTACACTTAAGTAACCTACTAACATACTCTTTTGTCTCTACCTCAGATATCTCATAGCCAAGAGGGTCTATGAATTCTATTCTAGGTTCTACTGCTTCAATATAGGTAAAGTCAGTATCCACCATAAAACATATGTCATCTTTATACTTCTCTGCAAGAGACTTTGGGATCCTTGATCTGCTAGACACAATATTCTGAAATGTCTTGATTACTGGTACTGCACTCTCATTTACTTTGTCAATAACATGTTTTCTGTATAGTAGGTTAATCCTTTCCATTGTATTTTAGCCATCATTCTAGTCATTTCCAATGGTGTAAGGAAATCTACTCAATAGATGAAAAAAAATATAGTTGATTACGGATGAGAACCTAAATTGTGTATACTTAGTTTTCTTAATCTTCTCCAGATTCTCAAATAGTTGAATTCTCATAATTTCACACATATCAACTTGTACCTTGTCAACAGACATTAGATAAGTTGCATGTATCATTCCAACTACCATGTCATCCTCTCTTGAGTTTGCCAAAAAACATAGTAGTTAGGATATTGCATAAGTAGCTCACATCATCTTGTTTGATCTTACTAATCACAATTCCTCTTCCATTATACGATGAATTTTTGTTATCAATTACTATTTTCATCATGTTTTTCTCATTTAAAGGAATAGCTCAAGTTTTAGATAATCTAGTGACTTCATGAATCAAATCATCTTTGATATCTATCACTCCATCTTCCAACCAAAACTTCCCATTATGAATTCTACTTAAGATAATCTTAGTGCATTCTTCATTATCAAATTCATACTGTAATGCATACTTAACAATTTCATTATCTTCTAAATATTCAAATCCTTGTTTTAGAGTCATATCCTGATTGTAGATCTTCTTATATTCATTTATGAAATCACTATCATTGACAGTCTCTAGTTTGCATCCAAGATAACTTCTGACATTCTCTAGGTGTAAAACTCCATCTGGTATAGATGATAAAGCTAACCTAGGATCATCTTCCAAGGGTTCTACTAGTTCCCTTTTTAACTTAGGTCTATTCTTAACTCTGACATTGTGTATTAAAGAAACATCCATGATTTCTTCTAATTCCTTCAATGATTTAAAGACCTATCAAGTAAAATACCTTGATTTCACAATTTTAGGGCTTGCATAGATTTGACACAAAATTCTTCTCCAAATCCTTGCAAACTGCTTCCAAACATTGTTCTTTTATCTCCTTAACACTTGATTTCACTTTTATGATCAAATAATACTGATCACAACATTTTATTAATTCAATCTCACTTAGATCTAACATCGCATTCAATCATTTTGCTGCTTCTTTCCAAAAAGTTGTTTCTGCTAACCTACAAAACTTAAAACTTCTTGCGATCTTGTAAAACATAATATTTTCCTTTGCACTCTTAACCATAGCATTAGAACATCATAAACTACCTTGCATTAACTACACAAGAATTAGTTCATCATATATCTACTTCTACACTAATCTAAGTTCCTATTCTACTACAATTTTCATAAATTAAGTACTTTGAGATGGGTCAGGTAAAGATTCATTCTTACCTTTTGATACTTCACATTCCTGATTACCTTCAATGTTGAATATGTCTCCTTGGCCTATGCTTTTGATAAACTTCACTTCATCTGAATTACTACAACATCCTTTCTAACTGTTACTTGCATCTTCATTTCTTCTTGCATGATTTCTGCAATTAGGATTAGGATGAAAAACTCTATTGTTCATTCTACAAAACCTTTTTGTATGTCCAATCTTGTTGCATATCTAACAAACAATTTCATTGTTTCCATATCTTGGTCTAGGCTGATTGATTTGTGATCTGCAGTTTCTAGCAATGTGTCCAACTTTGTTGCATCTATAACATATTACTCCATTTCTTTTGTTAATATCTTGAGTAGGTTTCTTATCTACATTGTTAGTATTCCTAAACATTCTAGAACCATCATTATTCTCAATAAATTTAGGTTTCCTACATTCAATATCTCTATGTCCAAAACCATGACAATTATAACAATATCCATTAAGAGGTTTAAATTGCCTAGTTGTGCAATCTCTCTTCATATGACCAATAGTATTACAAGCAAAACTTCTACCTTTTAATTCTCTTTGCATACTTTTGGGTGATTCTTCTTGCTTAGGTGTATCTTCAAATTTTTTGATCTCATCAGACTTCTCATCTATGTTTTTAGATATTTTCAGACCGGTTCCTTGCTTTCATCATTTTCTTTAAAAGTGTTGAATCCAAGACTAGTCTTATCATAGAATGGTTTTTGATAAGATATTTGTTCATCAATCTTCTCACTAGTTGAATATAGCCTTTCAAGTTGTTTTTTGGATTGAGTTAGTTCACTTTCACAATCTTATTGTATTTCTCCACTTTAACATACTGCAAATTGACTTTCTCAAGTTCAACTGTTACTTTACAAAGTTTAGATTTTAGTCCTTCATTTTCAATCTTTAGACTTTAATTCTTAGATTTCAGATTTTCTTCATTCTTTCCATTTCCATCTTTCAAAATAAGCTTCAAATTTTCTATCTTCAGTTCATGCTTAAGGATCTCATTTTCTTTTTCTAAATTGTCATCACAATCTTCAATAAAAACTTCACATTCCTTTTTAGATCTTAGATCTTCCAATTTGTTTTTTAGTTTCAAAATGAGGTTCTTTACATCATCATATTTTATTTTCAAAGTATCTTTTTCAATAGTAAGAAACTCAATCTATTTAAGAGCTTCTTCAAGATTCTTCTGTAGTTGATCCATATCTGTAGAGATCTTACTCGAGCTGCTATGCTTTCCTTGAATGATTCTTTTCTGAGTAACTAAGCTCTGATACCAATTTTTAGAAATAGGGAATACTAAGAGGGGGGAGGGGTGAATTAGTATTCCACAAACTTTATCTTTTTCCCAATTATGGATATAACAGATTATCTTTATACATGCATAACATAAGAAGCTAAACAACATGCATATCAATAAAACCAAAGAAATCATAATACATTATTTGCTCTCGAGGAAACCCTAGCCAAGGGAAAACCCTGGTGGGGATGGTACCCACAAAGATCCACTAATCAAAAGTATCTTGTGAAGGATGTTGACCCTGTTAGGATTCTCTTACAAGCATATAGTGTATAAGTCATGATTAAGGGACTATAGGCCTTGTTAGAAGCCTCAACCCTATTAGGAGTTGGTAGTACAAAATGTGATTACTAGATGAGCCCACTACCCAAACAAGTAATGTACAATATAAACTGATTACAAAAGAAGGTTAAGGTACATAGCCTTATACTACTTGCATCAATATCTCTTCACTACTCTTTTACTATCGCTATTACATATGCATCATATATTTCACATCATATCACTACTTCATTACATTTCATTATTTCACTATCCATCAATATCTTTTCTTACAATTACAATTACATTTATACAAATAACTTTATCCAACGTTTAACATCTATGATTTCATCCCTTTATATTCTTAAGTCATTATTTTGATAAACAAAATAATACCTTAACTCTTTACTAATTTTGTCTTCATATTCTGTCCTATCAGCTTGACACTATCTTCAATAAAACAATCATAACTTCTTCCGTACATGTTGTACTAACTTGCACTCTAAGATGGGTGATCAATAGTCATCATAGAGTCTATGTTCAAGTGTGCAAGCATTGAACTTACCCCAATCAACATCGCAAACAAAAACTATGTCTAGATTCACTGGTAAAAATATTGTCTCACACTTAGACAAATTTGAAATTCACTCTATCATACAAGCTCTCTGACCTATGTGATCTTCATGTGGATCATATGTTTCCATAATTACAACATCTATGTAATCAACTTAGACAAATTGCCAACATAAACTAGATTTCTTCACTTTTTCTCAGTTAAGCCTACCAGTTTAGTTTCCATTCTTACTTAGATAAACAATACATTGTCTTATCATTGTGCCACATAATCAAGTACTCATTAAGGTATCAAGATAACTCAACCTTTCATTAGGTGCTATTGTTACCAACCTTGCCTTCCCCCTAGCAACAATGAAATAGATATAGTACTTTCTTATATAGAAATAATCTTACCAGTTAAGGTTTGACATCAATGACAATACAACAATTGCTTCAATTGCAATTTCCAACAAATCTATACCTTCTTGTGGTAAGTATCCTTTACATATGAGTCTTGCTTTGTTTCCTACAGCTTCACCTTGTTCAGTCATATTGTTTCTAAAAACCCATTTCATTCTAATAAGATTTTTGTCCTTAGATTTGGGGACCAATTCCCAAGTGTTATTATTCTCAATCTTATCTAATTATTCCTTCATTGCTTCAATCTAGTGATCATCTTTGCAAGCTTCATCGATATTATTAGGTTCAATCTGAGAAATCAAATAGAATTTTTCATGTACCTTATTTCTTTTCATAAGTCCTTTGTCTTTTCTCCCAATAATTTGATCAGTAGGATTATTCCTTATCAAATTTTTTTTGGGTGTTACTATTTCAATTCTTGCTTCAATTCTAGGTTTAGATCTTGTTTCTTCTCTTCTTTCCTCATCTTGAATCTCATTCTACAAATCATTGTTAGTTTAATCAAACAACTGAACATTCTCTTGATTAGTTTTAGGATAAAATTCTTCATCTGAATCATAATCAAGTACTCTTTCCTAAATTCTAAACTTTTCATCCACTTTAACATTTGTTCTCTCCACAATAGTCTTAGTTCTCTCATTAATGCATCTATAAGATTTTATTTTCAATGAATAACCAAGGAACATACATTCATCACTTCTCTAAAAAAATTATCAATGTCATCATCTCTCTTAATGTAGCACTTACTTCCAAAGATTCTAAAGTATTTTACAGATGGTGCACATCCAAACAATAATTCATGAGTCTTGTTTATATCAACTCTAATTTGTACTCTATTAATTGTATATACTATTGCATTTATTGCTTCTCTCAAAAATATCTTGTCCACATCATTATCAAACAACATAGCTCTTCTTGCCTCAGTTATAGATCTACTTGTTCTTTTAGCAAAACCATTTTTCTCGGGTGTTTTAGGAGCTGAAAGTTATCTCTTACTGCCATTCACTTCACAAAATGTGTTAAAATCATTTGAAGTAAATTCTCCACCTCTATTAGATCTTAGACATTTAATCTATATTCCTAATTCATTCTCAACTCTATTCTTAAGAAATCTAAACTTTTCAAATGCTTTTGAATTTTCTTTAAGAAATTCTACCCACATCATCCTAGTAAAATCATCAACAAGAATCATAAAATACCTTTCATTATAGAATCCTCTAGTTCTTGTAGGACCACTCAGATCTATATGAACAATCTCCAATTTTTTTGTTGAGGTAAACTTCTTGTTTGGAAAAGAAATTCTCTTCTATTTTTCCATAACACATTCCTTGCACACCATGTTAGTAGGTTTCATAATTCTAGGCAAATCTCTTACTGGAAATGTAGTGCATTCTTTCATAATGTTATCAAATTTAACGTGACAAATTTTTTTTTCCCTAACCAACTATCATCAACTTTAGAAATCAAACATGTCATCTTAGTAGGATTCATCTGAAATTCTTTACCTCTGGTTCTTGTTCCTATACCAATCATCTTGCCATCCTTATCATTGATAGTACAAGTCTTTTCTACAAACCATACTTGATATCCCCTATCAACTAATTATTGAACATTTAAATGATTATGTTTCAATTGGTCTACAAAGTAAGCGTCATCATTTATAGTCTTTCCATCAAGAGAAATAGATCATATTCCTTTTATGTGATTGGGTGCATTGTTTCCAACTCTAACAATTCCTCCATCATAGTTGTTAAAATTGATAAAATTATTCATATCAGTACTCATATGATGTGAACAACCACTATCTATGATCCAATTAGTTTCCTTTACAAAGTTTGACACCAAATCTTTTTTTTCTTTGAATTTTATTTCATAATTTTCTTCTTTTATTGCAAAAAATCCTATATCATCATTTTCATTATCACTTTCACTTAAGAATTTTTCCTTAGTAGCTTCAAATTCTTCATCATTCGTATAGTAATATTCTTTAGGTCTTATAGGCTTAAATTTATTCTTATATTTCTTCACTCTCTTAGGACATTTAGAAGAAAAATGACCATATTCTTGACAAGTCTAACATTTAAATATTTTCTTACCTTCTGGTTCTCTTTTCACAAGAAAGGAAATTCCTTCTTCAATCTTTCTATCTTCTTCAGATTTAGATCTATTGTTGCTGACATAATATCCACTGATACTAGCACTCCTTGACAAAGTAGGGTGAATACCAAGTGTGCTAAAAGAAGTTTCAATCCTAAAAAAATCTCCAAATTATTTCAGAATTATCTATGATGTTTCCAATCTTACAAGAGGATTCTCTCTACTAAACTTCTCAATATAGGGTATAACTTGTTCAATCATCTATGAGGTCTGCTTAAATGTTGCAATCAATATTTTCAAGAACCTCCATATGATCTCATCTTCATCTTTATTTCCTTCATAAGATTTGATACCTATAACAATCTCTGATATTCTACCAATATAACTTCTAATAGATTCATCTTCCATCATTTTAGCTTCTTGAAATAAACATATCAAATTTTGTAATCTAATTATATTAGCATGTTTATTACCTTCAAAATTAGATTCCAAAGCTAACCAAATTTCATGAGATGTCCTTAAATATTTTACCTGATTGTACTCATTCTTAGGAAGAGCTAATAAAAGTGCTTCTCTGGCAAGTATGTTACACATGAATATATCTCTTTCTTTATCAGTGCAATCCTTAATCTTATGTTCTTCAATGATAGTTTTCTCATTCTTTGTGATCAACCAAAATCATTTTCCTAAACATAGCAGATGTGTCTTCATCTTCTCTATCTAGCTATCATAGTTAACTCCATGGAACTTAGGAATTTCTTTTCTAAAATGACTCACCATGGATCTCCTTAAGTTTTTAAGCTTCTTCTTCAAGGATTTGATGCTCTGATACCAATTGTTAGAAAGTAAAATCCACCAAAATAACTGAGAGGAGGGGTGAATTAGTTGTCTGAGTAAAATAACTCTTATTAACCTTAATAAATATGAAGAATGTAATTAAAATAAATATCAACCATAAAACAATAGCAATACATCATTGCACCAAAATTATTAATTAGGGAAGCTCTTGATCAGAGAGTAAGCCCCGGTGGGGATGGTACCCACAAACTATGTACTAATATAAAAGTTCCTTGTGGGAGGATGGACCCTATTAGGAGTTTATGAAATACATTGAGTACACATTAGACCCTGTGAGGAGACTTTAAATCCCTATGAGCAGATTCCAACCCTATTAGGAGTTTTTGAAGGCACAAAGACCCATTGTCCAAATAGCTTCAAGGGAAAGATCACCAAACTCACTGTCCAAATGATATTTGTATTATCTCAAAAAATATAATACCAAATATAATTGATCTCAACAAATTTTCTTCTCTCCTCTGACTGTGCCTATGCCACACCAAATACTTTCCATATCTCAGCACCAGATCTACAAACTTCGCATCACATAAAAATCCCTCACATCACTTACTCACATTATTTTACACTTCACAACTTATTTTCTCACACAATATTGTATACAACCAAGAAAATGATCCTTCCTTTATACCACACCCAATATTTCATAATTGATTTGGCCAATTAGGATTTATCAAATATCAAATATAAAATAATACATGTTACATAATAATTTTATAATTAAACAACACTTTCGGCTCATAAATTTAATAAATCTTCACATGTGCAACCTCAGACTATGATGACTTAGCCAGATCACATTCACAATGTCTTCAAGTGAGCTGTATAACTTCTATTGTCCATATTTTATCCCTATTGGGAGATATAATCCAATCATCAGAAATTATTTCTCAAGATTTTTGTTAAAATACAATGTCCACTAGATCTCTTATAACTATCACAATTTCTTGAATCTCCATATACAGTCTTGACCATGTCATCAAGACACTATGAAAAAAATGTCCTCAAATCCGTATAACCTCATTTTCAATTCTCTTTGTGGGCTAAGTCAAACACTGTTTCCTCCTCTGTCAATCTTCAGTAAGAATAGTATGTTGATAACAATCACAAACACAATCATGAATACAACATGTGACCACTCCAGTAATTCTAGAATACTAATGAAGGGTGCTCCCCTTAATACCACAAACAAATAACAAAAATAGAGAAACAACAACAATATGCAAGAACAAAAAATGGGCTTCTTATTATCTCTACAAATGTGGAATTACAAATTTTTAGACTTACAATATGCAAAGAAACATGGGCATTCCCTTACAATATTCTATAGGACAAAGCCTTGAATCAATACCCAGATCTACTACCCAAAACTATCCTGAACTGCCTAAGACAACACTATAGCCATCCTTGTATAGGCAATTTTCCACCGCCTAGGAAGGTTATAGAATTCTAGCCAACAAGGCTGACCAAACTTAGAATTATTTTATTTTACAATTTATTACATGAAAGTCGGCTCAAAATAACTTTTGAAACCCAAACATAAACTTTGAAGGAAAATCATTTTCTACCATTTCAGGTGACCCAACTTCAAAAGACCATAAGTCATCACCAGTTAAATCGATTGACTATTATAACACCATTCTGAAAAGGCCACGAAGCGCTCTACAGGCTTGACTCACGCAAGCGCCTATCACCCAAATTTTTGAACTCATTTGGGGCCTTTAAAGCCTTCAAGACTAAGTTCAAAGTTTCTATACCCTATTGCCAATATAAAAAATATTCAATATCTACAAAGCTAGACTTGATCTGTCAATGAAAGCTTACTGGTAGGCTAATCTGACCAAAATGAACCTCTAGGGAAGAAATCAGAACATTCTGAGATCAGATGACCAACTTACTTAAAATAGAAAGTTTCCATAAATAGTTGATTTGCACAAGATAGCCCTTATTGAAAACAAAATTATTTTTGGGTAATGCAAGATTGCTCTTACACCCAGGATGCTCCTACATCAAACACCCAGGGTAATTTGAGAAGTGACCCTGTCATGACTCAGGTGTGTAGAGGAAAACCAAGATGGTAAACCTCCTCCTTTGTTAGCCATGATGAATCTTTAACAGGTCATTCTTTCTATTTGACCAAATATTCTTCATATGTAATGTTCCTTGTACTTCTTCCAACATGACTATCCAGTATATCCTCAATCTCTTTGGTATATGAGCTATTTGCTAGAATACTCCACTATGATGCTATCATATCATCTTCAATGCCCCATTCATGATACTCTATCAAATCTGAAATGTTAAATACTAGTGAAATATTCAGCTCTGTAGGCAATTCTACCTCATGAGCATTTCTTGAATCATGCTTCTTCCATATCTTACATGGCCCAAACTTCTTCATTTTCAGCTAGTGTCATCCTGGGTGTAGCCTTGTTTGGAAAGTTGGCTCCTGGAATCATATCCATTTGATGACTGATCTTACTCACTAGTGGTAATCCATCAGGCACATTATCAAATACAATATCCTGAAACTCATTCAACAAATCTGCAACTTCTACAAGTACATCTTCTACTTCCTCTTTCCCAACCTTTGGAATTAAGGTAAAACACATGCTCATGCCGTATACAATCTAAGAAATTTCTTCTATCAACAAAAGTTATTCTCACATTACGACATACCTTTTCTTCTATTTCCTTCAATGGTTTTAGCTTATGTCGCACTCCATCCTTTATCACAGAATAGGTATTCACATGACCATCATGTACATCACATATGTCAAACTGCCACAGCCTACCCAAAAACATGTGACATGCATCCATAGGTATGATATCACATAGTACCTCATCATTGTACCCACCAATCTTGAACTTCACTAGGAACTGTTCACTGACCATAACCTTGTGGTCATCTTACACCCATGCAATTCTATATGGATGTGGGTGTTTCTATCTTTTGAACTTCAACTTTGTCACCATCTTTTCTGACAACAAATTGTTAGTGCTTTCACTATCAATAATCACATCACAACATTTACCCTCACACTTGCATCTAGTGTGAAATAGGATCCTCCTTTGTTCAGGTTCATTCTCACCACTCAGTAGGACTCTTCTGTTAATCAATGTTTCTCCTTTTTCAGCATCTTCAAAATGTGATGATGTTACATCTTCATCTACATGTGCAAGTCTAGCCTAGCCTTCATTCCTCCTATCTGTCCTTCCTTGGAATTAAGGACATTCAAATTCCCTATGACCTTTTTTCCCACAGTGAAAACTTGTTCTATGGAAGCCTCCTCTTCCCGAACCTTTTACTCTTCCTCTTCCTCTCTAATCTCTATTATTCTGATCTTGGAATTGAATGCAGTTATCTCCTCTCTGATTCTGACTAGTACTAGCCTCATCCTGCTTTTTTAGATCTTCATTTCGGCCTCCATATGACCGTCCACCAGATCTTCCATCATGACCTCTTCCACTTTGTCTGCTGTCAAACTTCTTGTTCAGCTTTTCCTCTACTTTTAGGGAAAATTGGTATGCCTCTTCAATACTATTCATTCGAATCAAATTCAACTCATCCTGAAAGCTTGGCCTCAACCCATTAAAGTAACAAGAAACTTTCTCCTTATCAATTTCTCCATGGCCTATTCTGATGAGGATTTGATAGAACTCCTCTGTATACTCCTGAATAGATTGTCCCACTTGCTACAAACTTTGCATTTTCTTCAGTAGGTCAAGCTCATAATCAACATGGATGAACTGTCACTTCAATTTATCAACCATCTGATCCCATCTTGTGATTTTATCTTTCCCTCTTATATTTCACTCCAATTGAATCTCTTACCACCAAATCTTCGCATGACCTTTCAGTCTAGCCTTCATGAATTTGACCCTATTAGGATCCTCAATATATTCATACTCAAAATATTCTTCACATTCATTGATCTAGTCGATAAAATCATCTGGGTTAAGATTTCTTGAAAATGCAGGAACGTCAATCTTAGGTCTTTTTTCAAACTTGGCAATGGCTCGAAAAAGTCTTTCTTCCTACTAGTTCACAAATTCAACTTCTCCTTCTTGATCTTCTTCTTTGGCTTTATCGTTTCTTTCATCTCTAACATTAAGATTCATTCCTTTGAGAATCTCTTCTTGCAATTCTCACACTTGTCTCTAGAGTGCTCTAACCTTAGGTGTTACAACACCAGCTCTTCTACTACGTTCCCTTCATAGAGGCATTTTTGTGATGCGCACTAAAACCCTAACCACAGTCCTATTACAAAATGCCTCACAATCGATGATCTGTTTACACACTCAAGAAATCCTACTCTGATGCCACTTGATGAAGGGTGCTCCCCTTAATACCATAAACACAACAAAAATAGAGAAACAACAACAATATGCAAGAACACAAAATGGGCTTCTTATTATCTCCACAAATGTGGAATTACAAATTTTTAGAATTATAATATGCAAAGCCACATGGGAATTCCCTTACAATATTGTATAGGACAAAGCCTTGAATCAATACCCAAATCTACTACCCAAAACTGGCCCGAACTACCTAAGACAACACTACAGTCTTGCTTATATAGGCAATCTTCCACCGCCTAGGAAGGTTCTCAAATTTTAGCCAACAAGGCTGACTAAACTTAGAATTATTTTATTTTACAATTTATTACATCAAAGTTGGCTCAAAATAACTTTTGAAACCCAAACAAAATTTTTGAAGGAAAATCATTTTCTACCATTTCAGGTGACCCAACTTTCGAAGACCATAAGTCATTGCTAGTTGACCCGATTGACTATTATAACCACATTCTGGAAATGCCACAAAGTGCTCTACATGCTTGACTTGTGCAAGTGCTTGTCACCCAACTTTTTGACCTCATCTGGGGCCTCTAAAGCCTTCAAAACTGAGTTCAAATTTTTTGTACCCTATTGCCAATATCAAAAATCTTCAATATCTACAAAGCTAGACTTGATCTGTCAATGAAACTTTATAGGTAGGCTGATATGACCAAAATGAACCTCCAGGGAAGAAATCAAAACATTCTGAGATCAGATTACCAACTTACTAAAAATAGCAAGTTTCCATAAATAGCTGCTTTGCACAAGATAGCCCTTATTGAATACAAAAACAAAAATATTTTTTGATGATGCAAGATTGCTCTTACACCTAGGATGCTCCTACATCAGACATCTGGGGTAATTTGAGAAGTGACCTTGTCATGACTCAGGTGTGCAGAGGAAAACCAAGACAATTAACTTCCTCCTTCATTAGCCATGATGAATCTTCAACAGGTCATTCTTCCCATTTGACCAAATATTCTTCATAGGTCATGTTCCTTGTGCTTTTGCCAACACGACTATCCAGTATATCCTCAATCTCTTTGGTATCTAAACTAGTTGCTAGAATACTCCACTGTGCTGCTATCATATAGTCTTCAACACCCCCTTCATGATACTCTGTCAAATCTAAAATGTTAAATACTAGTGAAATATTTAGCTCTGTAGGCAATTCTACCTCATACGCATTTCATGAATCATGCTTCTTTCATATCTTACATGGCCCAAACTTCTTCATTTTCAGCTAGTGTCATTCTAGGTGCTACCTTGTTTGGAAAACTAGCTCATGGAATCAAATCCATTTGATGACTAATCTTTCTTACTGGTGGTAATCCATCAGGCACATTATCAGATACAATATCCTAAAACTCATTCAACAAATCTCCAACTTCTACACCTATATCTTCTACTTCATCTTTTGCAGCCTTTGGAATTAAGGTAAAACACATATGCTCATGCCACATACCATCTAAGAAATTTCCTCTATCAAAAAAAGTTATTATTAGATTACCACATACCTTTTCATCTATTTCCTTCAATGGTTTTAGCTTATGTCGCACTCCATCCTTTATCAGGGAATAGGTATTTGCATGACCATTGTGTATAGCACATCTGTCAAACTACCATGGCCTACCCAACAACATGTGGCATGCATCCATAGGTATGATATCACATAGTACCTCATCATGTTACCCACCAATCTTGAACTTCACTAGGAACTATTCACTGACCATGACCTTGTGGTCATCTTGCACCCAGTCAATCTGATATGGATGTGGGTGTTTTTGTCTCTTGAGCTTCAACTTTATCACCATCTCTTTTGACACTAAATTGTCAGTGCTTCCACTATCAATAATCACATCACAACATTTACCTTCACACTTGCATCTAGTATGAAACATGCTCCTCCTTTGTTAAGGTTCATTCTCACCACTCAATAGGACTCTTCTGTTAATCAACATTTCTCCTCTTTCAGCATCTTTGGAATGTGATGATCTGGCATCTTCATCTACAAGTGCAACTCTTGCCTAGTCTTCATTCATCCTATCCATCCTTCCTTAGTGTTGAAGACATTCAAATGCCCTATGATCTTCTTCCCCACAATGAAAACATGTTCCACAAAAGCCTCCTCTTCCTGAACCTTGTCCTCTTCCTCTTCCTCTCTGATCTTAATTGTTCTAATCTTGGAAATGATTAGAATTATCTCCTCTCTGATTTTGACTATTACTAACCTCATCCTACTTTTTCAAATCTTCATTTCAGCCTCCATATGACCGTCCACCAAATCTTCCATCATGACATCTTTCGCTTTGTGTGGTCTCAAACTTCTTGTTCAGCTTTTCCTCTACTTTTAGTAAAAACTGGTATGCCTCTTCAATACTATTCATTCAAACCATATTCAACTCCTAAATGGTTGGCCTCAACCCATTAAGGTAACTAGAAACTTACTCCTTATCAACTTTTGCATGGCCTATTCTAGTGGGGATTTGATAGAACTCCTTTATATACTCCTGAACAGATCATCCAGCCTGCTTCAAACTTTTCATTTTCTTTAGTAGGTCAAGCTCATAATCAACACAGATGAACTGCCACTTCAATTTATCCACCATTCAATCCAATCTTATGATTTTATCTTCTATTTCACTCCAATTGAATCTCTTGCCACCAGATCTTCACACGACCTTTCAGTCTGGCCTTCACAAATTTGACCCTATCAGGATTGTCAATATCTTCATACTCAAAATATTCTTCACATTCATTGATCTAGTCGATCAACTCCTGTGGGTTAAGATTTCATGAAAATGTAGTAACCTAAATCTTAGGTCTTTTTCCAATCTTGGAAATGGCCTAAAAAAGTCTTTCTTCCTCCTGGTTCACAACTTTGACTTCTCCTTCTTGATCTTCTTCTTTGGCTTCATCCCTGCTTTCATTTCTAAAATTAAGATTCATTCCTCTATGAATCTCTTCTTGCAATGCTTGCACTTGTCTCTAGAGCACTCTAACCTCAGGCATTACAACACTAGCTCTTCCACCACATTCCCTTCATGGAGTCATTTTCATGATGTGCACTGAAACCCTAACCACGGTCCTGGTACAAAATGCCTCATAGTCAAAAATTTGTTTACACACTCAGGAAGTCTTTCTTTGATACCACTTGATGAAGGGTTCTCCCCTTAATACCACAAACACATAAAATAAATAGAGAAATAACAACAATATGCAAGAATAGAAAATAGGCTTCTTATTATCTACACAAACATGGAATTACAAATTTTTAGAATTACAATATGCAAAGCCACATGGGCATTCTATTACAATATTCTATAGGACAAAGCCTGAAATCAATACCTAGATCTACTACTCAGAACTACCCTGAACTACCTAAGACAACACTACAGCGTTCCTTATATAGGCAATTTTCCACCACCTAGGAAGGTTCCAGAAGTTTAGCCAACAAGGCCAACCAAACTTAGAATTATTTTATTTTACAATTTATTACATCAAAGTTGGCACAAAATAAATTTTGAAACCCAAACAAAATTTTTGAAAGAAAATCATTTTCTGCCATTTCATGTGACCCAACTTCCGAAGACCATAAGTCATCACCAATTGACTCGATTGGCTATCATAACCCCATTCTGGAAATGCCACAAATTTCTCTATAGGCTTGACCCATGTAAATCCTCATCACCCAAATGTTGACCTCATCCAAGGCCTCTAAAGCCTTCAAAACTGAGTTCAAAGTTTGTACTATATTGCCAATATCAAAAATATTCCATATCTACAAAGCTAGACTTGATCTGTCAATGAAACTTTACTGGCAGGCTGATATGACCAAAATGAACCTCTAGGGAAGAAATCAAAACATTCCAAAATCAAATTACCAACTTACTAGAAATATCAAGTTTCCATAAATAGCTGCTCTACACAAGATAGCCCTTATTGAATACAAAAACAAAAATATTTTTGGGTGATGCACGATTGCTCTTACACAAAGGATGCTCCTACATCAAACACCTAGGGTAATTTGATAAGTGACCCTATCACGACTCAGGTGTGCAAAGGAAAACCAAGATGGTTAACCTCCTTCTTTGTTATCCATGATGAATCTTCAACAAGTCATTCTTTCCATTTGACCAAATATTATTCATATGTCATGTTCCTTGTGCTTCTACCAACACGACTATCCAGTATATCCTCAATGTCTTTGGTATCAGAACTAGTCGCTAGAATACTCCACTATGTTGTTGTCATCTCATCTTCAACACCCACTTCATGATACTTTGTCAAATCTAAAATGTTAAATACCAGTGAAATATTCAGCTCTATAGGCAATTCTACCTCATACACATTTCCTAAATCATGCTTCTTTCGAATCTTACACGAGCCGAACTTCTTCATTTTTAGATAGTGTCATTTTGGGTGCTCCCTTGTTTGGAAAACTAGCTCCTAGAATTAGATCCATTTGATGATAGATCTTACTTACTAGTGGTAATCCATCAGGCACATTATCTGATACAATATCCTAAAACTGATTCAACAAATCTGCAACTTCTACAGGTACATCTTCTACTTCCTCTTTCCCAGCCTTTGGAAATAAGGTAAAAGATATATGCTCATTCCACATACCATCTAAGAAATTTCCTCTATTAAAAAAAGTTATTCTTGCATTACCACATACCTTTTCTTCTTTTTCCTTCAATGGTTTTAGCTTATGTCGCACTCCATCCTTTATCAGGGAATAGGTATTTGCATGACCATCATGTACAGCACATCTGTTAAACTACCACGGCCTACCTAACAACATGTGACATGCATCCATAGGTATGATATCACATAGTACCTCATCATGGTACCCGCTAATCTTGAGCTTCACTAGGCACTGTTCACTGACCATGACCTTCTGGTCATCTTGCACCCAGGCAATCTGATATAGATGTGGGCGTTTCTATCTCTTGAGCTTCAACTTTGTCACCATCTCTTCTGACACCAAATTTTTATTTCTTCCACTATCAATAATCACATCACAACATTTACCCTCACACTTGCATCTAGTGTGAAACATGATCCTCCTTTGTTCAAGTTCATTCTCACCACTCAGAAGGACTCTTCTTCTAATCAATGTTTCTCCTCTTTCAGCATCTTCAAAATGTGATGATCTGGCATCTTCATCTACATGTGTAACTCTAGCCTCACATTCATTCCTCCTATCCATCCTTCCTTGGCATTGAGGACATTCAAATACATTGTGAGCTTCTTCCCCATAGTGAAAACATGTTCCATGGAAGCCTCCTCTTCCCGAATCTTGTCCTCTTCCTCTTCCTCTCTGATCTCTATTGTTTTGATCTTGGAAATGATTGGAGTTATCTCCTCTCTGATTCTGACTATTAGTGGCCTCATCCTACTTTTTCGGATCTTCATTTTGGCCTACATATGACCATCCACTAGATCTTCCATCGTGACCTCTTTCTATTTGTCTTCTCTCAAACTTCTTGTTCAACTTTTTCTCTACTTTTAGAGTAAACCGGTATGCCTCTTCAATACTGTTCATTCGAACCACATTCAAATCATCCTAAATGCTTGGCCTCAACCCATTAAGATAATGGGCAACTTTCTCCTTATCAGTTTTTGCATGGCCTATTTTGATGAGGATTCGATAGAACTCCTCTGTATACTCCTGAACAGATCATCCCACTTCCTTCAACCTTTGCATTTTCTTTAGTAGGTCAAGCTCATTATCAACAAGGATGAACTGTCACTTCAATTTATCCACCATCTGATCCCATCTTGTAATTTTATCTCTCCCTCTTGTATTTCACTATAATTGAATCTCTTGCCACCAGATCTTTGCATGACCTTTTAGTCTAGCCTTCGTGAATTTGACCCTCTCAGAATCCTCAATATCTTCATACTCAAAATATTCTTCACATTCATTTTTCCAATCGATCAACTCCTTTGGGTTAAGATTTCAAGAAAATGCAGGAACCTCAATCTTAGGTCTTTTTTTGATCTTACAAATGGCCCAAAAAAGTCTTTCTTCCTCCTGGTTCACAACTTCGACTTCTCCTTCTTGATCTTCTTCTTTGGCTTCATCCTCACTTTTGTCTCTGACATTAAGATTTATTCCTCTACAAATCTCTTCTTGCAATGCTCGCACTTGTCTTTGGAGTGCTCTAACCTTAGGTGTTACAACACCAGCTTTACTACCATGTTCCCTTCGTGTAGGCATTTTCACAATGTGTGTTGAAACCCTAACCACAGTCCTAGTACAAATTGTCTGACAGTCAGCGATCTATTTACACACTCAGGAAGTCCTACTCTGATACCACTTGATGAAGCATGCTCCCCTTAGTACCACAAACACATAACAAAAATAGAGAAACAACAACAATATGCAAGAATAGAAAATGGGTTTGTTATTATCTCCAGAAATGTGGAATTACAAATTTTTAGAATTACAATATGCAAAGCCACATGGGCATTCCCTTACGATATTTTGTATGACAAAGCCTTGAATCAATACTTAGATCTACTACTTAGAACTTCCGCGAACTACCTAAGACAACACTACAACCTTCCTTATAAAGGCAATTTTCCACGGCCTAGGAAGGTTCTAGAATTTTAGCCAACAAGACCAACCAAACCTAGAATTTTTTTATTTTACAATTTATTACATCAAAGTCAAGTGAAAATAACTTTTGAAACCCAAACATAAATTTTGAAGGAAAATTATTTTCTGCCATTTCAGGTGACCTGACTTTCGAAGACCATAAGTCATCGCTAGTTGACCCGATTGACTATTATAACCCCATTCTAAAAAGGCCATGAAGCGCTCTACAGGCTTGACTCACACAAGTGCTTGTCACCAAAATTTTTGACATCATTTGGGGCTTGTAAAGCCTTCAAAACTGAGTTCAAAGTTTCTGTACCCTATTGGCAATACTGAAAATCTTCAATATGTACAAAGCTAGACTTGATCTATCAATGAAACTTTACTAGCAAGCTGATATGACCAAAATGAACCTCTAGGGAAGAAATCAAAACATTTCGAGATGGGATGAACAACTTACTAAAAATTGCATGTTTCCATAAATAGCTACTTTGCACAAGATAGCCCTTATTGAATACAAAAACAAATGTATTTTTAGGTGATGCAAGATTTCTCTTACACCCAGGATGCTCCTGCATCAAATACTCCCCCATAGGACATATTCAACATTCATAATAACAAGATGTTTGTATTTGTAGGTGGGTTTTGGTTAATCTAGGTTGAATTTAATTGTGTTGTTTGATTCTTTAACGGTCCATAATTATTCTGTTGTATCAAATTCTATAAAATTTTCTAGCGTTATCTATTTCTACCTATGTTGTGAAGAGAGACTTTGATAGGGTGTGTAATCCTTTTGAAACTTTCCCATAAATTTGTACTCTTATATGTGTCATGTTTGGAGGGTTGCACAAAATGGATTTATTTTTATTAAAAATACTCTAAATCCTTCAAGAGAATACATCATCTAGATGTAAAATAGATTGCATGACCTTTGTAATAATTACCTTTTGCCTGTATGTAGATTGGGATTTGTGAAATAGAGTATGAATTCCAACAATGCATTGAGTATGCACAAAGAACCTAAAGGTTTCTTTTGTCAAATTGTATAGTGGTTACTGCATTGGTAGATAATGCATAGAAAAAGTGGAAGCAAATATTAGGCATGCAAGTTGTGTGTCAACTGTTTGAAAAGCTACCACAAAAAAATATATGCTAAATATAACAACACATACATTGTGGGAAGGCATGATCCATATAATATTTTTAGGACACCAATCACTAACATAGGTATATTTCTCATTCTATTCATATAGGGATTTTATCAAGGAGGAGAAGGTAGGTGAAGATTATCATCCACTTTAATAGCATCAATTTTTTTTAGGAAATCGTGCTCTGCAAAACCCTATTTCTTGTAGGAATTATGTCAAATAGTTGATGTATAATTAACTTTGTCTCTATTTTTTTGACATTGGAGTCCACAATAATGGGGTTTTTCGTGGTTCATAAGAAATTTCTAGTTTCCATAAGGCATTTTTTTAAACCATTAATGTTTAATCAACTTTGTGTCCATTTAGGTGGCTTTCCTCTGGCCCTTGCAAAATTTATGGTAGCCATGGTCCTATTGGTACTCTAAAATTTGGATTGATTTCAAAGTCAAGTTTCAGAGAATTTTGTTAAACCAAAGTTTGTGTGCTTCAAAGAACAATTTAAAAGACCTGAGTTCAAGAGCATATAGAAATGGGCCTGATGAATTTCATGAGATACAGCTTGGGGAATGGGTTCAACACCTTTTGTTTGACATATGCAGTGGGTTCCAACTCCTAAATGAGGGATATGAAATGTTTAGGAGGTAGCCATTTTGAGGTGTTCACTTAAATCTGCATTTTTGCGTAAGTGTGAAATCATTGTAACAGACCCTATTTGCATTTGAATATCTTGTGCCCAGAAATGTTTCATGACCTGCCACTTTGAGGATGTTTAGTATGCATATCAAAGAACCTATGTTCTAATTTTCAAGTCATTTTGAATCCATTTGATTAGGTCTCAAACCTCTCAAAGTTGGTAATTTGTTGTTGTCATGCACTTGTGTAATTGTTTAGAATTCTAGAAGGGCCTGTTTGACTAGTCATATCTTTGCCCTAGGTCACCCAATTGAAAAAATTCCTCTTGTACTATTTTCCAGTGGTCAAGTACTTCTTGTGTTTCATTTTTCAGGCCATGATGAATCCGTTTGCCTAGTTTGCCAATCTAATTCTGTTTATAGTTTCTAACATCTTAATGAGGATCAGTTGCACAGTTTAGTCGGAGGCCCTGTTCGGATGAATGCATTAAGTTCCATTTGACTGATCAAGATGTGTCAGTTGTTGCATCATATTTTAGGCATAAGAAAGAATGTTGACATGAATTTTCAGCCCCCCACATGCCTGTTTGACCTGTTTGCCATGGACATTCAGTTTGCAGATTGCTAAAGTTTCTTTAGCAGTGCATAGTTCGGTTTTCTAAGTAGCTCATTTTGCGATCTTCCCAGTTGCACCTTGATCAAGGTCAAGCATAATTGAATGGTGTTCCATGATTTAGACATGAAGGTGATTCACCTTGATGAGTTTTAGACTATGACGAATTCGATTGATCTCTTTGCTCTATCAATTCCAAACCCGATTTCTACAATTTCACTGTCTTTCAATTCAGGATGTTCTAAGGGCACAACTTTCGAGATTAATTTTTGATAGCAGGTTGAATTTATATTGGATCTAATCAAAGCCTTATCTTATACATATATGAAAGATCATCTACTTAGAGTTTTAGGCTGTGAAGGTTCCGTTTGACAAGTTTGAAAGATCAGTAAAATGATGTTCAATAATGATAAAAAGTGCGGATGGAATAATTCTCTAAAGTAGCCATTTTAAAAAATTCATAGCTTTTGAGTGGATGAACACCTTTAGTTGATAATTATTTTCTTTTGATCTTTTTTGATGGTTCTTCTACTAGTTTTAGTGCCTCATCTCCAGTTTGTGGTTTGATATTTTTAGATCATCTCTTTTCGAGGCAGTCGGTCGTGTTTTTAGTTTGGGTAGAGTTCCTTTAAAGCTACATGTAATTTCCTTTTAGTGTATTATCTGCAGACTACAAGAAGATGTGAGCAATGTTTTAGGCATTAAAAAATGTAAGTATGTACCATTTTCAATGGCATCCATCAACTTTTGTGCAAAACATATCTTGTTTGAGCTAATCCACGTGGAGAGCGCACTACTTTGGAAGTAGTTACTCTAGTCTTTGATTTGCTACTACCAGTTCTAGAAATCCAACACTCGCTGGAGCTTTGTCACACCTTCAAGGTTGAGAATTTAGTGGAAATGAGGAGGAAAAGGGGAGTTGTAGGCCCAATGGGAAATTATAAATGCATAGCATGTGAAGGGGTGAGGTAAACTAGATGAAGGGCAATGTGTGTGTTTTCTCATGAGAGCCGCACACTTCTCTTGTGTGTGCTCCATCTCATGTGTCTGTAGTACCAAGTAAAGACAAATAGGAGGTTGTGCAACACAATAAAATGACCAATACATTTCACCAGGACCTTTGACCGATACCCATGCATTATATAATACATCATGTGCGCAACATTTGACATCCAGTAGGAGATTGGATCTAGTGTGTGTGAGCTCAGTTGGAGGAGGTTATCAGAGATTTTTGTTGTATGTGGTTCATCCCACATTTAGTGTGTTTACTATATTTAAAATACTTAAAACAAACAACACTTGAGAGTGATGTAAAGCAAGTAAGGAAAGAGGCACTTCTGCTTCTTTCACCTTGTGGGTCTGCCTTGGGGCACATGTGCTAGCTGGGCATGAGTGCCAAATAAATTTTGAATGACAAAGTATTATATGCAATGGGAATTTCATCCCATATTGAGGCTTCCTAGGAAGGAAAAAGAATTTATAAGGAAGGCTACACAATAGCTTAGTGTCTCAAGCGAACGCAAGTCAAAGGAGCTCTCTCATATGCGTGGAGACCGAGGTGGATGGTGACATGGATTGTGGGCCCAGATGGAAGGTAAGGTAATTTTGATGAAAGTGAATATGTAGGCTTGTTTAACACCTCAAGATGTGTGCCTAGATTGACAACTATCACTAATCCACTGGGATGGAGTTGCAAGGAAGGTACCTTTGCGGTATAGCGATGGGATGACAAGTGTCACCCGATGACATGGCCAAAATCGTACAGTCAGACGCCTAGTGAATCAGAGAGCCCAGTCAGAATGTGACACCTGGCAGAGTATGGTGACAAGGTAGTGATGGAGCATAGCTTGCACATTTGGTCGGCTTCCTTGGGATGCATGTCGATCCGGTGGTCATCACTATTCTGAGGATGAAAAATGCTCACTAGTTAATTGTTGCGGTATGGTGACAAGGTGACACTGTCCTGAGATTAGGTGGACTAGCTAACCAATGAGGCATTTCCATGTGGCACATGGGCCCATAGTGAAAATTCAAATTTCTGCATAAATATCAATTTCAAATTAATAAAGTCTGCACTATATAAAGATTCAAAAATTTGAATAATATAGGTTGCTTAAGGAAAATGATGTCCAAGGCTATATTTTTATCAGAATATATTAGTATTATATGTTTTTGGAATCGGTGCAGAAGGAGGAATGCAATGGTAGCATTTATTTTCAGTTCTGACAAAGTTGGTGAGAGGAGTAGTGGACTATGTTTTCCAAGTTCAGATTTGGGTAAAGATGCAAATATTTTGTAAAGATGTTTCTAGATTGTCAATAATGTTATTTTTGTCTAGGATATTTTAGTAAGTCTTAGGGTTGATTGTGTTTCCCTAAAAATGCCCTAAATGATATTTTCTTGTTGCGTCCCTATTCCTATAAGAAGGTTTTTTAATCATTTAGAAGGGAGTGGCTGGAAATTCTTGACATTAGAAGCTGAAAAGCTAAGTGTGTATCCTCAGTCCAAATTGTAACATGTTTTGCTAGTTGTATCAATACTAGGGAGAAACCTTCTGTATCTTTTGCATATTGTCTATGATATTACTGAATCAGTTCATAATACAAGGATTTGAGTCCACATACTCAATATAATTTCTCATTCTTGGATCTCTCCTTTAGTTGTTTTTGATGAATTATAAGTTTTCCAACTCATTGCATTAGGTTACTGGTGTATATGTTTTATCTCTCAGCCTTGATCTAGGATCAGGTTAAAAATCTCTGAGTGAAGCATAGATTCATCTAGTTCAATCAGGAAGGATATTTGTAAGAACTGTAAGAGATGTTTAACTATGTTTATAGCTTGGATTCTTAGATGAATTTAGTAGTTGTTCTTGTATTTCATGTTTTCTTTAGGTGTGATGCCCAATGGATAAGGCACTAATCATAAGCTAGTATCCCCTATGCTATTACATGTGTTGCATGGTTGTTTACATTTTACAAGAAATCATAAATCACTACCAGTCTTTTACATTTTATTTACTTTATATGTTGTTCTACCCAGTGATGGAGAGTCAATGAGTAATAGGTTGTTACTTAGTACTTTCTCACTGTTATCTATTGTAAGATCCAGTATTGAATAAAAAATAAAGTTGAATCTATTGGATCAGGTGCACCCACCTTGGTTTTGTAGAGCCAAAAGTGAAGAGGGTAGTCTTGTCCCTATAGTTGGTCCAGTTGGTTATAGATTTCCTATATTTGGAATTAACCACTCCTTAACATCAGTCATAGGCATATTGGTATCTCATGGAGTGTAAAATCTTTTGAAGAACCAACAAAATGATGAGTATGCTAGGGAATAGAGATTATAATCAATGAGTAAATAGTGCAGGTTCCAAGTTGAGCTGGACTCCTGACCTACCTATTTCAATTAGTTGATATCTCTAGTGTTACAAATCAGTTATAAATAACATAGGTATGAGTAGAGCTTTGAATCCTGGCTGGCTTATTTGTTATCCAGTGGTTTGCATTGAAATGCAAAGAGTCAATTTTAAAAGTTTTAAAATCATCTCACCAAGTTGTGAGTGGCGACTCTGAGATTCTCGATTTGATCAGTGCAAGTTTAGAATAAAGATGTGATGTATTCTGCACTGATAAACAATTTTTTAAATTCTGGTGAAGTTTGTGTTGGTTGGAAGAAGTATACAAAAATAGAGATAAAGTATTTTTTCCTCTTCAAGGAGGTGGCAGCTCTATAAAAAGGAAATCTGATGGAGCTTTGAAGTGAGCTCTGAAACTTACCATTGTTTCCAACCAAAGAAAGAATTGCAGCATTAGAATTTACCAGGGATTTCTCATTAGATGTTTTATATTTGTATAATCCTTACTAGGTGAAAAAGTCACCACATAAAGGGATTTTAGAATTGTGGGTTTCTTCGGACTTGTTAAAAATCTGGGTTGTATTGTTGAAGAAATATGTATGTGTAAGATGTTTTATGGCTACATAAGTTGTTTGTAATAAAAATCTAAAAATATCATTAAAAGAAGTGCAGTCCATAATGGATTCAAGTAGAAGTATTTCTATACAGAGGTATGTGCCATTATGTTTTGATGGCATACATGGTTTCCCCAATGACGTTCCTACCAAGATTAGGAAGCATTTGAAAGAGTTTAAGGGGAAACAATTAGATTCAACATGTGACCATTTGCAAGAGTTTGTTGATCTGATGGGCCACTTCTAAATTTTCCATGAAGATGTCATCATGAAGTTGCTAGTTCAGACTTTGAAGGATGATGCTATTGTCTAGTTTTATTCCTTGCCAGTGAATTTTATTTCTTCATGGCATGATTTTATTTCAGCTTTCATGGAATAGCTCACTGAGAGAATAGATGTGAGTATCTTGCTCAACAATTTGATGGAGATTCAAATACAAGAAGATGAATTGCTTCCACCATTCAACATCAGACTTTTGAAGCCATTGCATGATATCCTGAAAGACTACAGACCCAATGACCATGTTTGTTTAGTCATTTATTTGGGTGCTTTCAGTAAAAAGATGAGTTTCCTATTAAGAAATAAAGAGCCAAATAATTTACATTAGGATTTTATGACAGCGATGGACATTGAAAATAACTTGAGATATAAAATTGCTAAGGGGTTTTCATCCTCTGGAGTCCATTGTCATGATGTTCAAATTCAAGAAGATAGGTGTAAATTAGCAAATGATTTTCAATGTCAAGGTGTCTCCATCTCTGTCGATCTTACGGATCATTTCAAAGTTATGTTTCTAAATAGAATGTGAATGAAGAAAATTTGTAGCAAACAGTGAATGTCCCTAATACATAAGGTAATATGGTTAGTAAAGAATTGCAACATTTTCTTGATACAGAGATAGACATTTACAAGGGTTATATACCAAGTAGATTTCAAACTAGTTTCTCTAGTTTTGAGGTTGCAAGGACTTATTGTTTGCAATCAAGTAATGAAAATGAAGAGGGGGCAGATCTTTCATCAGATGATGATAAAGCCCCAAGTGATGGAATTCTATCAGATTTCAGTGATGCTAAAAGTGAAGAAGAAGATCCAAGGAGTAAATGTGATCCTGATCTTCTTGAAGACAAGGCAATGGTTTATGGATAGCCTTGTCAAGACAATGAATAGTTGCCATGTGCTAGAAATGATTGTGAAAAGGTTGATGTGAATAGAATAGTAATGCATTATTCTGTTTCAAATAACAGTGGTGATGAAACTGATTTTTTAGTTTGTATGTTTTCAACTTTTGATTTACCATGTGAAGTTATTAATCTAATAATGGATGAAGGTTTTGATGAGCCCAAATATGAAACCATGGTAGCTCAATTTTCCCTTGAACTAGAAATGGAAGTCAGTTGGTTTGATGTAGGTACTGAAGATTTTGATATTGTCAAAAATATGGAATCAGTGTCTTATCAAGAAAATGTTAACAGTGCTAACAATTTTCCCTACAACAATGAATTATGTCAAGGTGACATATACACAAGGGAAGACATGTGCGAAAGGCTATCTACTGATTTGTTTGAACCACAATTTGAAACATCTGATGAAAATTTGAATGAGGTTTCAAAACTTATACTAGATTGTTTGTTTCAGTCAAAGGTGTGTTCTTTCTTCCAAGATTTGGATGTAAAGAGTGCTGATATTCTATTTTTTGAAGAAGTTGAAATAGGTCAATAAGGTCATGTTAGTCACCAATTAGAAAATGAATCTTTTAGTTTTTCGATTCAACATGATGATGTTTCCTGAAATGGATTCAATTTGAAGTCACAAGTTATATGTCAAAATGATCTTCTTGAGCACTTGTGTGATATGCACATGTTTGAACTTTAGAGCTTCCATTTTGATGTTCAAACATACTATAAAGGTGTTGATTGACTTCTATATATAGATCTAAAAAATTAGGACAACACATCTGATAGTTCTAAATTTTACATTGGTTGAGATTCTGTGCCGGATAGAGAACTGTGTTCTTCAAGTAATAAAACATCAGGTTATCAAGATATGAAAGAGGGGTTCTCTTGTGAGAAGCCTTGTGCAGATAAAAATTATGATGTTGATAGTGAGTTAAGTGGATATGAAGATGATGAAGAAGAGTCTACAATTAATGATGTTTTTTATAAGTTTGTGGACCTTTCCTTTTATCAGCACAAGATAACAATTTTATTATCTCAGTATAGGAGATATTTGTGCAAAAAGAAAAGAGATGAGTATGATGCAGATGAAAGTTGTTGCAATGATGATTTGATCCAAGAGTTTGCATTCCCCATTCCAAAAAAAAGGGAAGTTTTCAGCATCAATCAAGAAATCAAAGAGAATAAAATTGAAGTCCCATAGACACTGAACAGTGAACAAGTCTTAGACCTCTTAGAAGCTGATTTTTAGAGGTTGAACATTTTGCAAGATTATAATGCATATGAGTGCAAGGAATATAAAAGTTCCATATATGATGAGTAGGATGACTCATATGCTGCTATGGATTTAGATTTGGATGATATTGGTTTTTGTTATACACTAAGTTTGCACCCTTGTCTCAAGCTCTCATAGTCTTGATAACCTATTATAACATGGGAATCATCTCCAGGTTGTGGGACCTATGCTAACTAAGATGAGACCTCCAAGTTCTAGGCTGGTTCCTTTTGGATAATCACCTTAATTTGCTTCTAGACATGAAAAGTAAATCTTTTGAGGGAAAGGGATAGAAGGAATGCTTGGAAAGGGAAAAGACTGAAAGAAAACTACCTACTAGGTGATACACTGAAATTAGGGTTTGGATCTCAGTATAGAAGAATGGAATCATTGAAAGGCTTAGATCTAGTAGGTCACAACTTACTGAATAGGCTTGCATAAGTGTTTCATATGAGGGCCTAAACATAAGACACAACTTATGACCTGCAAGCAGACATTCACTTCTGCAACTCAGTGTAGGATTGAGACAAGACTGTTAGGGGGGCTGAAGTATACCCACAAAAACATCTAAATCAGATCAAACAAAATAACACACACAATTATAGAAAGTGAGAGGGATTAGGAAACCTTAAGATATCACTAAAAACATCATATAATTTAATCCAATAAGAGATGATCCAAACAAGGAAGCATAGGGACATGAAGAACTGTCACAAAATACCTTTGCAATGTTTGTATTATCAATGAAAGATTACAAAATAGAGAAAACCAAAGGGCAGAAAAATGCCACAGATAGCCTTCTAAGAAAGAGACTTTCTTCTTTACAAAATGTGAACTCTGAGCACTAAGGTTCCAAAAAAGAACTATATACAACTCAACTACATGCAGGTAGGAGTCAAAACTAACCTAACTAGGGTTACAAGATTTACAACAATAATCAAACCCTAGCTTTACTAATGACCCATTATGAAAATCTTTGAGAACACTGGTGATCAAATCATATCTTTCCTTTGCATGTTGATCTTTTTGTACTGAACTCACCTGCAGACACAACAACCTCGACCCATCCACTCACTTGCAACTCCACTAAGCCATGAAGGCTCCAAATCTGATCATACTTCCCTAGGTAATAGTACCATTCAAAAGGTGGCGCCAACTCTTTCTAGTATCTCCTAGCATGAAAACATGGCACAGTACCCTACAACACCAGCTAACAGTCATCTCCATCACCCTCTCAACCATAACCATCCTAAGAATTTAATTTCTAAGCTACCCAACGTCATGCATGGCAAAAAAAATGCAAAACCCTAGCAAAACCAGCAGAGATCATTTGAATTTTTGAAATATAATGGATAGCGGCAAAATTAAAACATCACCGTCGATGAGAAACCCCTCCTGACAGATGAACAGTTGCGATGCACTTGAAAAATAGCCTAAACTTCCCCCTCTGATAGGTCAACTTCCACCTGGAAGTCAACAACCAATGAAATGTGAGCAAATTACCACACCTGACAGACTTGCACCCATAACCTATAGAAAGAGCATCAGATGGTTGTCACTATACCGTGATGCTAAAAGTCAAGCATCTTGGATCCCTGGTATAACGACAACCATCAGATTAAACTAGATGTTAAGTAGAAATCCCTGACCCCACAGACCCACTGACAACCACCATGTAACATACCAACCAGCCAATCACAAGCTACGAAACAAGACACGTTGCAGACCCTTCTGACAACAGGACCCATAGAAAACTAAGATCACATCAGATGGCTATCACAAGATTGCAAGGGCTTGGAAGATCCCTTGTGATCAAGCGATAACCATAGATCTTTAGTCTACTAACAACCTACCAGGCCTGTGCTAACATGGCACCACATCACCAACCTTCCACCAATTAGGAGTCTTACACCTAAGAAATATCTGACAACAGACCCACCTGACAGAACCCTAGCAACAAGCAAGATCAACGGTTGTCGCATGATCACAAGGAATATTCTGGGCCCTTGCAATCATGCGACCACCATTTTATTGAAAGGAAAGGCAGCCCACTGGGCCCCTACTGACCTATCTCCACATCATTGCTCTTGACCAATCAAAAGCTACCAAATCAAAATACATGGCATCAGACCCACACAAGGCTTGATGTGCTGCACACTTGGAAGATCTAACAGTCGGCGTAAGATCGCATGTGTCAGAAAAAGGCTATGCAAAGATACACTAGCTATTGATCTTCATAGCTGGGACCCCCATTTATCTGAGATCATCGAAGAACTTAGCAATTACACAACTAAGGAAAGGTTAGTTGTTTCGTTGGGTTGCGGGATGTTAAGACTTAACCACCAAACATTTGGTGACTAAGAGAATCAATGTAGTCGTTGAATCACCGAATAAAAGGGGTAATGACTAGAGAACTTAGAGAACCTACGACCGACCAATGAGAATAAAGTTCACATGGGTTTTTGAGGACTTAAGTGGCCGAGATAAAGTAACATGAAAATAGAAACTGGCTTAGGGTTACTTAGGGTTTTTTAACACCAACGGCTACTTTTTGATTTTTTTAACTGTAGGCTAGGGGATAAAACAAATTGCAGAGGCGAGAAGACACAACATAGAGCCATGAAATTTTTAGAAATGCTTGGTAGGGTAAAAAAATAGACCTTGGGATAGATTTAGCCAAATTTGTATGCATAGGAAAATTTGGGTAACAGTTTGAGTGGTTCTTGTTTTGATCAGGATACTCAAGAAAGTAACAAATCTACATGTGTATTTTCAGGTTTGCAAATGTTAAATGAATTGTTAATTAATGATTCATTTTCAGATTTAAATAGTGTTGGTAAAGGTTTTGATCAACAAGAAGACTCAAATTTTGTGCAATCATGTTTTGACTTGGATGGTTTGCAAGTTATTGTTATGACTGAGATTGAATCCTTAATGCAAACTATCATCCAAACTAGTTTTGACTTCAGCCATGTAAAGGGGATGAAATATTTTCCTTTTCATCTTGTTAGCAGTGATAGAGAGTGTGAAAGCTTTGTGTTACACAATGGTCAGTGTTCTCAGTATTGGGGTGACTTCTAAACAGCTAATAACATGGAGGATGTTGATTATTTGTTATTTGATATGCTAAAAATATTGGGCAACATGTTGGATCAAGTTGCAAGAAATGATAAGCATCGCTTACCCCTAACCCATGGAAATGAGAATCATGTGTTTGAAAAAGGTAAACAATGGTTTCATTTTGAGGCTTTGAGCCTTTCCAAATAGTGTATAAATTGTACAGTTTCTTTCTTTTAGTTGTGTGGTTTGTTTCTTTCAGCAAGGTTCCCGGTTTTTGAGAAAGAAAAAAGGTCAGTTTTCATTTTTTGAGTGGTTTTCTCTACCAAAGATCCTGAATCCTATGCATGCCCATAGGGGGCATGTGTCCCCAACTAGAGCCATTGTTGGTACTCTAAAATATGGATTGATTTCAGAGTCAAGTTTCAGAGGATTTTATTAAACCAAAGTTTGTGCACTTCAAAGAATAGTTTAAAAGAGCTGAGTTCAAGAGCATATAAAAATGGGCTTGATTAATTTCATGAGATACAGCTTAGGGAATGGATTCAACACCTTTTTTTTGACATATTCAGTGGGTTCCAATCCTAAACAAGGGATATGAAATGTTTAGGAGGTAGCCATTTTGAGGTATTCACCTAGATCTACATTTTGCCTAAGTGTGAAATCATTGTAACAGACCCTATTTGCATTTGAATATCTTGTGCCCAAAAATGTTTCATGACCTACAACTTTGAAGATGTTTAGTATGCATATCAAAGAACCTATGTTCAAATTTTTAAGTCATTTTGAATCCATTTGATTAGGTTTCAAACCTCTCAAAGTTGGTAATTTGTTGTTGTCATGCACTTGTGTAATTGTGTAGATTTCTAGAAGGGCCGGTTTGACCAATCATATCTTTTCCCTAGGTGACCCAATTGAAAAAATTCCTCTTGCACTATTTTCCAGTGGTCAATTAATTCTTGTGTTTCAATTTTTAGGCCATGATGAATCTGTTTGCCTAGTTTGCCAATCTGATTCTGTTTACAGTTTCTAACATCTTAATGAGGATCAGTTGCACAGTTTAGTCAGAGGCCCTATTCGAATGAATGCATTAAGTGCCATGTGATTGATCAAGATGTTCTAGTTGTTGCATCATATTTTAGGCATAAGAAATAATTTTCACACCAATTTTCAGCTCCCCACGTGCCTGTTTGACATGTTTGCCAGGGCCATTCAGTTTGTAGATTGCTAAAGTTTCTTCAGTAGTGCATAGTTCAATTTTTTGAGTAGCTCACTTTGGGATCTTGCCAGTTGCACCTGAATCAAGGTCAAGAATAATTTAATGGTGTTCCATGATGTATACATGAAGATGATTCACCTTGATGAGTTTCAGACTATGATGAATCTGATTGATCTCTTTTCTCGATCAATTCCAAACCCAATTCCTACGGTTTCACTATCTTTCAGTTCAGGATGTTCTGAGGGCATAACTTTGGAGATTAATTTTTGATAGCAGGTTGACTTTGTATTGGATCTAATCAAAGCCTTGTCTTATACATATATGAAAGATCATCTACCCAGAGTTTTAGGCTGTGAAGGTTCTGTTTGATAGGTTTGCAAGATCAGTAAAATGATGTTCAATAATGATAAAAAGTGCGGATGGAATAATTCTTTAAAGTAGCCATTTTCAGAAATTCATAGCTTTTGAGTGGATGAACACCTTCAGTTGATGATTATTTTGTTGCAATCTCTTTGATGGTTCTTCTACCAGTTTTAGTGCCTCATCTCCAGTTTGTGGTTTGATTTTTTTAGATCATCTCTTTCCGAGGCAGTCGGTAGTATTTTAAGTTTGTCCTTTTTTAGCATTTCTGAACAGACATTTTTTACCTTTAAAATCTCTCACCTCATTCATTTTTGGGTGAAGCCATTTGGCAAGATGTTTGTCTATGGTATAAAGTCTGTGTCTACCAACTTTCAGCTTCTAGCAACAAGTTTTCACAAGTGATTTAATGGCACGATTAAAAGCAATTTATTTAGTTTGGCGACTGGCAAAGTGATAAAAATTGAAGTTCTTTTAAAGTTGCCTGGTTGTTCGAATCGAATCCAATTGTTGATGCTAGTCATTCTGGATGTTTTTTAGGGCTGGTTGATTGAGTTCCAAAATATTTAGGGCGGGACCTGCTTGGGGTCCAGCCTGCCTCACCATTTTTAAAGAGCATAATTCTAGAATCTGACTTTTGATACCTTAGATAGAGATGTATTGCCATCAGTGGGAGTGTCTATCTTATGATGGAAATAAATTTCAAAGGTGAAAAGGAGTATACAGAAATAGATAAGTGTACATTTCTTAATTAAGGAGCCTAGGCATTTTGATGAAGGGTGCTCCCCTTTATACCATAAACATATAACAGAAACAGAGAAACAACAACAATATGCAAGAATAGAAAATTGGCTTCTTATTATCTCCACAAATGTGGAATTACAAACTTTCAGAATTACAATATGCAAAGCCACATGGGCATTCCCTTACAATATTCTGTAGGACAAGCTTTGAATCATTACCCAAATCTACCCAGAACTGCCCTAGACAACACTACGGACCTTCTTTATATAGGCAATTTCCACCGCCCGAGAAGGTTCCAGAAATTTAGCCCTTAGCACCGACCAAACTTAGAATTATTTTATTTTACAATTTATTACATCAAAGTCGGCTCAAAATGACTTTTGAAACCCAAACAAAAATTTTGAAGAAAAATTATTTTCCACCATTTCAGGTGACCCAACTTCCGAAGAACATAAGTCATCGTCAGTTGACCTGATTGACTATTATAAACCCATTCTAGAAACGCCACGAAGCGCTCTACAGGCTTGACCTGCACAAGCGCCCGTCACCCAAATTTTTAAACTCATCTGGGGCCTATAAAGCCTTCAAAAATGAGTTTGAAGTTTCTGTACCCTACTGCCAATACCGAAAATCTTCAATATCTTCAAAACTAGACCTGATCTAGCCATGAAACTTTACCGGAAGGCTCATATGACAGAGATGAACCTCCACATGCAAAATTAGAACATTTTGAGTTCTAAATTTTTGGAACCTTCTCGGGCAGTGGAAATTGCCTATATGAAGAAGGCTCCTAGTGTTCTCTAGGGAAGTTCTGGATAGATTTGGGTAATGATTCGAGGCTTGTCCTACAAAATATTGTAAGGGAATGCCCGTGTGGCTTTGCATATTGTAATTCTAAAAGTTTGTTTACAATTTATTACATCAAAGTCAGCTCAAAATGACTTTTGAAACCCAACTAAAAATTTTGAAGGAAAATTATTTTCTGCCATTTCAGGTGACCCAACTTCTGAAGACCATAAGTCATCGCCAGTTGACCCGATTGACTATTATAACCCCATTCTAGAAATGCCATGAAGTGCTCTACAGGTTTAACCCACACAAGTGCTAATCTCCCAAATTTTTGACCTCATCCGGGGCCTCTAAAGCCTTCAAAACTAAGTTTGAAGTTTTTGTACCCTGTTGCCAATATCGAAAATCTTCAATATCTTCAAAACTAGACTTGATCTAGCCATGAAACTTTACCAGCAGGCTGATACAACTGAGATGAACCTCCACATGTGAAATCAGAACATTTTGAGATCTAAATTTCTGGAACCTTCTCGGGTGGTGGAAATTGCCTATATAGAGAAGACCCATAGTGTTGTCTAGGGTAGTTTTCAGAAGATTTGGGTAATGATTTAAGGCTTGTCCTATAGAATATTGTAAAGGAATGCCCATGTGGCTTTGCATATTGTAATTTTGAAAGTTTGTTTAGAATTTATTACATCAAAGTTGGCTCAAAATGACTTTTGAAACCCAAACAAAAATTTTGAAGGAAACTTATTTTTTGCCATTTCAGGTGACCCAACTTCCGAAGACCATAGGTCATCGCCAATTGACCCGATTCACTATTATAACCCCATTCTGGAAATGCCATGAAGTGCTCTAGAGGCTTAACTTGCACAAGCACCCGTCACCCAAATTTTTGACCTCATTTGGGGCCTCTAAAGCCTTCAAAACTGAGTTTTAAGTTTTTGTACCCTACTGCCAATACCAAAAATTTTCAATATCTTCAAAACTAGACCTGATCTAGCCATGAAACTTTACCGGCAGACTGATATGACTAAGATGAACCTCCACATGTGAAATCAGAACATTCTAAGATCTAAATTTCTGGAACCTTCTCAGGTGGTGGAAATTTCCTATATAAAGAAGGCCCGTAGTGTTGTCTAGGGTAGTTCTGGGTAGATTTGGGTAATGATTCGAGGCTTGTCCTACATATTATTGTAAGGGAATGCCCATGTGTCTTTGCATATTGTAATTTTGAAAGTTTGTTTACAATTTATTACATCAAAGTCAGCTCAAAATGACTTTTGAAACCCAAACAAAAATTTTGAAGGAAAATTATTTTTCGCCATTTCAGGTGACCCAACTTTTGAAGACCATAAGTCATTGCTAGTTGACCTGATTGACTATTATAACCCCATTCTGGAAATGCCACGAAGTGCTCTATGGGCTTAACCCATGCAAGTGCCCATCACTCAAATTTTTGACCTCATTCGGGGCCTCTAAAGCCTTCAAAACTGAGTTCAAAGTTTCTGTACCCTGCTGCCAATACCAAAAATCTTCAATATCTTCAAAACTAGACCTGATCTAGCCATGAAACTTTACTAGCAGGCTGATATGACTGAGATGAACCTCGACATGTGAAATCAGAACATTCTGAGATCTAAATTTCTCGAACCTTCTCGGGTAGTGCAAATTGCCTATATAAAGAAGGCCCGTAGTGTTGTCTAGGGTAGCTCTAGGTAGATTTGGGTAATGATTTGAGGCTTGTCCTATAGAATATTATAAGGGAATGCCCATGTGGCTTTGCATATTGTAATTTTGAAAGTTTGTTTACAATTTATTACATCAAAGTCAGCTCAAAATGACTTTTGAAACCCAAACAAAAAATTTGAAGGAAAATTATTTTCCACCATTTCACGTGACCCAACTTTCGAAGACCATAAGTCATCGCCAGTTGACCCGATTGACTATTATAACCCCATTTTGGAAATGCCACAAAGTGCTCTACAAGCTTGATCCATGCAAGCACTTGTCACCCAAATTTTTGACCTCATCTGGGGCCTCTAAAGCCTTCAAAACTAAGTTTGAAGTTTTTGTACCCTACTGCCAATACCAAAAATCTTCAATATCTTCAAAACTAGACCTGATCTATCCATGAAACTTTACCAGTAGGCTAATATGACTAAGATGAACCTCCACATGTGTAATTAGAACATTTTGAGATGATATGACCAACTTACTAAAAATAGTAAGTTTCCATTAATAGCAGCCCTACACAAGATAGCCCTTATTGAATTGAAAAATAGAAATATTTTTGGGTGGTGAAAGATTTCTCTTACACCCAAGATTCTCCTGCATCAGACACCTGAGGTAATTTGAGAAGTGACCCTGTTACGAATCAAGTGTGCAGAAGAAAACCAAGATGGTTAACCTCCTCCTTTGTTAACCATGATGAATCTTCAATAGGTCATCCTTTCCACTTGACCAAATATTATTCATATGTCTTGTTCCTTGTGCTTCTGCCAACATGACTTTTCAGTATGTCTTCAATCTCCTTGGTATCTGAACTACTTGCTGGAATACTCTAATGTGCCACTGTGATCTCATCTTCAACACTTCCTTCATGATACTCTGTCAAATCTAAAATGTTAAACACTGGTGAAATATGCAGCTCACTAGGCAATTCTACCTCATATGCATTTCCTAAATCATACTTCTTCAGTATCTTACATGGTCCAAACTTCTTCATTTTTAGCTTGTTATATGTACCAACTGGAAACCACTCCTTTTGCAAATGAACCATGACTTCATCCCCAACCTAAAATTCATTATGCCTCCTTTTCTCATCTGCCTTAGCCTTATACTGCGCGTTCATCTTATTAATGTGCTTCCTCACCTCCCCATGGATGTTCTTCAAATGCTCTACAAAATCCTCAGCTTCAGTACTACTTATTTCTCTTTTATCTATCTTTCTCAATTCAGATGCATTTCTTGGACTATTTCCATATACAATCTAGAATGGTGATTTACTAGTGCTCCTGTTGACAGAATTATTGTATGCAAATTCTACCTGTGGTAAAATGAAATCCCATCCTATTGGCTTGTCTCCAACCAAACATCTCAGCAAATTTTCCAAACTTATATTCACCACCTCTGTCTATCCATCAGTCTGTGGATGATGTGATGAACTGAACTTCAAATCTATCTTCAACTTTTTCCACAATGTCCACCAAAAATATCCAACAAACTTAGTATCTCGATCTGAAGCTATGGTCTTTGGGAAACCATGTAGTCTCACCAATTCTCTAAAAAAAAATTCTGCTACATGAACAACATCATTAGTCTTCTTGTAGGGAATGAAATGTGTCATCTTTGAAAATCTGTCAACCACCACAAAAATTGAATCATGTCCTCGCTGACTCCTCGGTAAACCAAGAACAAAGTCCATACTGATATCCTCCCAAGGCTTCTCTGGTATAGGTAATGGCTGATACAACCCTATATTTTTCTTCACTCCTTTCACCATCTAACATATTCTGCAACTCTGTACAAACTTCTTCACATCTTGTTGCAACTGTGGCCAATAATAATTCTCACCAACTAAAGCAAGGGTTTTATCATGACCAAAATGTCCAGCCAATACTCTACTATGCTTCTCTTTGATGAGATTCTCCCTCATAGAACATCGTGGAATGCACAACTGACTCCCTCTGAATAGCATATCATCCTGGATGATGAAATTCAGCCATTTCATCCTATCTAGAGTAATAGGTTTTGTACAAGCTTTCCAAGCTTCACCAAAATTAGGATCCTCTAGATACAAATTCTTGAGTTCCTTGAACCCAACCACTTCAATTTGCATTTATTTCATCAACAGTTACCTTCTACTAAGAGTATTCGCAACCCTGTTAGACTTTCCACTACTATGTTTCAAAATAAATGTATAACTCTTCAAAAATTGAACCCATTTCAAATGCCTCTGATTCAACTTTCCTTGACTATTCAAATTTTGCAAAGCTTGATGATCAGCATACAAAACAAACTCCTTAGGAAGCAGATAATGTCTTCACTTCTTTAATGCCTGAACTATAGCATAAAATTCCTTATCATAAACAAAATACTTCCTCTTGGCATCATTTAACTTCTCACTGAAATAAGCAATAGGTTTACCTTCTTTTCTCATAACAGCTCCTATTGCAATACCACTAGCATCACAATCTACTTGAAACACCTTATTAAAATTTGGAAATGCTAAAATAGGTTTTTCTATAACTTTTTGTTTTAACAATTGAAAACTCTTTTCTACCCCATTAGTCCACTTAAACTCTTTTCTATCCCCTCTCATTGTTTCAGTCAAGGGTCCACAAATACTACTAAAATTTTTGATAAACTTTCTATAAAAGTGAGCCAAACCATGAAATGATCTACCTCAGTAGCACTCCTTGGAGTAGGCCATTCAAGGATAGCATGTACCTTCTCTAGGTCCATTTTTAGAACTTCTGCTGAAACTACAAATCCTAAATACACTAACTCTTTCTTCACAAAACTGCACTTCTTCAAATTAATCAACAATTTCTCATCTCTTAGCTTCTGAAACACCATATGAATGTGCATCATACGTTCCAAAAATTTCTTGCTAAAGATCAAAATATCATCTAGGTAAATAATGACAAACTTGTCCAGAAATTATTTCAGAACCTCATTCATGAGCTACATGAAAGTGCTCGGTGCATTCGTTAGCCCAAAAGGCATGACTAACCACTCATACAATCCTTCTTTTTTCTTGAAGGAAATATTCCATTCATCTCCTTCTCTGATCTGAATCTGATAATATCCACTCTTCAGATCTATCTTTGAGAAATACACAGCTCCATTCAAATAGTCCATAATATCATCCATTCATGGCAATGGAAACCTATACTTGATTGTGATCTTGTTTATTTCTCTTGAATCTATACACATCCTCCAATCTCCATTCTTCTTTGGTGCTAATACTATTGGTACAACATAGGGACTCAGACTCTCACAGATCAATCCTTTCTGCAGAAACTCATGTATTTGTCTGATTAATTCCTCACTTTCTGCATGTGTCATTCTATGTGGTGCCTTATTCGGAAAACTCACTCATGGGATCAAGTCCATCTGATGACTGATCTTCTTGACTGGTGGTAATCCATCAGGCACATTATCAGATACAATATCCTGAAACTCATCCAACAAATCTACAACTTCTACAGGAACATCTTCTACTTCCTCCTTACAAGCTTTTCGAATTAAAGCAAAACACACATGCTCATGCCTCATACCATCTAGGAACTTTCTTCCATCAACAAAATTTATTCTTGCACTACCACATACCTTTTCTTCTATTTCATTCAATGTCTTTAGCTTATGTCGCATTCCATCCTTTGTCATGGAATAGGTATTTGCATGACCATCATGTACAACACATCTATCAAATTGCCATGGTCTACCCAACAACATATGACATATAACCATAGATATGGTATCACACAGTACCTCATCTTGGTACCCGCCAATCTTGAACTTCACTAGGTATTGTTCATTGACCATGACCTTGTGGTCATCCATTACCTAGACAATCCGATATGGATGTGAGTGCTTCTGTCTCTTGAGCTTCAGCTTTGTCACCATCTTTTCTGACACCAAATTGTCAGTTCTTCCACTATCAATAATCACATCACAACACTTACCCTCACACTTGCACCTGGTGCAAAACATGCTCCTCCTTTGTTTAGGTTCATTCTCACCACTCCGCAGGACTCTTTTGTTAATCAACATTTCTCCTCTTTCAGCATCTTCAGAATGTGATGATCTGGCATCTTCATCTACATGTGCAACTCTAGCCTAGCCTTCATTTCTCCTATCTATCCTTCCTTGGTGTTACGGACATTCAAATGCCCTATGACCTTCTTCTACACAATTAAAACATGTTCCACAAAAGCCTCCTCTTCCAGATCCTTGTCCTCTTCCTCTTCCTCTCTGATCTCTAGTACTCTGATCCTAGAAGTGATTGGAATTGTTTCCTCTCTGATTTTGGCTACTACTGGCCTCATCCTTCTTTTTCAGATCTTCATTTCGGCCACCATATGACCACCCACCAGATCTTCCACCATGACCTCTTCGATTTTGTCTACTCTCAAACTTCTTGTTCAACTTTTCCTCTACTTTTAGGGAAAACTAGTATGACTCCTCAATACTGTTCATTTGAACTAGATTCAACTCCTCCTGAATGCTTGGCCTTAACCCATTAAGGTATCAGGAAACTTTCTCATTATCAACTTCTGCACGGCCTGTTCTGATGAGGAGTTGATAGAACTCCTCTATATACTCCTAAATAGATCTTCCTGCTTGCTTCAAACTTTGCATTTTCTTTAGTAGGTCAAGCTCATAATCAATAGGAATGAACTATCGCTTCAATTTATCCACCATCCAATCCCATCTTGTGATTTTATCTTTCTCTCTTCTATTTCACTCCAATTGAATTTCTTGCCACCAGATCTTTGCATGACCTTTCAGTCTAGCCTTCACAAATTTGACCCTATCAGGATCCTCAACGTCTTCATACTCAAAATATTCCTTACATTCATTGATCCAGTCGATCAATTCCTCTAGGTTAAGATTTTTAGAAAATGTAGGAACCTCAATCTTAGGTCTTTTCCCAATCTTGGAAATGGCCCAAAAAAGTCTTTCTTCCTCCTGGTTCACAATTTTAGCTTCTCTGTCTTGATATTCTTCTTCGGCTTGATCCTCACTTTTGTCTCTGACATTAAAATTCATTCCTCTATGAATCTCTTCTTGCAATGCTCGCACTTATCTCTGTAGCTCTCTAACCTCAAGTGTCATAGCACTAGCTCTTCTACCACGTTCTCTTCGTGGAGGCATTTTCATGATGCATGCTGAAACCCTAACCATGGTCCTAGCACAAACTACCTCGTAGTCAGTGATCTATTTACACACTCAAGAAATCCTGCTCTAATACCACTTGATGAAGTTTACTCTCCTTTATACCACAAACATATAATAGAAACAAATAAACAACAACAATATGCAAGAACAAAAAATTGGCTTCTTATTATCTCCACAAATGTGGAATTAAAAACTTTCAAAATTACAATATGCAAAGACACATGGGCATTCCCTTACAATATTTTGTAGGACAAGCCTTGAATCATTACCCAAATCTATCCAGAACTACCCTAGACAACACTACGGGCCTTCTTTATATAGGCAATTTCCACTGCCCGAGAAGGTTCCAGAAATTTAGCCCTTAGGGCTGACCAAACCTAGAATTATTTTATTTTACAATTTATTACATCAAAGTCAGGTCAAAATGACTTTTGAAGCCCAAACAAAAATTTTGAAGGAAAATTATTTTCTGTCATTTCAGGTGACCCAACTTTCGAAGACCATAAGTCATCGCCAGTTGACCCGATTGACTATTATAACCTCATTCTAGAAATGCCATGAAGCACTCTATAGGCTTGACCTACGCAAGCACCATCACCCAAATTTTTAACCTCATCCAGGGCCTATAAAGCCTTCAAAACTAAGTTCAAAGTTTTTGTACCCTGCTGCGAATACCAAAAGTCTTCAATATCTTCCAAACTAGACCTGATCTAGCCATGAAACTTTACTGATAGGCTGATACGACTGAAATGAACCTCCGCATGTGAAATTAGAACATTTCAAGATCGTATGACCAATTTACTAAAAATAGTAAGTTTCCATAAATAGCAGCCCTACACAAGATAGCCCTTATTGAATTCAAAAATAGAAATATTTTTGGGTGATGCAAGATTGCTCTTACACCTAGGATGCTCCTGCATCACATTTTCTTTCAAAGGAGAACTAGTCTGTATTTCTTTTCCTTGTTTTTAATCTCAAGATGGTTGGTATGGCCATTGCTCATAACTTGAATAAGAGAGATTTTTGTTGTTTATATGTCCCCAAACATGAAAATTGGAACATGATGCAAATAGAACATTGTTTGAGAGTATCCAGTCTAGTTTGAAACACTATGAAAATAGTTGAAGTATTTAAAGATCTAGTTGTTTATTTTAAAGGTGGCACTTTCAGTACTAAAGGAGTGTTATAAGTCAAAAATAAAAGCCAAATTAAGAAATTGAATACATCAGATAACAATATCAACTGCGGGAAGGTAACCCAGAGAGCACATAAAAGTAGATGGACGTTCCATGAAAGAAGAGTGTGTTAGTATTAGAGGTGATGTGAAGTGGGAAACCAATCATAATGGTTACCAGCATACTAACGCATGAGAAAGAGACATTTTCTAGTGCTCTTCGCATCTATACATTTGAAGCTATGATGGGTGACTACAAAACATTGCGGGCTAGAACTAGCCACAATTTTGGGGGCTTGCATAGAGTTCATTTTAAGCTACATGTACTTTCCTTTTAGTGTATTATCTACAAACTACAAGAAGATGTGAGAAATGTTGTAGGCATTAAAAAATGTAATCATATACCATTTTCAATGGCATCCCTCAAATTTTGCATAGAACATATCTTGTTTGAGCTAATCCACATGGAGAGAACACTACTTTGGAAGTAGCTACTTTAGTCTTTGATTTTCTATTGCTAGTTCTATAAATCCAACACTCACTGGAGCTTTGCCATGCCTTCAAGGTTGAGCATTTAGTGGAAATGAGGAGGAAAAGGGGAGTTGTAGGCCCAATGGGGAATTGTAAATGCATAGCACGTGAAGGGGTGAGGTAAACTAGATGATCAGGAATGTGTGTGTTTGCCCATGAGAGCCGCACACTTCTCTTGTGTGTGCTCCATCTCATGTGTTTGTAGTACCAAGTGAAGATAAATAGGAGGCTTCCCAACACAAGAAAATGCACAATACATTTCACCAGGACCTTTGACCGATACCCATGCATTATATAATACATCATGTGCACAACGTTTAACATCTAGTAGGAAATTGGATCTGGTGTGTGCGAGCTTAGTTGGAGGAGGTCATCAGATATTTTTGTTGTATGTGGTTTGTCCCACATTCAGTGTGTTTAGTATCCTTAAAATACTTAAAACAAACAACACTCAAGAGTGATGTAAAGCAAGTAAGGAAAGAGGGGCTTCTACTTCTTTCACCTTGTGGGTCTACCTTGGGGCACGTGCACTAGCTGCACATGAGTGCCAAATAAATTTTGAATGATAAAGTATTATATGCAATGGGAATTTAGTCCCACATTGACATCGCCCAAGAAGGAAAAATAATTTATAAGGAAGGCCATACAATAGCTAAGTGTCTCAAGCGAATGCAAGTCAAAGGAGCTCTCTCATACGCAGGGAGATCGAGATGGACAGTGACATGGATTGGGGGCTCGGATGGAAGGTACTGTAATTTTGACAAAAGTGAATATGCAGGCTTGTTTAACACCTTAGGATGCGCACCCAGATCAATGATCATCACTAAACCACTTGGATGGAGTTGCAAGGAAGATACCTTAGTGGTATAGCGATAGGGTGACAAGTGTCACCTGATGACATGGCCAAAATCATATAGTCAGATGCATAGTGGATCACAGATCCCAATTAGAATGTGACACCTAGCAAAGGACAGTGACAAGGTAGTGATGGAGCATAGCTTGCATAGCTGGTCAGCTGCCTTGGGATGCCTGCTGATCTGACGGTCATCGCTATTCTAAGGATGAAAGATGCTCACTAGTTAACCATTGCAGTATGGCAACAAGGTGACACATGTCCTGAGATGAGGCTGACTAGCTAACCAATGAGGGATTGCCATGTGGTGCATGGGCCCATAGTGAAAATGCAAATGTCTGCATAAATATCAATTTTGAATTAATAAAGTCTATAATATATAAAGATTGAAAAATTTGAATAATACAGGCTGCTCATGGAAAATGATGTATAAGGCTTTAGTTTTATCAGAATATATCAGTATTCTATGTTTTCAGAATTGACTTAGAATGAGGAATGCAATGGTGGCATTTATTTTTAGTTTTGACAAAGTTGGTGAGAGTAGTAATGGACTATGTTTTCTGGGTTGAGATTTGGGTAAATATGCAGATATTTTGTAAAGATGTTTCTAGATTGTCAATAATGTCAATTTTGTCTAGGATATTTTAGTAAGTCTTAGGGTTGATTGTGTTGCCCTAAAAATGCCCTAAATGATATTTTCTTGTTGCATCCTTGTTCCTATAAGAAGATTTTGTAATCATTTAGAAGGTGCTGGCTGGAAATTCTTGACACAGGAAGCTAAAAAACTAAGTGTGTATCCTCAGTCTAGATTGTAACATGTTCTGCTAGTTGTATCAATACTAGGGAGAAACCTTATGTATCTTTTGCATATTGTCTATGATATTACTAAATCAATTCGTAATACAAGCATTTGAGTCCACATAGTCAATATAGTTTCTCATTCTTGGATCTCTCCTTTAGTTGTTCTTGATGAATTATAAGTTTTCCAACTCATTGCATTAGGTTACTGGTGTATATGTTTTATCTCTCAACCTTGATCTAGGATCATGTTAAAAATTGTTGAGTGAAGCATAGATTCATTTGGTCCAATCAGGAAGGATATTTGTAAGAACTATAAGAGATTTTTAACTATGTTTATGGCTTGGATTCTCAAATGAATTTAGTAGTTGTTCTTGTATTTCATGTCTTCTTTAGGTGTGATCCCCAATGGATAAGGCACTGATCATAAGCTAGTATCCCCTGTGCTATTACATGCATTGCATGGTTGTTTACATTCTGCAAGAAGTCATAAATCACTACCAGTCTTTTACATTTTATTTACTTTATATGTTGTTCTACCTAGTGATGGAGAGTCAATGAGTAATAGGTTGTTACTTAGTACTTTCTCACTATTATCTATTGTAAGATCCAGTATTGAATAAGTAATAAAGATGAATCTATTGGATCAGGTGCACCCACCTTGGTTTTGCAGAGCCAAAAGTGAAGAGGGCAGTCTTGTCCCTATAGTTGGTCTAGTTGCTTATAGATTTCCTATATTTGGAATTAACCATGCCTTAACATTAGTCATAGGCATATTGGTATCTCAAGGAGTATAAAATCTTTTGAAGAACCAACAGGTCCTTGAATATTAGGTATTGTTCCTCACATAGGAAATATATATCTGTATCATCCCCTCTATACTATTATCTACGATATGACAAAGTAAAACTTTGCAAAAATATATTGTTATGTTTGTATTTGTAAGGCCACTACATAAGGATGGAATTTGAATATAATTGTTAAATTTATGAGTTAAAACTAACTAAAATATCTCTAAATTTACATCCAACATAATATTCACAATCAACAAATATCTAGAAACCTAGAATAATTGTACTTCTTCCAACTTGTGGTTAAGCTAAAAATTGTGGCATTTAAAGTCAATCATTTCCATTGGGCATTTCCATTTAGCATATAGATGGTAGTGCAATCACCTATAATTGGTCTAGTAGAACTTGAACCCATTAATTTTGATCGAATTGCCTCAATTAAAATCCTAAATCTCAAAAGCATAATTACTAGACACAATTGTGTAGAGTAACCCTCAAAAATCCCCTTTGTATAATTAAATCAAAAAATCAAAAATATTATATATCAAGCTTATACTATGGTCTAATTTCTAGAGCTTGCAAATTTATTTAATTGCTGAAACCTTTCTTTTAATATAAAGTTCCCAAACTTTTATTCAAAGAACACATTCACATGTGTGCACATACTTAATATTGATTAATTGTCAATTAAAAGGTATTTGTGCTTTCAAATTGCTATTTTGTCTTATTCTACTTAAGATTCCTTTTTCCTCTTAAATTTCACCATTCATCTCAGTCACTCATTTTATTGCATCTTAATCTCCACCCTCCATTCTTGAGGCAATTCCTTTAAAAGGAAGCGCTTCCTTGGCTCCAAGGTTCCATCTTGATTATTGTTGAAGTCCATTCTCTTGAATTCTAAGGTCTTAATCTTGATCATTTTGCATCTTAATCTTGATTATTTTGACATTCTAGCTTTCTCTCATTCTTAGTTTCCTTTTGCTAATTTTAATCTTAGTTTCTCATAGATAGCTTCATTTCTAGCTTAATCTTTCATTTTCTAACCTAGTTTCCTTTCTTTCATTTCTTCAATACAATAGTTTTTGAATCTTCATTCTAGAATACTAGTTTCTTGCATACATTCTTATCTTAATCTCTCATTCTAGCTTTCACTCTTGTATTTCATATCTAGATTTGCATATTTGAATCTTCCATTTTGGAGTATTCGAGTCACTAATTCTCTATTCCAAATTGATGAGCATCATGAGACGGATTAATCTCACTTCATCTAGGAAGCTATGAGCCACTACTTGAGATTTCCTCTTTCATGGATTCTCTCAAGTGCAATAGTTCATAGAAGTGTGTCACACTTTAGATAACACATATTTGGCACCCACCATGGGGCTAAACATTCATTTTTTAGCTCTATTTCTTGTATTTTTAGCTTTTTAGTCTCCCATGTTCATAACTTTGTTTTTGCAGGCTAGAGAATCATACAACATTCTAGATCATACCTAGATGACAATCCAATATACTACCAGGAAAAATTTCCCATTTCTAAGAATATCATTCTTCTTCTCTAAGAAATATTTCTTCCTTCCCAAAGAAATATCATTCTTCTTCTCTGGGTATATCATTATGCATTGAAATATCGTCTAGCCTCTATATGGTATATCATACGATTTTATGATAGACTGATTAAATGTCATCCAAATTTAATTTATGTTACAGTCAGAATTTTTAGCCATGTTTTCTTGTTCTTTCTTGCATTTTTGGATTTTTTGGTTTCCTAACTGTAACTAACAAGTGATCTTGTCGGGTTATTTCTTTTATTTTGCATATATTTTGTGCCCCAACTTGTGGTTTTGTAGGATTCTCTTGCCAAAGAGATCAACATTCTCATGACTACTAATGTTTTGTGATGTGGAATGCTTGTCAAAGACTCAATCTTGAAACTAATAATTCTATTTCTCTTGTACATTACCTTGGAGATACAAATCAACATTGTCTTTTCTTACATTTGGTTTTCTAGGAATCTAGCTTAACTAGAAGGCTTCTTGTCTTATGATTAGTTGGGTAGTAGGAGAGTATGCTCTTTTCATTTTGGAAAATTAGAAATCTTGACCTACTTAGTTGATCGCTTGCAATGAGTCTTAGGTAAATGAACATGTGCTTGATGTTTTTGGGAGACACTATGGAGTAGGAGCATATTCTCTTTTCCTCATGTAAAATTAGAAATCTAGAACTCCACTAGCTATCTATTTTCTTTCTTGCATTTACCTTTAGAGGCTTGTCAAGAGATAAATCTTTAGAGAACAACCCAAGTAGGGATCAAGCGAACCTAGCTGCTCCATGCCACTATAATAAATTTTTTCCTTCAATCTAAAGAAAGGGAATACTTATCTTTTTTTTTACTTCTAATGCTTCTTCATATGTAGGGCCCAATTTCGTTAATCTTGTTAAGAAAGACTACATTTTATTGGGTGCTTGTAGGGACTTCTTGGTCTAAATATTGTTTACAAGACTACAAGGGGAGTACATTCACTTTGTGTAGGACTGAGATGTCTAAACAATTCTTGTGATACTATGCATTTTGGGTTCTTGTAGGGCTATAGGCCTTAATTTCTATAGTGAAAATACAAGGGACACAGATGAACAAATATTCTTTCTAAACACCTTAGGACTTAGAGGCTAACCTTTTGGCTGTGTGACTTCCTTTGTGTAATGATTGATCCAAGTGTACTTTGCCTGGCTTACCCCAATATACTCACCATATGTACTCCCTTGGATTTGAATCTGTGACAAAGCCAAAATCACTTTTTGTGAGGTAAAGGAGTATCAAGTTGTGGGAAAAGGTTGAAACACTTCTCTCTTGACCTTAGGTAGTTTTTCTTGATATGTTTTAATGTGCTAAGACCCATTAAAACATTTATGGAACATACAATTGATAAAATTGACACACTATTATACCTTGCAAGAACTCACTTATGCTTTGTTGGAAATTTGGCTGATTTGGTTGCATAGATGTTGTCATTATTGAAACATATGATCTACATGAAGATCGTACAGGTCAAAGAGCTAGTATGTTAGAGCGTTGCAAAATTGTCTAAGTATGAGAAACTATGTTTTTACCAGTGAACTTGAAGACAATTTTTGTTTGTGATGTTGACTGGAGTAAGTTTAGTGCTTGGACACTTGAACATAGACTCTATGGTGACTATTGAAGACTCATCTTAGAGCACAAGTCATTATGCCATGTATGGAAGAAGATATGACAATTTTTCTAAAGATAGTGTTAAGCCGACAAGACAGAATATGAAGACATAATTGATAAAGAGTTAAGGGATTATTTTATTTATCAAAATAATGAATTAAAAATATAAAGGGATGACATACTAGATGTTAACCCTTGGGAAAAGTTATTTTTTAATATGATAGCTGACTGAAAAGTTATTAGCCTTAATAACTTGTATAAATGTAATTATAAATTGTAAGAACATAATCAAGAAGTTATATGATGTGAGATATATGATGTATATATAATAGAGATAGTGAAAGAGCATCAAAGAGATATTGATGCAAGAAGTATAAGGTTATGTACCTTGACCTAATTTTTTAATTAGTAAATATTGTACATTACTTGTTTGGGCAGTGGGCTCATCTAGTAAACACATTTTGTATGGACAACTCCTAATAGGGTTGAGGCTTCTAACAAGGCCTATAGTCCCTTAATCAAGACTGAGACACTATATGCATGTAATAGACTCCTAATAGGGTCAACATCCTTAACATGAAACTTTTGATTAGTGGATCTTTGTGGGTACCATCTATTAGAAAGTAAAGTCCACCAAGATAACTAAGAGGGGGGGGTGAATCAGTTATCAGATAATTATAAATTTTATCATCTTCAATAGAATTAAACCATATAAGAAATATAATTACCAACCATAGAAAGATATTCATACACTATAACACAAAAACACAAAATATGTTGACTAGGGAACCTCTTGATCAAAGAGTAAACCCCGGTGGGCATGATGCCCACAAAAGATGCACTAATATGAATATTCCTTGTGAAAGGATGGAATCTATTAAGAGTCTTATGAAATACATTCAGTACATATGAATCCCTATTAGGAGATTTTGAATACCTGTTGAAAGATTCTAACCCTATTAAGAGTCATGGAAGACAAAAGGACCCACTGCCCAAACAACTTCAAGGTAAGATTACTGAACACACTGTCCAAATAATATTTACATTACTCAAAAAAATAATATGTTACATCTTCTTTGACTATGCCAAACTACACTCACTATTACATCAGATCTAAATTTCAGATCTCTGTACCTCACATGTCTTCCTTCACAAATTCACTTTCATACTTAGCTCTTTTCTTCACTTCATGCATACAGCATCACACACAGCCATTGCTACCATATCATAATTGAAAACTTACACACTAAAACAAGGAAATACATTCCTTCCTTTATACCACACTGAAATAATTACAAATGAGTCGGTATACAATTAAAAAATAAAAGTTTCCACACGCTACAAATTTACACAAAACTTTTAGCTTCCAAATACAATAAATCTTCACTCGTGTGACCTCAAAGTCTACACTATCATCCATGTTACTATCAATGTGTCTTCAACTTCCTTTTAACTATGCAAAACTAGATTCCATCCCAATTAGGAGGTATCATCCGATTTCCACAAACCGCTACTCAGGAACACTACCTGAATACTACTTCCACCAAAATGATCATAACTTGGATGAATAAATGAATTACTATCTATGCTCTTAACCATAGACATATAATACATCAAAGAGTATAACCTCAAAATTGCATAGCTCCAACTGTAGTAACCCACGTGTGCTAATCCAAACTCTATCTGCTTCTCTACAAGTCTTTGGTAAATCATTGTGTTGACATCAGTGAGAAACATAGTCATGAATGCAACAACAACTGCTACAGAATGGCTTCCAAGCATTTAGCATTCATTCCTAACAATCTCCACCATTGGCATTGATGGCAACATAGATGAAAAAATCCAATGTTCCAAAAATCCAATACCGCAACACTGCTTCTTCAAATCCTCTTCATGAATCAAATCTTGCTTCTTTATCCTATTCAATTCTCTCCAATAGATGTCTCAGATGGTTTTCATGTATACTTCTCCCCCATTGACATCAATGATAGAAATTTCATCACTATGTCAACAACAACTCAATGTTAAAAGACACTTTTAAGAAAATACATTTACTAGAGTCCTCATGACTCAGCTCAGATACACATACTCCCCCATAGAGGAAGTACCAACATCCAGTCCAAAAGAAAGATAAGGCTCATATACCATTGGATGAATGCAACCAACTGCATCACTTTTAAAAAGTAGGCTTTGGCATAACCCCAAGCATACCTCTCAGATACTCAAATGTATCCTTAGGTAAAGGCTTTGTGAATATATCTGTTATCTGTTGCTTTGTACTTATGTACTCAAGTCTGACTTCTTTCTCAGCAACTTTCTTTGTTACAACATGATACTTAATTTCTATATGCTTTGTCTTAGAATGTAATACAAGAGTCTTAGACATACTAACTGTACTAGTGTTGTCACAATGTATGACAAAAGGCTCAAAAAATTTTATTCCAATATCCTTGAACATTTGCTTCATCCAAATTATCTGGTTACAATTTTTTTCTACTGCTACATATTCTGCTTTTGTTGTTCTTTGTGAGATACAATTTTGCTTCTTTCTTACCCAAGAAACTAATCTTCCTCCAAGGAAAAATGTGCCACCACTGGGGCTTTTCTTATCATCAACACTGCCTCCCCAATCAACATCTGTATATGCACATAGGGTAAAATCATCAAATTTTTCATACCATAGTCCGTAGTCCATTGTGCCTCTTAAATATCTCAGTGTCCTCTTTACTACTACATAATTTGATTATCTAGGTTCAGCTTGAAATCTTGCTACAATTCCAATTGAATGTGCTATATCAGGTCTTGTATGAGTCAAATACTACAATCTTCCAATCATAGATCTGTATTTCTTCTATTCTACTGCAAGAGTCTCATTTGTGCTAGATAGCTTATGTCTGGTTACCATAGGTGTTCCAACTGGTTTACAATTCTCCATTTCAAATCTTTTCAACAAGTCATTCAAGTACTTTGTCTGACTTACAAAGATACCATCATTATTTTGTGTTATCTATAATCCCAAAAAGTATTTCATTTCACCAATCATACTCATTTCAAATTCAGTCTTCATTTCATCAATGAATTTGTCACTAGCTTCATCTCTCCTCCAAAGATAATGTCATCAACAAAAATAACCATAACTAACAAACTATTTTCAATTTATTTTGTGTATAGATTGCTATTAGTTGTTCCTTTTGTAAATCCCAATTTTAACAAATACTTATCTAGTCTTGCTTACCAAGTTCTAGGTGCTTGTTTAAGTCCATATAAAGCTTTCTTCAATTTACATACCACATCTCCTTCTTACGTTAAAGGAAAACCTTCAGGCTGCTCAATGTAGACTTCTTCTTCCAATTCTCCATTAAGAAATGTTGACTTCACATCCATCTCGTATACTTTGAATTTCTTGTAAGCTACATATGCCAAAAGCATTCTTACTACTTCAATTCTTGCAATAGGTGCAAAGGTTTTTTCATAGTCAATTCCTTCTTGTTGTGACTAACCCTTACATACCAATCTTTCTTTGTTTCTTACTACTTCTCCTTATTCATTCATCTTGTTTCTGAATACCCATTTAGTTCCAATAACATTCTTGTCTTTAGGTCTAGGGAGGAATTCCCATGTCTTGTTCTTTTCAATTTGATCTAGTTCTTCTTTCATAACATTAGTCCAACTTTCATCTTCACAAGCTTCATTAGTATTCTTAGGTTCAATTTGAGAAATCAAACATACCTATTCTTGTGCCTTATTTTGAGTTAGAACTCCTCTTTTGATGCTCCCAATAATCTATCCAAAAGGATGATTTCTTAACAAACTCTTGCTAGGTGTCACTATCTCAGATCTCTCTTTAGATGTAGGTTCTTCAATGACTTCACTATGGCTTTCATTCAACAAATCACTATCAATTTCATAAAATAATTTAGTAGATCTAGTGATAGGTTTAGGATGATTTTCTTCATCAGATTCATAATCAAACATTCTTTCTTGAATTTTGAACTTTTCATCAATTTTAATTTTTGTGCTTTCAACAATAGTCTTAGTTCTTTTATTTCAAAACATCTACATGCTTTGCTTTTCAAAGAATATCCAAGAAATATACCTTCATCACTTCTAGGATCAAACTGTCCAATATCATCATCTCTCTTTATATAACAGTTGCTTCCAAAAATTCTAAAATACTTAATTGAGGGTGCATGTCCAAACCATAATTCATAAGGTGTCTTGTCTGTGTCTACTCTGCTTTGTACTTTGTTCATTGTATACATTGTTGTGGTCACTGCTTCTCTCTAGAATATCTTTGCCAAATCATTTTCAATCAACATAGCTCTTGCTTCTTCAGTCACTGATATGTTCCTTCTTTTTGCAATGTCATTTTGTTTAGGTGTTCTAGGGGCTGAATACTGTCTCTTAATTCCATTTTCTTCAGAAAAGGTGTTAAACTCTCTAGAAGTAAATTCTCCACCTCTATCAGATCTCAAACATTTAATCTTCATTCTAGATTCATTCTCAACTTTATTCTTAACAATATTAAACTTATCAAATGCTTCTAATTTTTCTTTAAGAAATGCAATCCACATCATTCTTGTAAAATCATCAACAGGAATCATAAAATACCTTTCTCCATAGAATCCTCTAGTCCTGGCAGGACTGCTCAAATCTGTATGAACAATCTCTAGTGTCTCTGTAGATGTAAACTTATTACTAGGAAAATAAATTCTCTTTTGTTTAGCCATTACACATTCTTTGCAAATCATGTTAGTAGGCTTCATAATTTTAGGTAAATCTCTTATTGCAAGTGTAGTACTTACTTTCACAATGTTATCAAAGTTTATATGACAAAACCTTCTATGTGATAACCAACTATCATCAATCTTAGTAATCAGATATGTCATCTTAGTAGGATTCAACTGAAATACATTACCTCTAGTTCTAGATCTAGTTCCAATCAGATTTCCATTTTTATCCTTTATCACACAAGTTTTCTCAGTAAACCAAACTTGATATCCCTTATCAACTAACTGTCCAACACTCAAAATATTATGTTTCAATCCATCTGTTACTACCTGCAAAGAATTTTCATGGCTTTACCATTTTTTCTCTAGCCTCTGTATTCATTTTTCTGCCTCTAGTTTGAAACCCTTGGCAAAATATTCAAAAATCTAGCCGTTATAGTGAAAAAACCCTAAAATGCCTTGGCCCTGTTATATTTCTTGATTACCTTTTTTGGGCCACTTAAGTGATCATAAACACATGTGCACATTTTATTTCCCCATCGGTCACTTTTTTGCTTATTCCTCTGGCGGTTAGGTTTCACATTCAGCAATTACGCGACAGTGTGTGCGTGTATTCTCTAAGTCCTTGGCGGTTATATCTAAACATTATGCGACCCCACGAGTAGTTTATCTCTTCTTCAGTCACTAATTTGTGAAGTGCTGGGCACTATTTTATACAAGTGATACATGTGGACCTATGTTAGTGTAGAAGGCCGATGTGTCAAGCAGTTATTATTTGCCATGTGCTAAGTTTGAATCTATCAGCGGGCCCAGGTTTTTGGTTCCCTTTTGATCCAATGGTTGGCATGTAAGCGCATAGAATCTTTTATGCCTTTCAGATCATGCACCAACCATCCATTTCACCAGGTGTTTAGGTCAGTATAAATGGTGGGTCCAAAATGACATGTAGGTACAATTGGTGATTTGTGATTGGTCCATGATATAATATGCTGGCAGTTGTCAGTGGGACCTAGTTTTCAGCTTGTGAGAGGGTCCTAACATCTATAGAGAATCGACGGTGGGTATAAGTTCTTATGGGATGTGTCAGAGGTTTGAGATCTTACACTGGCCATTGATTTTACTTGTCTCAGAGGTGGTAAAATGAAGTGAGTCCACTACTACATGTACTCATTTGGCAGTCGCTCATTGGTTGATAGAGGATGATGTGGAGCTTGTTAGTGGGACCTAAGTCAGAGGGTTTGATCGATAGTTAGTGCATGATCTTATGGAATATTCTTGCTCAATGAAATCATATGCTAGCCATCCATTTTGATGCTGGAGGGTTAGTGGGTCCTATGTCAGAGGTGACTGGGTGGTTTTCAGCTAATGACATGTTGACAACTAGCACAAGTGGGCCTAGGTGGGGGTCTAGAGTTTGGCAATTCTGATAAAATTGTTTGGGGGCTCCGAAAAATTTTCAAAAGGCTTCGCTCATTCACACAAAAAGTTGGTGATGCTCCAAATCAACTAGTGATTCAGTGAACACTATGTTTGTGTAATCACTAAACTAACTAGCAAAGACATAAAGCATTCAACAAATGGTCGATTCCCTATAGTCACGAGTTCACTAAATATGACCGGGGTTGGTTATTTTTATTTGTTCACTAAGTCGCTGGGTTAAATAGTGGGTTAATAATTTCATTTTGCAAATAAGAAAAGCCTTGTCACATGGTCGCTAAAAGTTAACCTAGGGATATCTATTAAGTTAAGTCATGAAGCCCATGAAAAGAATAGGATCCGATGGTTGCGATATAAAGTTGATCCAGATTTAAATGTTGACCACCAATTTGCTACTAGCACTTTGGTACTAGCCGTTTAAATTCAATTTCAAATTTCTAGAGGGTTTCCAAGTGATAGAAAGGACTGAAATTGAATGCTTTTGCAGCCAAATTTGGTAGAATTGGTTTTGCTGACTATTGCAGTGTGGTCCAGGGTGTCCCATGATCGTTTGCAGAGGTCTGTACCATAAAGAAATGGGTTTTCTTGCTTGAGGTATGTTTCAGGTGAATAATCAGATTGTTTAACATGGTAGATTCATGATCTCCAGTACAGTACTTTGAGATTCTTCATAAATTGAGATCATTCTTGGATCTGATTGTTCTGATCACCTAGGTTTCCATCCTTGTAATAAATTTTTGACTGATTTGGTTGTTCTAGTGGGTGAAACCCTAACCCTAGTTATCCGAAGCTTGTTGCATCCTATTTTGGGGATTCTAAGATAACTAGGGGGTATATAATGTTGTATTTTTGTCTTAGTAGAGGTTCCAAAAAATTTCTTTTTCATCCCTAGTTATTGATGGTATTATACTAAACAAGGAGAGCCTGGATTTTGGGTTTATTTCTTTAGCATTCTATTGTCTGATAATGTATTGATTCTTCAAATTTTAATGAGAATACATTTGGATTCCAATCTCATGTTTGTGTATGTCTTCTTATTTTGTTCTTGAGCTCATATATGTTAATTTCACAAAGTGGGTTAGCATATGGTAAACAAAGAGTATTTTGAAATTATCTTTAAGTTCCTAACAAAGTTAGGATTAAAGTCTTTGGGGTAGTTTCAGTGAGTTCATGGCTAGATAAGGATTTGATGTCCTAATGTGTGAATGAGAGGGATAATAGGCAAAGCACTTATCCTTAATCCAAGTGTGTTTGAGTTAGGGTTTTCAGTTGATGTATATCATCAAGTGACTCTTTGCCTTGGGTTAAGTCACTGATCTATTCATTGGAAGTAGTCCATCATCATCAATCACACACACATATAAATGATCAAATCTTTCAATCAGTTAGTAAGGGGTATAGTTGTGTAATATTTTTTGATTCCTTTGAAGAAGTGAATCAAGGGTACACCCACCTGAGCATTAAGGCTCAAAGTGTAGGAGGATCTCTTTGATCCTTGTCAATTGGCCCTTTTCCTTGTAGACTTTGGAGTGGTAATAGGGTCAGTGACATTTAGTTGTCAATCATAGTGTAAACCTACAAGTAGAATTGAAGAGGGGAACCAACACCATCCACAAAATAAGCATCATCAGTATTAGTCTTTCCATCAAGAGTAATAGATCCTATACCTTTAATCAAACAAGGTGCATTGTTTCCAACTCTAACAAATCCTCCATCACATTCATTCAACTTTATGAACTTTTTCATGTCTCCAGTCATATGATGTGAACAACCACTATCTATAATCCAATCAACTTTATTTTCAACTTGAGAAACTAAGGCTTTTTCTTCCTTAACATCAGTTTCAGGATTCTCTTCTTTAATAGCTACAAATCCTATGTCATCATTATTCTCAGTATCACTTTCACTTACAGTTCTTTCTACACTAGCTTCAAGATCTTCATCATTAGCATAATAAAATTCCTTAGATCTTCTAGGTTTGAAATTGTTTCTATACTTTTTAACTCTCTTAGGACATTTAGATGCAAAATGACCATATTCTTGACAAGTCCAACATTTAAATATTTTCTTACCGTCTGGTTCTCTTTTCACAAGAAAGGCAATACCTTCTTCAATCTTCTTATTTTCTTCATTTCTAGATCTGTTGCTGCCAGCATAATATCCACTCACACTTATGCTTCTTGACAAAGTAGGGTGAACACTAAGAGCATCGAATGTTGTCTCCATTCTAGGTAAGTCTCTTGATAATATCAAGTTCATTTCTGCTTCCAATCTTCTAAGAAGAGTCTCTCTTATAAAGTTTGTTGTACAAGGTATGACTTGTTCAATCATCTGTGTTGTCTGCTTAAATATAGGAGTCAATGTCCTTAGAATTTTCCATATCACTTTATTCTCTATCTTTGTTCCTCCACAAGATTTTATACCTGTAATAATTTATGACATTCTACCAATATAACTTCTAATAGATTCATCTTCCAACATTCTTATATCTTCAAACACACATATCCAATTATGTAATATAACTCTTTTTGCATGTTCATCACCTTCAAAAGTAGAGTGTAAAGCTTTCCAAATTTCATGAGAATTTTTCAAACATTTTACCTAACTGTACTCATTCTCTAGAAGTGCCATCAAAAGTGCTTCTGCTGCAAGTATGTTACACATGAATAGATCTCTTTCATCAGTAGTAAATGTTTCAAGATTGTCCTCTTCAATGATAGTCTTATCATTCTTTGTAATTAACCAATAACCTAGTGCTAAACATAGTAGATGTGTCTTCATCTTTTCTTTCTAGCTGTCAAAATTTCCTCCATCAAACTTAGGGCTATCTTTCTTGAAATTCTCCATGGATCTCCTTAAGTTTTTAAACTTCTTTTTCAAGGATCTGCTGCTCTGATACCAATTGTTAGAAAGTAAAGTCACCAAGATAATTGAGAGGGGGGAGTGAATTAGTTATCAGATAATTATAACTTTTATCATCTTCAAAAACATTAAACCATATAAGCAATATAATTACCAACCATAGAAAGATATTCATACACAATAACATAATGACACAAGATATGTTGACTAGGGAACCTCTTGATCAAAGAGTAAACCCTGGTGGGAATGATGCCCACAAAAGATGCACTAATATGAATATTACTTGTGAAAGGATGGACTCTATTAGGAGTCTTGTGAAATACATTCAGTACATATGAATCTCTATTAGGAGATTTTGAATCCTTGTTAAAAGATTCTAAACCTGTTAAGAGTTATGGAAGATAGAAGGACCCACTGTCCAAATAGCTTTAGGGTAAGATCATTGAACACACTGTCAAAATAATCTTTACATTACTCAATAGAATAATATGTTACCTCTTCTCTAACTATGCCAAACCACACTCACTATTAGATCAGATCTCAATTTTAGATCTCTGTACCTCACATGTCTTCCTTCACAAATTCGCTTTCATACTTAACTCTTTTCTTCACTTCATGCATACAACATCACACACAACCACTGCTACCATATCATAATTACAAACTTACAACCTACAAAAAGGAAATACATTCCTTCCTTTATACCACACTCAAATAATTACAAATGAGTCGACATAGAATTACAGAATAAAAGTTTCCACATGCTACACCAAATTTACACAAAAATGTTAGCTTCCAAATACAATAAGTCTTCACTCATGCAACCTCGAAGTCTACGCTATCATCCACATTACTATTAATATGTCTTCAACCTCCCTTTAACTACACAAAAGTAGATTCCATCCCGATTAGGAGATATCATCTGATTTCCACAAACCGCTACTCAAGAACACTGCCTGAATACTGCTTCCACCAAAATTATCATAAATTCCATGAATAAATGAATTACTATCTCCACTCTTAAGCATAGACATATAATATATCAAAGAGTATAACATCAACATCATATAGCTCCAACTGCAATAACCCACATCTGCTAATCCAAACTCTGTATGCTTCTCTCCAAGTCTTTAGTAAATCACTATGTTGACATCAATGACAATCATAGTCATGAATGAAAAAACAACTACTATAGAATGGCTGCCAAGCATTTATCATTTATTCCTAACACCATCCCCACTAGGGTTTTCCCTTGGCTAGGGTTTCCTCAAGAACAAATAATGTGTTATGAGTTCTTTAGTTTTATTGCTATGCATGTTTTTTAACTTCTTATGTTATGCATGTGTTAAGATAATCTGTTACATCCATAATTGGGAAAAAGATAAAGTTTGTAGAATAATGGTTCACCACCCCCCCCCCTCTTAGTATTCCCTATTTCTAACAATTGGTATCAGAGCCTAGTTACTTAGAAAAGTATCATTCAAGGAAAGCCTAGTAGCTTGAGTAAGATCTCTATGGATATGGATCAACTAAAGAAGAATCTTGAAGAAGCTCTTGAATAGATTGATATGCTTACTGATGAAAGAGATACTCAAAAAAGAAAATATGATGATGCAAAGAACCTCATTGAGAAATTGAAAAACAAGTTGGAAGATTTGAAATCTGAAAAGGAATTTGAAATTCACATTGAAGACTGTGGTGACAACTTAGAAAAAGAAAATGAGATCATTAAACATGAACTAAAGATAGAAAATCTGAAGCTAAGTCTGAAAGATGGAAATAGCAAGAATCAAGAAAATCTAAAATCTAAGAATGAAAGTCTAAAGACTAAAAATGAAGAACTAAAATCTAAACTTGGTAAATTAACATCTGAATTTGAGAAAGTCAATTTCCAGTATGCTGAACTTGAGAAATACAATGCAATTGTGAAAGGTGAACTAATTCAATCTAAGAAACAACTTGAAAGGTTATATTCAACTAATGAGAAGATTGATGAACAAATATCTTATAAAAAACCATTCTATGATAAAACTGGTCTTGGATTCAACACTTTTAAAGCAAATGAAGAAAGCAAGGAACCAAATCTAAAAATATCTTAAAGTATAGATGAGAAGAAGTCTGATGAGACTAACAAATTTGAAGATACACTTAAGGAAGAAGAACCACCTATGCAAGAGGAATCACCCAAAGATATGCATAGAGAATTCAAAGGTAGATGTTTTTCTTGTAATACTATTGGTCATATGAAGAGAGATTGCACAGGTAAGAAATTCAAACCTCTTAATGGTTATTATTATAATTGTCATGGTTTTGGACATAGAGCTATTGAATGCAAGAAACCTAAATTTATTGAGAATAATAATAGTAGTAGAATGTTTAGGAATACTAACAATGCAGATAAAAAACCTACTGAAGATATGAACAGAAGAAACGGAGTAGTCTGTTATAGATGCAACAAGGTTGGACACATTACTAGAAATTGTAGATCATAGATCAATCAACCTAGACCAAGATATGGAAAAAATGGAATAGTTTTTCAGATATGCAATAAGATTGGACATATAACAAGGTTTTGCAGAATGAACAATAGAGTTTTTCATACCAACCCTAACCCTAGAAATCATGCAAGAAGAAATGAAGGTGCAAGTAACATTAAAAAAGGATGTTGTAGTAATTTAGATGAAGTGAAGTTTGTTAAAGGCATAGATCAAGGAGACATATTCAGTACTGAAGGTAGTTAGGAAGGTGAATTATTAAAAGGTAAGAATGAATCTTTACCCGACCCATCTCAAAGTACTTAATTTATGAAAATTGCAGTAGAATAGGAACTTAGATTAGTGTTGAAGTAGCTATATGATGAATTTAGTCTTGCATAGTTAATGCAAGCTATTATATGATGTTGTAATGCTATGGTTAAGAGTGCAAAGAAAAATATTATGTTTTGCAAGATCGCAAGAAGTTTTAAGTTTTGCAGGTTAACAGAATCAACATTTTGGAAAGAAGCGGCAAAAGAATTAAATGCGATGTTAGATCTAAGTGAGATTGAATTAATAAAAGGTCATGATGGGTTTTATTTGATCATCAAAGTGAATTCAAGTGTAAAGGAGATCAAAGAGTAGTGATTGGAAGTTTTTTGTAAGGATTTGTTGAAGAATTTTGTGCCGAATCTACACAAGCCCTAAATTGTGAAATCGAGGTATTTTACTTGGTAGATCTTTAAATAAATTAAGGAATTAGAGGAAATCATGGATGTTTCTTTGATTCACAATGTCAGAGATAAAAATAGACCTAAGATGAAAAGAGAACTAGTAGAACCCTTGGAAGATGATCCTAGGTTAGCTTTATCATCTATACCAGATGGAGTTCTACATCTAGAGAATGTTAGAAGTTATCTTGGATGCAAAATAGAGAGTATCAGTGATAGTGATTTCACCAAGGAATATCAGAAGATCTACAATTAGGACATGTTATTGAAAGAAGGATTTGAACATTTGAAAGATAATGAGATCATTAAGTATGCATTATAGTATGAATTCGATAATGAAGAATGTACTAAGATAATCCTAAGAAGAATTCATAATGGGAAGTTTTGGTTAGAAGATAGAGTGATAGATATCATAGCTGATTTGATTCATGAAGTTACTAGACTATCTAAAACTGGAGCCATTCCTTTAAATGAGAAGAACATGAGGAAAATAGTCCTAGACAACACAAATTCATCCTATAATGGTAGAGGAATTGTGATTAGTAAGATTCAACAAGATGATGTCAGATACTTATGCAAGATCCTAACCACTAAGTTGATATGTGTGAGGTTCTAAAAATTCATTTGTTTGAGAATTTGGAAAAGATTAAGAAGACTAAGTATACAAAGTTTAGATTCTCATCGTTAATCACTTATATGTTTTTTCATCTATTGAGAATATTTCCTTACACCATTGGAAATGACTGGAATGATGGCCAAACTAAAATGAAAAGGAATAACCTAGTGTATAGGAGGCATGTTATTAATAAAGTGAATGAGAGTGTAGTGTTGGTAATTAAGACGTTTCAGGATTTAGTGTCTAGCAAATCAAGGATCCCATAGTCTCTTGTGGAGAAGTATAAAAATGAGATATGTTTCATGGTTGATACTAATTTTACTTACATTGAAGTAGTAGAACTTAGAATAGAGTTCATAGACCCTCTTCTCTATGAGATATCTAAGGTTGACATAGAAGAGTATGTGAGCAGGTTATTTAAGTGCAAGTTGGACACTCACTGTAATAGGTTTGGAACCTTTGAGGAGAACTTCAACTCCACAAAGACCTTACTTGAAGAGAAGCGGTCAAAGAAAAGAGTTAAGAGTACTATCAATAAAATTCTAAAAGATGCATGGATGATTGAGCATTAATTCTTGGTAGCCAAGAAAACAGTAGCAACAATTAGAGATATTGGACAAAAAGAAGTTTTGTCTATTCCACCTCTATCATCAATTGCAACATAGTAAGGGGAAAGATTAGTTAAGGTGAAAGTTGAAGAAATAGACAAGGATCAAGAAGCAAGGATATCCACTAGATCCACCTCCTCCACACCTAGAAAAAGATTAAAAAAGAGTGCTACTAGACCAGGTAAGAAGCAGAAAACATTGGTTCCACTAGTTGGAAGGAAAATTGTAGAAATCAAAGATGATAAATCTTATATTAAGAAGAAAACCTAGAAACCTAGAGGTGAGAAGGTGAATGAGTAGATCATTCAAGATGGAGACTTTACAAGAATGAATAAGTATTATGATCTCTATGATTATGTAGAAAGATTAAATCTAGAAAATGTAGTGGTAAAGCATATGTTTGTCTAATAAGAAGTTTGATATAATTCAGGGTAAGATACCTAATGACTTGTACAATAAACTTGTAAATAGGAAGAAGAGAGCATCAGAAGAGGACATAGCTATTAGAGAAAAGCCTATAAGAAAGATTTGTTTTGTGAAAGATGAAGTAAAATTCAATCAGATTATGAAATCTTTAAGCACCCATCTGAGAACCAAGAAGAGAACCATTCAGATTATGGGAGGTAGATATGAAGAAGTTAATGCAGAAACAAAGCAAGCAATCATTAAGGTAATGTCAGATAATGCTACAGAATCATCAGTTGTAGCTGAATTGAAAGATCAAGTAGAAGAAGAAGAAGAGGACATTCCCTCTCCACCAACCATACACATTGAGGATGAATTCATGAATGTAGAAGGAACTAAGATCACCTTGGATAGTGATGATAACTTATTCAAGAATCTTGAAAACATTGTTGATGATTCGACTTTTGAAGAGAAAAAGACTACTAAAGGAGAAGAGAAAATAGAGACCATAGTTGTAGAACCTAAAGTGATAGAAAAACTAGTACCTATTCTCACTCAAGAAGATATCAGTCTTACACCTAAGACTGGCAAGAAAACTAAGATTGCCTCTATGATTGAGAATTTGGGAAAGGAAGTAGATGATGATGAGCAGATGGAATTGATCACATCTTTGAACAAGATCATTGGAAAGAATAAGAAATTAAAGAGTCTTGAAGGATTCCTAAAGGAGCTTACTGAGAAATTACAAGGCATTATTACTACACAAATTGCAAAAGACGACCCTCTAGGAAGAGCAAAGGAAGTAATGAACACTTTTGATAATGAGTTCACAAACTTATCTGATATAGAAAAAGTGAAAGCTCATGTAGCTTATGAGGCCAAAACACTCTTGAACATCAGTCAGAATATCAGGAATGATATCAATAACCTTGATATCTATATAAAGGACTTGAAGAAGAATTTTGAAAGAGGTAAATACTTGTACATTCAGTGTACAAAATTAGAGACCTTGGCAATAGAAGAAGATCAGAAGATGGAGATGAAGGAAGCAGAAATTCATAATGAAACAAACCTTCTTTCAAGCCCCAATGTGAAGGTATCTGATGTTGAGTAGAAAATTTGTAAGATATATGATGAGATCAGAATTTTGCAAGATGAAAAGGAAAAGAAAATGAAGAGATTCACTCTTTTGAGAGAACACATTTCTATAAACTTGACCACTATTGAAGGGAAATTGGAAGAATGTCTTTCAGTAAAGACATCTTTTCAAAAGTTTATCTTTGAGAATCTCCAAGCATGTGAGATAGCATCTTATGGATTGTGTGCACTACTCATTGTGGTAGATTCTACTAATAAATCATGGGAGAAATAATTAGATGCTATGAAGATCAATTTTGGAGATTGTGTTGCAAGCCTACCGGCTTTGCAATATTGAATTAAGGTATAACCTTTTGTGAACACAGTTTTGTTACCCTCACCTTTATTTGTCATTTTTATCAAAGGGGGAGAGATATATAGAAGAAAATTGTTAAGGATACATACTCTTATGGGGAGTATTGTATATAGAAAGGATTAATAAAGTCATAAGGATAGTATATATATGTTTTGTATTATGGCCACAATTTTGAGATTTTGAAGTTGTAAGACTTAGCCAATTTTCTCATATGTTGCCATCAATGAAAAAGGGGGGATTGTTGAAAATTTGGCTGAATTGGTTACATAGATGTTTTCATTATGGAAACATATGATCTACATGAAGATTGCACAGGTCAGAGAGCTAGTATGTTAGAGCGCAATGCGACATTGTCTAAGTATGAGACACTATGTTTTTACCAGTGAGCTTGAAGATGTTTTTTGTTTGCGATGTCGAATGGAGTAAGTTTAGTGCTTGTGCACTTGAACATAGACTCTATGGTTACTATTGAAGACTCATCTTAGAGTGCAAGTTAGTACGACATGTACGAAAGAAGTTATGACAATTTTTCTAAAGATGGTGTTAAGTTGACAGGACAGAATATGAAGACATAATTGATAAAGAGTTAAGGCATTATTTTGTTTATCAAAATAATGACTTAAAAATATAAAGGAATGACATCCTAGATTTTAACCCTTGGGTAAATTTATTTTGTAATATGATAGCCGACTGAAAATTTATTAGCCTTAATAACTTGTATAAATGTAATTGTAAATTGTAAGAAGAACATGATCAAGAAGTGATATGATGTGAGATATATGATGTATATATAATAGTGATAGTAAAAGAGTAGTGAAGAGATATTGATGCAAGCAGTATAAGGTTATGTACCTTGACCTACTTTTGTAATCAGTAAATATTATACATTACTTGTTTGGGCAGTGGGCTCATTTGGTAATCACATTTTATACTACCAACTCCTAATAGGGTTGAGGCTTCTAAAAAGGCCTATAGTCCCTTAATCAGGACTGAGACACTATATGTATGTAATAGACTCCTAACTTGGTCAACATCCTTAACAGGATACTTTTGATCAGTGGATCTTTGTGGGTACTATCCCCATTGGGGTTTTCCCTTGGCCATGGTTTCCTCAAGAACAAATAATGTGTTATGAGTTCTTTAGTTTTATTGCTATGCCTGTTGTTTAGCTTCTTATGTTATGCACATGTTAAGATAATCTGTTACATCCATAATTGTGAAAAAGATAAAGTTTTTAGAATACTGATTCACCCCCCCCTCTCAGTATTCCCTATTTCTAACATGCTTGTATCCATAAGGTTTTTTTCTCCCTTGTTGGATTGTTTGTAGACTATTGATTTCTCACACTACTTGCTTTCAAAAAAAACTTCATATAGGAAATACTCTAATCTTGTTAATAAAATTTGCAATCCTTTGGAATCAAACTTTTGGACTAAGCTCAAACATTGTCAATGTTGCTTCTTTTTTATCCTTACTTAGCTCATCATGTTATTTGGTATATTCCAGCATGTTAGGAATTGCCTCTAGCTAGAAAAGATTGCTTTGATCTCTTGACTACATTCTTGGCTAGTAGAATGTTCACTTATTATGTAGTCAAGGATGGAGAATTCAATTAAGGATGGTTTGACCTTGCAGCCAAACACCAACACAGTAGAAAACACAACAAGAAACTAGATTTGAAAGAAAATAGATGTCTTTATTTATCAACTAACTGATTACATGCAATGTGCCAGGCTGCAAGGCCTTCCCACTTATGGCCAATTACAATGCAAGAAACAGTTCTACAAGATCACATAGGATCCAACATAATTCTCCTTATCTAGCCCAGGTCTGCAACACAACAAAACATTGGTCGGAACTCCAATAAATATTTGAACCTATACTCAAACTTCCAAACAATCTTTCTACTACCTAAGCTCACAAGCTACTAACTCCACTTTCACAGATCCACACATCTACTACCTAAACAACTACCGAAATATCTTCTTAAGTACTAAAGCCTAGCCACATGTTGGCTTTACAAAAAAATAAATCCTAAAAGCCAGTCAACTCTGAAATATACAAATATAAAATGCCAAACATCAGTTAGCTCACAAATAATTTCACCAATATTTAATTCACCAAGTTGGCCTCTAGATCCACCTGGGGGAATGCAACATGCCATATCTAAGTCCCCACACATCCAACTATCAATCCATAACTCGAGGAATGTGACCTAGATTAAATGCACCAGTCAGCCAAGCTGAATCTCCAAGAACATCCCTCGATAAGCCAAATTACCAAGCACTAGGAAATCTACCAAGAAACCATACTGACTAAGCTCCTCAAGTATTACTAGGCATGAATGTTTACTGAGCACCATAGGCATCACCAAGCACCAGAAGTGCCAAGTCTCCTTCAATGATTTAACTCACATCAGCTACTGAGTCCTTTAGTAATCGAGCCACTTTAGTGACCGAGTAGTAGGCATAAACACTGAGACCTTGTCGATAACCAAGAACCAAGCAACAAAACACCAAGTCACCAACTGACCATCATCAATTGAGATCCACAAGAACTTCCAATTGAGAATCACCACCAAGACTAATGAACTCCATTGGTGAAGCCAAAAAAAATTTGACCAAGAATCACCATCAAAGACTGAGAAATGGCAGTCTTCTATTGAGATTACCAGCCAAGTAACCAAACTCCACTAGATAGTTATCGAGACTGCTAGAATCTTCAGGCAGTTAGTAATAAGCTAGGATGCCACTACAATAGACTCCTAGGGTACAAAGAAAAGTGTATCCCACACTTTCTCACCAAAGGGAATATCTGAAAACCACCAACTCCACTTCATCTTCACCAAAGGTTTCCATTCTATCATAAGAAAGAGAACTAATCTGCAACTCAACCAATCAGTGTGTCCAACATCCTAAACAAACCAAGCCATCAATCCATCACCAAGGATCAAGGAAGAATCCCATCTCAGAATCTCATCACCAGACTTATCATTGTTAACTAATAACTCAAGTCAACAACCACCAAAGAAAATCTACACCACAACACTAAATAAAAGAAATTTTGTAACACCAACATCACCGAGGTGTTCAATAGTAGGCAACTCTACAACAATAACAATCTAATCAAGCACAACCAGATGCTCTGCAATTTCCATGTCAGGCAAAACTGACTGACCAGGAAAATGAATCTTCTCACCAGCCTCAACAAGATCAACAAAATCATCAGTAATCATATTCAACTGAGCAACAAGCACAAGTTTCTCTATAGATTTGATGTCAGAATCCACCAACTAACCATCAAAACCAATTTTACATACCTCTTCAACCTCTGAACTATTATAGGAAACCTTGTCAAGATGTCTTCTCTCGCAAAGCAGTCTATGATCAGCATGCTCCAACTCTGATAAGCTTTACAAAGCTCAACAACACTTTCTCTCATAAGGTTCTTAACTTAGTTCTCCACATGGCTCAACAAATCCACTTCAAATTGAGAAAACCTCATAGAAATCACATCATGAAGGTCTAATCCTCTCAAAGACATCTCCGAAGATCTTTGAAAACCTTCTGCAACAAACCCTAACATAGACCACCTTGTGAAAACCTCCAAGATGTATGCAAGTCAAATCACTATTAAAAATAGGAAATACTGAGACGGGGGGGTGAATCAATATTTCACAAACTTTTACTTTTTCCCACTTATGGATATAACAGATTACTTTAGTGCATACAAAGCATAAGAAACTAAATAGCATACATAACAGTAAATGTAAAGAACTCATAATACATGATATGTTCTCGAGGAAACCCTAGCCAAGGGAAAACCCCGGTGTGGATGGTACCCACAAAGATCCACTAATCAAAAGCTATCTGGTTAAGGATGTTGACCCTATTAGGAGCTTGTTACAATCATATAGTGTATCGGTCCTGGTTAAGGGACTATAGGCATTGTTAGAAGCCTCAACCCTGTTAGGAGTTGTAGATACAAAACCTCATTACCAGATGATCTCACTACCCAAAAAAGTAATACAAATGTTTATTGATTACAATATGGTACTTCTTACAACTTCACATCAACAACTTTCACTGCTATCACAATTTACATATATTACATGTTACATTTCAAGTATGTTCGGTACATCTTTATTTATACAAGATACAAAAATAATATATTTCTCTTATCAGCTTGCATATATTTATCCAAGATTAAACATCTAGTATGTCATCTCTTTATAATATTAAGCCATTATTTTGATAAGCAAAATAATCCCTTAATTCATTTACTAGTTCTGTCTTCAAAATTGCTCTGTCGGCTGTACTCTATCAACGGTAAAATAGTCATAACTTTGTCCGTACTATCCATACTCTTTTGTGCACTAAGATGGGGTATCCTTAGGAACCATAGAGTCTATGTTCAACTGCACAAACTTTGATCATGCTCCAGTGAACATTGCCAAAACAAACTGTATCAAGTGCTCTGTCAAAAACACTGTTTCATACTTAGAAAATTTTAGTCTGAGATCTTCCATACTTACTTTCCATCTTATGTGATCTTCATAGGGAACATATGTTTTCATATTGACAACATGTATGTACATACCTTAGCCAAATTGCCAATAATCTCCCCCTTTGTCATTGGTGGCAACATATGAGAAAATTGGCTAAGTGTACAGTCAAAATCTCAAAATTTGTATCAAAATTGTGGCCACAGTATAAAATAAGTATACTTTCCTTATATCTCCTCAAAATATACACATAATCTATAACACTTCATAATACTTGATAGAACTCCCCCTATGAGTATCATTCCTTATCATATATAGACAATTTTCTAAGTATCTCTCCCCATTTGACAACAATGACAAAATAAAGGGTGGAAAGGGATATACAAAATTATATCAAAAATTTTACCTTACTATCTTAATGAAAAGCCACTAGGCTTGCAACACAATCTAAAAAATATGTCTTCCAAGTCTCAAAATCTTTCTCCCATGCCTTCTTTATTGATTCTGCTACATTGAGTAAAGTACTCAATCTGTATGCTACAATCTGACAATCTTGGAGGGACTCGAAATTAAACTTCTAAAATGTTGTCTTAGCAGTAAGACATTCATCTAGCTCCTCTTCTATTATAGTCAACTTCATTGAGACATGCCCTCTCAAGATTTTTATTTTCATAATTTTCTTGTTCTTCTCATCATTCAAAGTCCTTATTTCATCACATAATTTTCTGATTTTATTCTCCACTATACTGATCTTTATGTTTAGGCTGGCCAAAGAGTTTGTCTCTACTACAATTTCATCTTGCTTCTCTTTGATCTTCTTGTCTTCCTCAATTAAAATATTTTCAGATTTTGTACACTGAATGTACAAACACTTTCCAATCTCAAGATGTTCCCTTAAGTTGTTAATGTGTCTGTCAAGGCTGTCAATGTCATTTTTGATATTCTGACTTATATTCTACAACATCTCTACCTCATAAGCTGCCTGAGCCTTAACCTTAGCAATATCAATTAAATTAGTGAATTCGACATCAAAAGAATTAATTACCATCTTTTCTCTTTCAAGTGGATCTGAATCAAAGACTTTTGTAGATATGACACTTTTTATCTTCTCAGTCAAATCTTTCAGACTACCTTCCAAATTCTCAACTTTCTTGTTCTTTCCAATAATTTTGTTTAAAGAGGTGATCAACTCTAATTGATCATAGTCATCAACTTCCTTGCTCAAATCTTCAATCAATGTTCCTATTCCTTTCTCCTTTCTAGTCTTAGGAGTAAGACTAATGTCTTCTTGTGGTTCAATAGGTGTATAGGCCTCTGTTTCCATTTGCACTTCAGTTTGTGTAGTCTCTATTTCAATACTCTTTTCTTGCTCTCCCAAAACCAAATTGTCAACAATGTTATCCAAGCTATTGAGTACCGCATCATTTGATACAAAGTAACTTTTGTTCCTTCAATGTCCATAGATTCTATGCCAATGTTTATAGAAGAAGAGGGAATATCTTCAGCTTCAACTACCTCTACTACTACCTCTACTTGTTCTGAACTATGTTTCTCTACTGCTTCTGCAACTAATTGATCTTTGCTATATTTTCTAGCTACCAAGTTTGCTAGCACTTGCACAACTGCATGTTCAATTTCTATCTTCACTTGTTCCTACTGACCTCCCATTATCTGTATAATTCTTCTTTTGGTTCTTAATAGGGTTTCAAGTGGCTTGAGGATCTATTTAAGGTGGTCATCATCTCTTATCTCATAGAACTGTCTAACCACATTCTCTCTCATTTTAGTATCTTCTTCTTGTGCTCTCATCTTTCTTCTCACAAGTCTATTGTACAAATCTTCTGGTATCTTTCCATGAATAGTATCAAATCTCTTGTTTGTCAAAATCATATGTGTAACCATTTCATTCTCAAGATTTAATCTATCAAAGGATCCATATAAATCATAGTATTTCTTCATTTTGGTAAAGTCTCAATGCTTCATTATATCTTCATTAACTATCCTTGGTTTCCATGATTTCTTCTTTGTTGTCACTTCATCATCTTGTATCTCTGCAACTCTTCTAGGTACTGGTGGAACAATTGTTTTTTGTCTTTTACTCAGTCCTGAAGCACTTTCCTTCATTCTTTTGCTCGGTGCTGAAGAAAAGGGTTTCTCTATCTAACTGATTTCTTGTTCCTTCTTAGGTTCTTTAACCTTTACGTCAACTTCAATAGGTTCTGCACTTGATGCCAAAGGTGGGACTGATAGTATCTCACTTTTACTTATTGCTTCTGAAGTCTTTCTTGCAATATCAAATCCCTCCTCACTCATACCTCATTCTTTTAGAATTTTCTTTATTGTAGACTCCACTCTCTTATTTGATTGTTTCTCTTCCTTAAGTGTCTTTCCTAAATCAAAGTTTTCATCATATGTTCCAAATATGTTTCCATGAGCATCAACTTTACTTTTCAACAATCTACTAACATATCCTTCTATTTCAACTTCAGAGATTTCATAGCCAAGAGGGTCTATGAATTCATGTCTAGGTTCTAGTACCTCAATGTAAGTGAAATCAGTATCAACCATAAAACATATATCATCTTTGTATTTCTCAACTAGGGATGGAGGAATTCTTGATCTATTTACCACAATGTTTTGAAAAGTTTTCAACACTAACTTTACACTGTCATTAACCTTCTCAATAAGATGTTTCATGTAAACTTTATTGATTCTTGCCATAGTATTCTCACCATCATTCCATTCAATAGTGTAAGGAAATCTTCTTAGCAAGTGGAATAACATGTAAGTAAAAAATGAGGAAAATCTAAAGTGAGTGTATTTAGCTTTCTTTATCTTTTCCAAATTCTCAAACAACTGTATTCTCAGAATTTCACACATATCCACATGCTTCTTCTCTACACACATCAAATAAGTGATGTGTACCATGCTTGCTAGCATATCATCTTCTCTAGAGCTTCCCCAGAACTTTGTTGTCAAAATCTTACACAAGTATTTTACATCGTCTTGCTTAATCTTACTAATGACTATACCTCTGTCGTTGTATACTGAACCAATGTTTTCAATCACAATCTTTCTCATGTTTTTCTCATTTAGTGGAATTGCACCAACTTTTGATAATCTAGTCACATCATGAATTAGGTCTGCAATTATGTTTATAACTCTATCTTCTAACCAAAATTTACCATTATGTATCCTACTCAAAATGATCTTCTTACACTCCTCATCATCAACTTCATATTTCATAGAGTACTCAATGATTTCATTGCTCTCTAGATGTTCATAACCTTGTTTCACTTACATATCTGAGTTGTACATTTTCTTATATTGACCATTAAAATCACTCTCCCTTAGGGTTTGATACTTGCATCCAAGATAACTTTTAACATTCTCTAAATGAAGAACTCCATCTGGTAGGGATGATAAGGCTAAACTACCATCTCTTTATGAGGGTTCAACTGGATCTTTCTTATTTCTAAGACTATTATTATCCTTGATGTTGTGAATCAAGGACACATCCATGATTATATCTATTTACTTAAGCTGATTCAAGATCGTAGTTGGATAAATACCTTAAATTCACAAAATTAGGGCTTTCGCTATATCGACACTTCAAACTTCTACAAATCACTTCCAAACCTCTTTCTTCACTTCCAAATCACTTCTAATCACTTGTTAACCATAATAACTTTGATTTCAATCTTTTAATACTTAGCATTTACTCGATCTGACATCACATTCAATTATTTTGCCACTAAAATGCCAAAAAGCTGATTCTGTAAACCTGCAACCATAAATCTTCTTGTGAGCTCACAAAACACAATATTTCTTTTTTTTCACTTAACCATAGCATTAGTACAACATAAAAAACCTTCATCTAACTACGCAAAACTTAACTCATTCCAAATCTAATTCTATACTAATTCTAAGTTCCTAAACTACAAAAATTTACATGATTTAAGTGCTTAAAGAAGGGTTAGGTAAAGACTCATTCTTACCTTCAGATACATTACCTTCCTGATTACCTTCAATGCTAAATATACCTCCTTGATATGTGCCTTTAACAAATTTTACTTCATCTTCATTGCTACAACAACCTTTCTCTTTGTTTCTTGCATTTTCATTCCTTCTTGCATAGTTTCTAGGGTTAGTGTTATGATGATAACTTCCATTGTTCATTCTACAAAATCTTGCTGTGTGTGCAATCTTGTTACATATCTGACAAGTGATTCCATTGGTTCCATATCTAGGTGTTTTCTGATTGATTTGTGTCCTGCAATTTCTAGCAATATGTCCAATTTTGTTGCATCTGAAACATACTATTCCATTTCCTCTTTTCATGTCTTTAGTTGATCCCTGATCTGTATTGTTAGTATTCCTAGATATTATAATATTATAATTAGTCTCAATAACTTTAGATCTTCTACATTCAATAGCTCTATGTCCAAAACCATGACAATTATAGCAATAACCATTAAGAGGTTTGAATTGTTTACCTATACAATCTCTCTTCATATGACTAATAGTATTACAAGAAAAACATCTACCTTTGAATTCTCTTTGCATACCTTTAGATGATTCATCTTGCTTTGGTGGTTCTTCTTACTTTGGTGTATCTTCTTGCTTTGGTGATTCTTCTTGCTTCGATGAATCTTCTTGCTTAGGTGCATCTTTACATTTGTTCTCATCTAACTTCTTTTCTTCACTGCTTTCACATTCATTCAGATCTGGTTTCTTGCTTTCACTAACTATCTTCAATATGTTAAATCCAAGACTAGTTTTGTCATAGAATGGTTTTCCATAAGATACTTTCTTATCAATCTTTTCACTATTTTAATATAGCCTATCAAGTTGTTGTTTGGATTGAGTCAATTCACCTTTCAAAATTTTGTTGTATTTCTCAAGTTCATCATACTGCAGTTTGACTTTATTAAATTCAGATGTTACTTTACCAAGTTTAGATTTCAGATCTTCATTTTCATTCTTTAAACTTTCATTCTCAGATCTCAAATTGTCATTTCCATCTTTCAAGCTGAGCTTTAGATTTTCTATCTTCAATTCATGTTTAAGGATCACATTTTCTTTTTCTAAGTCTTCACAATCTTCAACAAGAATTTTAGATTCCTTCTCAGATTTCAAATCTTCTATCTTACCTTTCAATTTTTCAATAAGATTCTTTGCATCATCATACTTTCTTTTCAAATTATTTCTTTTATCAGTAAGCATATCAATTTGCTCAAGAGCTTCTTCAAGATTCTTCTGTAATTGATCCATATCCATAGAGATCTTACTCAAGCTACTAGGATTTCCTTGAATGTTTCTTCTCTGAGTAACTAAGCTCTGATACCAATTGTTAGAAATAGGAAATACTGAGAGGGGGGGGGGGGTGAATTAGTATTTCACAAACTTTTACTTTTGCCCACTTATGGATATAACAGATTACTTTAGTGCATACAAAGCATAAGAAAGTAAATAGAATACATAAAAGTAAATGTAAAGAACTCATAACACATGATATGTTCTCGAGGAAACCCTAGCCAAGGGAAAACCCCAGTCAGGATGGTGCCCACAAAGATCCACTAATCAAAATATATCCAGTTAAGGGTGTTGACCCTGTTAGGAGCCTATTACAATCATATAGTGTATCAGTCCTGGTTAAGGGACTATAGGCCTTGTTAGAAGCATCAACCCTATTAGGAGTTGCAGATACAAAACATGATTACCAGATGAGCTCACTACCCAAACAAGTAATACAAATGTTTACTGATTACAATATGGTACTACTTACAACTTCACATCAACAACTTTCACTACTATCACAATTTACATATATTACATGTTACATTTCAAGTATGTTCGGTACATATTTATTTATACAAGATACAAACATAATATCTTTCTCTTGTCAGCTTGCATATCTTTATCCAAGAGTGAACATCTAGGATGTAATCTCTTTATAATATTAAGTCATTATTTTGACAAGAAAAATAATCCCTTAATTGATTTGCTAGTTTTGTCTTAAAAACTGCTCTGCCAGCTATACTCTGTCATCGATAAAATAGTCATAACTTTGTCTGTACTATCCATACTCTTTTGTGAACTGAGATGGGGTATCCTTAGAAACCATAGAGTCTATGTTCAACTGCACAAATGCTGATCATGCTCCAGTGAACATCGCCAAAACAAACTATATCAGGTGCTCTGTCAAAAACATTGTTTCATACTGAGACAATTTTAGTTTGCGATCTTCCATACTTACTTTCCAGCTTATGTGATCTTCATAGGGAACATATGTTTCCATAATGACAACATATATGTACATACCTTAGCCAAATTGCCAACAATCACAACCTACCACCTCACATGAACAACTAGGGCACGATTTCACAAGTTCAATGTCACGAATCTACAACTCAAATTGGGCACAATTTGTTCATCAACAAGATCAACTTTGCAAGATCGGCCTTGCTAGGTCAACCTTCTGCTCCAACAAGATCAAACTCTCACTCTGATACCACCTTATGTAGTCAAGGATGGAGAATCCAATTAAGGAGGATCTGACCTTGCAACCAAACACCAACACAATAGAAAACACAACAAAAAACTAGATCTGAAAGAAAACATGTGTCTTTATTTCTCAACTAACTAATTATATGCAATGTGTTGAGCTCTAAGGCCTTCTTAGTTATGGCCTTCTCAGTTACGGCCAGTCACAAGCATCATACATGGGATCTACCTATATCTTGGACATTTTGTGGCAAGTTATCTTTGTTATCTCTCTTACACTTTTACACTTTGAACAAGTGAACACCTTTGCTTACCTATCATGAAAATCAAGTCATCCTATTTGGATTTTGACAACCTTCTTTCATGTTAGTCAAATCTAGATCTCAAATCCGTGAAGGAAAGAAATTTTAAGTGACCCTTGACAAATCATCTAATAAGATCTTATACCAAGGGGTTTTTAAACATTTTGTTAATATCTCTAGTGAATCTAACTTATCCTCTCCTAGGTTGGCACATGGTGTTTATTACACTCTAATCATGGAAGAATGAAACAAAGGGATTGAGGAATTCCTAATACAAAATGGTGACAAGAATTTAGGACAAGAAAACCAAAAAAATCACAACTCTAGACATGGCTCGCAATATGGCTCTCAACATACTAGACCTAGATCAAATGGTTCAAAAAGTGGTGATTTAGAAAATGAAATAATTGTGGAAGATATTTTGCAATTTCAACAAGATGAACACTTGAAAAGAATTATGAAATTAACTTTGAGTCAGAAAAAAGATTAATGCGTATTACAATAAACCTTGCAAGGAGTTAGCTACCTCACAACTTTGATGTTGATAATCTGATAAAGAAAGAGGAACCATCTAAAAAGGAGATCATGAAGAAAAATATGGAAGAAATGATGAAACAAAGTCTACGCTTATAAAAGGAAAAGGAACAACCAAGAACATCTTTTTCACCTAAGGCTATATGCTCATTTCTTTTAGACAAAAGTGTATACATGTCTCCTTTTACTCAAAAGGTTGAATTTCCTAAGTATGAAAAGTATGATGGTAGAAAAGATGCTCATGATCATATTAGGGAGTTTTGTGCACTAAGAATGAAATTATTTCATGAACCTACATACCTTATGATACTCTTTACTAGGAGTCTTAGTGGTCAAGCTATGGAGTGGCTCACTAAACTATTTCCTCCTCTTAAATCTTCTAAGCAACTAGTGCATAGATTTATTCAGCAATACTCCTATAATATCCAACATGCTATCGCTATGCTTGGTTTTTGCAATATCAAAAAATACCAAGGTGAATCCTTCATGGTTTTTCTTGAATGATGGTGAAAGGTATACTCACATTATCCTTGACAGATTCCTGAGACTGAAAATATTGATATATTCATCAATGCTTTAGTTCCTAAAATGAATTGCACATTGCAAATGTAAAATCATGTTTCATTTGATAAATTGGTTGAATCATCTATTTTCATAGAGGATGTCCTTGTTCATAAGGGTGATATCACTCTTTAATATAAAGAACATAAATCCTCTTCTAAAAACCAATATAACAAGGATAAGAACAAATTCTAGAACAAGACTAAAGATGTCATCAATGATGGAATTGTGGGTACAACTTCATTGTCTACCACTCTTAAAGATCCAACTTTCAATCTATCTACTATTGTGAAAGCTAACAAGAATGATTCAAAAAGCTTGAAAACTGATAAGCCTTAGGTTTCCAATCCTAAGAGAAAATTTAATCCTCTCAAAGAATCTCTTGAAAATGATTTGAAGACATGTTTGACTAATAATATCATTACTTTTCCCAATAGCTCAATACCCTATGATCCTAAGATAAAGCCTAAATGGTGGAATGACAATCACTATTGTGAGTATCATTGTCAAAAAGGCCAAAATACTAACAAATGAATGAAGCTTAAGAATCTCATCCAGGATCCAATTGATAATGAGACTATTGTTTTTGATCTCCCACAAGTGAATAATGATCATAAGGCTTTCAAAGAGCCTTTTCCTAAATTTGAGAAAGGGGAGTCTTCTATGGAAAAGGATAATAGGTTGGATATACGTATTTTAATAGTGACAATGTGATCAACATGCATGAATTATATGATCATACTATCAAATCTAAGTACAAAGCTAAATATGAATCATCTAACACAGCAACCTTCTCTCAAGAAAAAGTCACTCTATTAGGAGAAGATTCATCTTCCTCCTCTACTCCTAAGAAAGTTGCAACCTCAATATCTAAACCAACTACCTCATTAGCTTCATAGGACTACAGCCTGGTTCACCAAATTCAAAATACTCCAGCTTAGATCATAATACTTGAGCTACTCAAAATCTCTTCTACTCGTAGGGAGATCCTTCATCAATACCTTCTTGTGGCTAAGGTACCTAAGGACCTAGAAGTTGATAAGTTTTATTCCATGGTTGATCACCTCATTATCTATCTTTATCTAAAATAAATGACAAATTTTTTATTCATCTGCATAATCATTCCATCCATATTGAAGTCTCTATCCATAAGTATAGAGTGAATCACATTTTTATAGATGGAGGTGCGGGTTTGAACATTTGTACTTTCAATTTGGTCAAATCTCTTAGTTTCCCCAAGCATGCTATTAATCATCAATGCAAACTAATGATCAAAGAATACAATGAAGAGGAACATTCTTTTAAAGGCATAGTATTCTTACCTATTTGGGTAGGTCTTGTTCATTGGGATGTCATCTATCAAGTTCAAGATATTCCTTTTGCATACAACATATTTCTGGGACACCCTTGGATCCATGCAATGTTAGCAGTTCCTTCTATTTACCATCAATGCATTAAATTCCCTCATGATGGAGCTGAGATTACTATTCCTACAGACTCAACATATTTATATAGAAATCCTAAATAAGAATATTGAATGTTTCCTCGCAAAAAAGAAGGTTCATCTCCTAAAGAAACAAAAGAAAAAATAATTCTATCAGACTATGGAAAAAAATACTTGTCAAACATACTGTTGTGGAAGAATATCAAGTGGACACTCTTCCCATCACTTCAAAATCTCATATAAATTTATCTCTCTCATCCATTCCTATAATTAAAACAACACCTCTTATACATGAAGGTACTAGAATGGTCAAAGCTAAAATTCCCCTAGAGCTAGAAAGGGAAGAAAGTGTTATCTTACAAAGACTCTACAAGAAAGAAGAATCTAAATAAGAGATCAAACATACTGATATTTAACCTAAAAATTATGGTGTGGGTTACCAAGTTATGAAAAAAATGGGATATGATGGAAAAATTCCTCTTCACAAAGGAAAAGGTCTTTTTGAAACTCTACACACTTAATTTAGAAATCCTAAAGACAAGATTGATGATGGCTATCATGAATGTAAGTTTGACCAATGACTTATGAAATACTCTTTAATATAAAAAATTCTAATCTAGACTATCAAGGAGAACCTATTCCTTTTCCATCTCCTCAAGAAAATAAACCCATGGATCTAGCAAAACATGATCTTTATCTCACTTAGTCTCCTCACAGAACTCCTACCATTGCCAATGGTACTACTACTACTACTACTACTCCTCTTGCTATTTTTGAACATATCATTGACTCTAATCACATGCATCTTGATTGGGGGAAACTAGATGGCATCTCCCATATCTTGGAAATGCCTCAGTTTATGCCTATTCTAGACTACTTTGTCACTACTACCATTAAACAACCTCCGGTTGTTGAAAATATACCTCCTGTGATAGGAGAAAATGATGATTAAGATCATCCTCGTACAATAACTCTAGCAGATTACATCAAATAGTATCACAAGAGTGAAACATAATCACATGAATATGATTGAGAGTCATTACTAGATGCTAAAATGGATATTCAAGTTGATGTCATACACAAATATGTAACTATTATTAATTTTGAAAGAGAAGAAGGCTCCTATTCTCAAGACCAAGAAAATAATGAAGATCCTTTTCATCTTTCTATGGAAACCATCCCTATGGCTCCTAGGCCATGTGGTCATAATCAAAGAAACACTTCGGCTAATCAAGAAAATCATGGGTATATAAGACCTCATCCTATGACATCTTTATGGAATCTAGTAAGGTATAGGATTGACCTAGTTCCTTTTCACACAATTATGGAATGAGAATATGGACTTAGTTCTTAGAATGGTCATCCCGATTGGATTCATGTAATACTTGTCTAAAATCCTCTGACTCTTCTAGTATGAATCATGATCGACAACACTCTATGGAGGATAACTTTCTTGACCTCTCTAATTCATTCATGAATGATGAGGATGATACTAGTGTCTTTTCACTTGAACCTATTTAACCTTTATCCCTCTTCCTTCCTTAGTTAAGTGGCTAAACCACTTCCCATCCATTCCTCCTATTGACACTAATAAATCCTTAAGAGTATTTTTTCAATTTTAACATTAGAATTATAACTTATGGCTGTTAATATGATTTAGAACAATATTGAAGGGGTGTGAATTAGTTGTTCTGAGGTGTAGATGTATAATATAACTTTTAAATACTTCATAAACTTTAGATCTAACAACCAACAGCTACTCGGTCGTTATAGAATGCATACCAGAAACATATAACAATGCAGTCCACTATCCAATAGTATTTGACTTGCAAAACATAGAAATGTTGAAACCAAAACATTCACACAAGAATTAACACTAGGATTTATAATGGAAACCCAATTTAGGAAAACCCACTTTGTAACATGCTACTGATATTTTCATTCTTTTTAAGTGAGCTCTTTGAAAAGCCAATGTTGTCAAAGGTTTACAAACACACTACTAGGTGTGACCTAGTTAAAGGATTTCAACCACCCTGTTAGGAGTGCACCTTGTTAAAGGACTTAAGTACTTTCCATTAGAATGCAACCTTGATTAAAGGATTTATACAATGACTGTTAGGTCAACCTTGATTAAAGGATTTAATCTACTAAGCATCATTCATGAATGAATTAGAGAGGTTAAGAAAGTTATCCTCCATAGAGTGTTGTCGATCATGATTCATACAAGAAGAGATAGAGGATTTAAGACAAGTATTATGTGAATCTAATTAGGATGGCCCATTCTAAGAACTAAGTCCCTATTCTCATTCCATAATTTTTTGAAAAGGAACCAAGTCAATCCTAGACCTTCCTATCTTCCATAAAGATGTCATAGGATGAGGTCTTATATACCCATGATTTTCTTTATTAGCTGAAGTATTTCTTTGATTATGATCACATAAACAAGGAGCCATTAATCCTTGGTCAATACTAGCTTATTGGGTTGAAGGTCTTAACTATAATCTACTAAGTGTTGCACAACTTAATAGGAATGGCTACCGAGTGGAATTTCATCATAGGAAGGCTAAAATATTTGATACCACTAGTGAACTGATTGGAAGTGGAGAACAGACCAGAGGTAATTTGTTCTATCTAGAGCTATTTGAAGAGACATGTTTGATTGCACAACTTGATGATATATGGTTATGCATAAGTGGCTATGTCATGTTTACTTTGACAATCTGGTAGATATTAGTAAAAAGAAGAAAGTATGAGGTCTGTCAATATTAAAGAAACCTGATAATGTAATGTGCAAACAATGTCAATTGGGTAAGATGAAAAAGTCTAGTTTCAAGAGAAACACTTTTACTTCTAAAAATACTTTAGATTTTGTTCATGATGACCTTTTTGGACCCATGGGTCTACAAAGCTATTGTGGTGCTAGATATTTTAGTTTGTTTGTTAATGATTACACTAGAATGATGATTGTAATCTTTTTAAAAGAAAAATCTAATGCATTTTAGTTTTTTGAGTGGTATTTGGCTAAGGTTGAAAAGGAGATAGGTAGGAACCTTAAGTGTGTGTGAGATCTGACCAAGGTGGAGAATCCATATAAAATGAGTTTATTCTTTTCTCCAATGATAGAGGAATCAAGAGATAGATGTCTGCAACTAGAACACCTCCTTAGAATGGTATAGCAGAGAGAAGGAACAAATCTATCATGGATTGTGCAAGAACACTAATGATTGAGAAGAATGTTGTACAAAAGTACTAGAGAGAAGATGTAAGTACAACTTTTTATACCCTAAACCGAGTACAAATAAAAAAAGGTTCAAATGTTACACCTTATAAGTTATGGCATGGGTATCCACCTAATGTAAAGTACTTTAGAATTTTTGGGAGAAAATGCTATATACTAAAAGACAATAGGAATGGAAAGTTTGATGCTAAAAGTGATGAGAGAATATTCCTAGGTTATTCCATAAAGAGTAAAGATTACAAGTGTTTGAACTCTAACACTAACAAAATTATGGAAAGTGTAAAAGTCAAGGTTGATGAATATGCAGAGAAAAATGAATAGGAAATCAAAAGAGAATGAGAAGATTATAGATCTTTTGTCTATATAGAAGAAGGAGAGGCAAGTGACAAACTTGCACCTGATGCTGAGTCTCGAGTAAGAAATATTGAACATTAGGAAAACAATGCCGAGTGATAAGAAGAAAATGTCGAGTGACAGGAGGATGCTTTAGAGTATCAAGAAGAGGTTGCCAAGCATTCAAAAGCTGAATCTAAAAATCTTATTGGTGAACCTGAAGAGAAAGGCAAAAATAAAGTAGAACCTCTTTCGGTACAGTATGTAAGAAGATATCACAAACCTAAACAAATCATTGGAGACAAAGAAACTGGAGTTATGACCAGAAGAAAGTTAAGAGACCCTACATTTTTATTGTGTGAATTAGAGCCTAAGACAATAAGGGAGGCACTAGAAAATGAAGACTAGATCCAAGCCATGAATGAGGAGATAGACCAAATAGAGAAGAATGATACCTGGACCCTAGTGCTGAGACCAGAAAACAAAAATGTCATTGGAAAAAAATGGGTATTCAGAAACAAGCTTAATGAACATGGACAAATCACAAGGAATAAAGAAAGGCTAGTATGTAAAGGCTATGTGCAAGAAGAAGGAATAGACTATGGGGAGACATTGTCCCTTGTAGCAAGACTAGAAGGAGTGAGGTCTCTACTTTCATATGTTGCCTATAGAGATTCCAAGGTATACCAAATGGATGTCAAGTCTGCATTTTTAAATGGTATATTAGCAGAAGAAGTGTACATTGAACAACCTGAAGGATTTGTTGATCCAAACAAGAGACACAGGGTTTGAAAACTGAATGAGGCACTATATGGACTAAAGCAAGCCCCTAGAGCATGGTATGAGAGGCTGCACAATTACTTAATATAGATTGGACTCTCAAGGACAAATGACACCATCAATCTGTACATGAAAGATGAAGAAGGTAAAGGAATCTTGTTAGCTAATATTTTTGTAGATGATATCATATTTGGTGGACAAGATGCCTTGTGTAAGAAATTTTCAAATGAAATGCGAACTGAATTTGAAATGTCAATGTTTGGGGAGATAAAATTCTTTGTTGGTTTACAAGAATATCAGATAGAAAAAGGTATTTTCATCACCCAGTTTAAATGTGTCAATGAGATATTGAAAACCTTTGGTATGGAGGATTCAAGGCCAGTAAGTACTCCCATGGCTACTAGACAAAAATTGTCTAACAATAATGATGCTGCTGAAGTAAACCAGACTTTGTATAGCTCCATGATTGGAAAATTGCAGTATGTTGTTCACAGTAGAGCAGATATTACTCTAGCAGTTGGGTTTATGGAAATATTCTCTACCAATCCTAAGGAAACTCATATGATGGCTATAAAAAAGGATAATGAGATATTTGAAAGGGACTACAGATTATGGACTGTACTATAAGAAACATGAAATATTTGAACTGAGAGTCTATACTAATGTAGATTGGGTAGGAAATGTGGATGATATAAAGAGTACTAGTGGTGGAGCTTTCTTTCTTGGATAGAGACTAGTCTCCTAGACAAGCAAGAAACAAAATTGCATTTCCTAATCTACAGTTGAAGCCGAGTATGTAGCTATAGTAGTGAATTGTTTAAACTTGGTTTGGATAAAGTAATTGTTGATAGGCATGAAAGAAGAGATCACTAAACCAGTTGTCATCTACTGTGACAACACAAGTGTTATCAACATATCTAAGAACCTAGTGATGCTCAATTTAAATCCTTTAATCAAGGTTGACCTAATAGTCATTGTATAAATCCTTTAATTAAGGTTGCATTGTAATGGAATTTAATTAAGTCCTTTAAAAAGGTGCACTCCTAACAGGGAGGTTGAAATCCTTTAACCAGGTCACACCTAGCAGTGTGTTTGTAAACCTTTGATAGGGTTGGATTTTCATAGAGCTCACTTTAGAAGAGTGAAAATATAAGTAGCATGTTACAAAGTGGTTTTTCCCAAATTGGGTTTCCACTATAAATCCTAGTGTTAATGCTTGTGTGAATTTTTTGGTTTGAACATTTCTATATTTTACAAGTCAAATACTATTGGATAGTGGACTTCATTGTTATATGTTTTTGATATACATTCTATAATGACCAAGTAGATGTTGGTTGTTAGATCTGAAGTTTTTAAAGTATATAAACTGATACAATGGTTAGAAAGTAACAATAGTGTTTGATCTAAAAACATAAAACTCACTTTGAAAATAATAGGTTTGATTCTTACAAATGTATGTTGGCTTACTGACTAGGATCCATTTCCATCTCCATCACTGCTCTACTTGGAAACCCCTTCAAGAAATCACAACTCCTTCTCCTTCAGCCTTTTCTTCTTATTCAGTCAATAACAACAACAACTCCAGCATACTGCTTCAACCTCACACTTAGGTTTCCTTAATACCTCTTTGATAGGGAGATCTAACTTTTGCCACTTAATCTCCTTCGTAGATGTTAGGGTTAGGTCAGATTCATTGAATCCTTCCAAAATTATGTTCTTCATCCATCCTTCTAGAAACATCTCTAATCTCTTTATGGAATTACAATAAAATGGTTTATAGTGCATTAAATGCCATACATCCAATAAATAAAGTCAATACGATTTACATAATCCAAGAATTCAACTATGTCAGCTAGGAATTTGAATTCTTCCTCAAATGTAAATTATTGATGCCCAGTCAATACTGTCTTCAACTCCTCGGTCATCATTGGGTAGCTCGGTCACTACTAAAACTATTTCCTTGGCTAATACTATCTTCCTTAGCAATAAACTAATTTTTGGTCAACACTAAATTTACTCAGCATATACTAGCTCAGTCGACACTAACATCACTCTACTTAAACTAGATTTCTTCACTTTTTCTTGGTTAACCCTACTTGTTTATTCTTGCTTCTTACTTAGATAAGAAATACATCATCTTATCATTGTGCCACATAATCAAGTACCCATTGAAGTATCAAGATAACTTAACCTTTCCTTAGGTGCTATTGTTATCACCTTTTCCCTAATCCTTCTCGACAATCAAATAGATATACTACTTTCTTAGATAGCAATAGTATTACCAATTAAGGTTTGACATCAATGATAATACAAAAATTGCTTTACTTGTAGTTTCCAACACCAGCTGTGCATGTATATTTTGTAACAAAATCATCACATGTATGTATGTTCAAGAACCCTAAAATCCAATCCTCCATTGGGTAGCTTCAAGGTAACACTAGGTTATGACAAAAGCATTTAACATTAGAAGTGAATACATGTCTTAAATAAGAAAAGGTAGAACTATTAATAAGACATTTTCCAATAATGATGTAGTGTGTGTATCAGCTATAGTCTCACTATTGTAAAGGTTTTGACACAAGAATAGGGATTAATCAAATAATAAAAAAGCACGGGGATTGACATAACCTATCCCCACAAATCTATCGGAAAAACATTCACTAGTGATCAAAACAAATTTGATTTAGATCATCAACTGATGGATGTATCACTATAGGTCACACCGAGAAAGGATTTGGAAACATCAGGTAGGATCATGCCAATATAGTTATCAGAAAATATTTCACTAGCCATGGAGGTAAAAACAAATTAGACCGATGCTCGATGAAAATATTAGTATTGGTCATCCTGATAGAAAGTTCAATACTATCAGGAAAGGTTATAACAATAAGATCATCAGAGTAATTTCTAAATAGCGAAGTAGGGTGAAGTTAGTCAGACCGACACCCGATGGATTCCTCCCATTTTTTAAAATATAGCTCTTGTGATAGAATAAATTGATGATGAAGATCATCCTCCTACAACAACTCTAGTTGATTACATCAACTAGTATCACAAGAGTGAATCATAATCACATTAATGAGTGGGAGTCATTACTAGATGCTACAATAGAAATTCAAGTTGATGTCATCCATAGATATGTAACTACTATTAATTTTGAAAGAGAAGAAGGCTCCTATTCTCAAGACCAAGAAAATGATGAGGATCCTTTTCATCTTTCTATGAAAACCATCCCTATGGCTCCTAGGCCATGTGTTCATAATCAAAGAGACACTTTAGGTAATCAAGAAAATCATGGGTATATAAGACCTCATCCTATGACATCTTTATGGATGTTAGGAAGGTCTAGGATTGACTTGGTTTCTTTTCACACAATTATGGAATGAGAATAGGAACTTAGTTCTCAAAATGGGTCATCCTGATTGGATTCACGTAATACCTATCTTAACTCCTTTAACTCTTTTGGTATGAATCACAATCGACAATACTCTATAGAGGATAACTTTCTTAACCTCTCTAATTCATTCATGAATGATGAGGATGATACTAGTGTCTTTTCACTTGAACCTATTGAACCTTTATCCCTTTTCCTTCTTGAGTTAAGTGGCTAGACCAGTTCCCATCCATTCCTCCTATCGACACTAATAAATCCTTAAGAATATTTTTTCAATTTTATCATTAGAATTATAACTTCTGGTTGTGTGTGTGTCTTTTGTAATAGGATCATCACATGTATGTACATTTAAGAACCCTAAAATCCAATCCTCCATTTGGTATCTTCAAGGTAACACTGGGTTATGAAAAAGGCATTTACCATTAGAAGTGAACACATGTCTTAAATAAGAAAATGTAGAACTATTAATAAGACATTTTCCAATAATGTCGTAGTGTGTGTATCAGCTATGGTCTCACTAATATAAAGGTTTTGACACAATAATAGGATTAATCATATCAACAAAAAGCACGGTGATTGACATAACCTATCCCAACAAATCTATCAGCAAAACTTTCACTAGCGGTCAAAAGAAATTTGAGTTAGATCGACAGTCGATGGATGTATCACTATATGTCACACCAAGAAAGGATTTGCAGCCATTGGGAAGGATCATGCTGATATAGCTATCATAAAATCTTTCACTAGTGGTGGAGGTAAAAATACATTAGATTGATGGCCGATGAAAATATTAGTATTGGTCTTCCTGATCAAAAGTGTAATAATATTAGAAAAGGTTATAATAATAAGATCATCAGTGTAATTTCTAAATAGAAGAGTAGGGTGAAGTTAGTCAGACCAATGCCCGATGGATTGAGCAGGGTAACCTACACTAATAAATGGAAAAAGAACAAAATGATCTATTATAAAGTGCCACCATCGATCATATGTAGCTATAGCATATAGCGATGAACTTAACAACATTTCAAAAGTGATAAATACAAAAGGAAATGCATTAATGAGATGTTATGCATTGCATAAGAAAACACATGGGATGTAGGTATCCAAGATTGAAATAAATCCAAAATGGTCACTTGTACAAAACTTAGAGAAATTTGCAAAATTATAGAGCTTAAAGACTATTCATGCAAAACTATGAAAAATGGAGGTGATGAGTTCAGCTGAGAAAAGGAAATCAACAAAGAGTAAAAAGACTTATACTAAGAATAATAAAGGAGATGAAATGGAGCCAACCAAAAATCTATTCTAGGATATGATTGATCACATGAGTGCTCCAAGACCTAAATCAAGGAGGTTGAAACATCATTTTCCAGAAAGGAAGTAGTTGGAAGATAATTATGGAGGTGTGAAAGACATATGGATGAAGGTGTGGGGTTGTGAGATTTTCCTTTTCTAATATCTAAAAATAAATGGAAGTGTGTGTGTTAGAAAAACATGTATTATAAATTTGGGTAAGTTAATTATGCCTAATGTTTTCATAAATTTGAAGTTAGTAGCTCATTTTTGGGATGAAATTATAAAGCTCAAGAGGGATGTCTTAGCGATCCTAGTGACAATGTCTTTTTCTAAAATTTTCTGTGGAAACAATTACAAAGGTATTTGATTTAGATCTTAGTTGTAACAAGCCTTTAAATTTCATAAGTTTGGAGGATGAATGTAATAGGATGTATATTGTATATATGGGTTGGAAACTAGTATTCCATAAGGTGGAAGAGGGAAAACTTATAGAAGAGGATGGGCCACCTTTTAGGCTAGATTTATTTAGACCCTATTTTTGGTATACTTATATGTCTTGTGTGAAATTGAGAGCATTTGAAGTCCTAGATTTAATGAGCATTGGACCAATGGTGTTAGCTAAAAATATTCAGATGCATGAACCCAGACCCTTTGATTACACATCTTTTCTGGTTGATAAATTGCATGAAGGATTCTTAGATCTTAGAAGTAGTGGTAATCCTACATTTAGATATTACTCACTATTAATGCACATGATGTTGTTTTATTTCCATTAGAGGGGATTTTGGCATGATGAGTTAAAGCTAAATACCATAAACAAAGAAGGAGAGAATCAACCTGTTTAGTTATGGACTTATGTGTGGGACTTGAAATATATGAGGTCCAATTATATCATATTTCAAGAGTTAGTTGTGAAGCATATGTACTAGTTGTTTAATTTCCCTTGTAATCAATTAGTATCAGATAAAATCAAAGGCTTTCATAGGCCCAAGCCATTTGATCTAGATAAAAAGATTCAACATAATTGGGGAGATTGGTATGTGTGTAATAATTTATCTTTCTTTAGAATATATAGTTTTGATGGCAGTCCTTAGATGTTACTTAATATTGTTCCAGAAAGGATTTCCTATCTTGAGATTGTGAGAGACCTAAGTGTTTCAAATACTATGCATTTTGGCAATTTGCATAAGAAAACTTTTCTACCCGACACTTTGTCTTTTATTGATTTTTACTATTGTTTCTATAAAGGCTTTTGTTGTGATTGATAAGATATTGGTAGAGGATTCAATTTGTGTGAACATCACCCTAGGGAAAATTATGATCCTGAGGGATATATTCATTATTGTAAAAAGAAGAAAAACCTAGGTGATTACTTCATGTAGTTGTAGAATTTGAAGATAGTTTTAGAAATTTGGAATAACATGAGACCAAAATTATTTTGGACAATTATAACAAAGAATTGGATGAGAAAAGAAAAAAATTGAAAGACTTGACACAACAATAAGAAACATAGCCTCTTGAGGGAGATGCATCTGCAGACAATGAAGTTGTTTCCAAGAGACAAGGCATTGAGATTGAGGAGGAACCATAAAAATATGACAAGATTATCTCCACTCCTAGAATCCACTAGGATAATAGGATTATAGAACATGTTTCTTTTTTTTCTAATGATGAATTTTTTAAATCAAGAGAATTCAAAACCTTCTTGTATAATTTCAATGGAAAGAAGTCAAAAGAGGCTTATCCAAATATAGATCTAGAAAATGAGGCCATACTATTGAAAAGACTCAAGGATGATATTGACTATAAGATGTTGTCCATGAACCCACAAAAAGGGTAATTGTTACTATCTGAAGCTGGTGTTATCTTATTTCTTGGTTGGGCTACGAGTGCCTCTTTTATTTTTGACAAATTGATGGATTTAGAACACACTAATGTTAAGTTAGATATTGTTGGGGTAGATGAGGTATTTATTGGCTCAAGGTTTGATCAAGATGAAGAATATTTTCTATTATGGGTCTTATATCCACCAAATAAGAGTCCCAAGATCATTGATGTCAACAAAGATTTTAGACACATGATGAAGCTTAAAGTTAGAGAGCTTGACCCTATTACTTTTGTAGACATGGTTATAGATGTTTCTAAATTCAATAGTGTACATGTTATCATATTGGTTAAAGGAAAAGATCATTTTAATGATTTGTATGAGGAAATAGTAAACAAAAGTCGACTGGGTGTGCCTTTAATCACTCTTGGAGTAAACACAAAATATAAAAGGAAGTATGATGATTTTCCTACAAAAAACCAAAGGATAATAAGACAAATACAAAATGTACAGGTGGACACAAAATTTTTCCTATTAACACAAAGGTTTGATAAAATGAAAGATATAATTGAGACCTCATGCGATTCATATCTGAAGAATAGCAATAATCAATTGTCACATCTTAGAATCGATAATAAGCTTGGGGTCAAATTACATGGAAAAGCCCTATAGGGAAATTGTGATGCAGAAGTTGAAGAATTGAACAAAGATATTTCAAAATATGGAGAGTTTAGTAAAGAATTAGATAACGAGTTCAAAAGTTTTAAGGATGTCATCAAAGAAGGATTAATAATGTTCATAGAAAATGGGGGAGATGTAAAGGATAGGAGCGAATGGATTTGTGAATTCTAGATTCTACTTAGTGTTGCCTTGGAAGTGGCTTGATCAGATGGAATTGAATTAAAGGGAATAAATGCATAGATGGAAAGCTTCATTGGCCTAGAAATTACTACAAGGAATATCATCCATGATGCTGAAACTTATGTTTTTGAAGATTATATAGATCATATCCCTCATTGCGGGGGACTCTTGGGAGATTAATCTTTGTTTTATTTTAAAGAAAATTAAAAGGCTTTTAGTTCTCTTTCTTTATGTTAAGACTTTTTATGAAAGGTTGTATCCTTTCATAATTATAACTAACTTGTTGTCTATATATACCTGACACAAGTGTAGGATGAAAAATAATGATGCGACTGCTTATACATTATATAATATGCTATGATACTTGGATCTTTATATTATGTACCCATTGACTGGTTTCTTCTATAATAAAAAGGCTTTCTATTTTCAAATCTTGGAGATATCTATTTTCTTGTTCATCTAAATTAGTTCTCTATGATAAATCTTCTAATTTTCTTTAATGTGTATTTTGATGAAAATATAATTCTTAGAAAATTAAAGTTTGATTATCAGGTTGAAATATTGGTTGTCAATTTTCAATTCTATCTCATTGGTAATTCTGAGTAAAGTTAAATTCAAAAGGACTAACTGTGGTTTCAAATCAATTATATGCTCATTAGAACACATTTAAATCAATAATTTTTAATTATAAACTATCTTCAAAGTTATACATATGATTTATTCTAAATTGAGTTAATAGAGATCAAATTTGAGAGGTTTAGGCACTGGTCTAGTTTGCAAAATAGTCAATCTTTGGAATTAACAAAGAAATTGACACAAATTATCATTATTTCTTTTAAGCATTATAGATTTTAAATACACCAAAAATTTACTACAAAGTATTCACTTGCCATTTTATACAAATTATATCAATTTTGTACAACTATCTTCTATAAAAAGCCTAAAACCAATAGATTTGGGTTGAGGTATATGCCCACCAGCCTTGGTCCTACAGAGAAAGAATTATAGAAGTTCTAATCCTATTTTAGGGTTGAAATTTTTAGTTGGCCAAATCACTTGGGTTTCCCATCATTGGATTGGCAAGTCCATAAAATATCCAATCTATTTATTTGAGCACCAACACCTCCATCTAAACCTATCATATCAACCCCATTCATCTATAATTCTTGAGTTTTATGGAAGCAATTTGGACGTGCAACATAAAAATTAGAAATATAAGAATCCACTTACACATAAATGTCACCATGTCCTATCTAATTGACATGTTCCTACAAAGACAAAGCAATATTCAAGAGACCACAAGGGTTCTCAAAGAAAAGAAGAAAAACAAAGAAAATATAGATTCCAAAATCCATCATAGAAGAATTGCAATCAAAAGCATCTCAAAGTAAAGAATGATCAAAGTCTATGCTAATTCCCAAGTCTTTCTTAAATGACTTGGATATAAAATAAAAATCTATTTTGACATTCCAGCTTCCATCTCCATCATGTGAGTCACTTAACTCCCAAATTATCAACACTATCATTACCTCCCATACCTACTATTCCTCCAACATCCATCATAATATTCCAAGAAGTTCATTCCAGTATCTACTCATCTCTAATGAATTTCTTAAGATAGAGTGTTAAGAGAGGTCTATGAGGATATTTTTGGATCTCACTTGAATGCTCTTTCCCTGGCTATGAAACTCTTGAAAGTTGGACACTACTCACTGGATTCTTTTTTCATCACCACAATATTTGGTTCAAAAACTTATCAACTACATACTAAAAAAAATGATGTTCTCAAAGAGCCTCTCAATACTCTTCATCTGAAGTGACTCTACAAATAAGTAATTCACTTCCTTGTACAACAATTTATAATCTTGAAAAATTCTAGAAAATAATTAAAGTCATGAAAAAATCATAAAAATCATAAAATGACCTAAAAATATGATCATCTTGGTGAAAACTTGGAAACATGCACCTTGATATATCCACAAAAAAATAAAATGAACAAAAAATTGAAAAAGAGAAAAAAGTGCCTTGGTGAAAACCTAGAAATAGGCACTACTTGTAATCAAGACTCTATCTATTAACACATGGTTGTGCTCTTGTGCTTCCATCCATCTCACTTTTAGTTTCCTTGTGTCATCATAGGCTGGAACTTGTCTTATTCTTGTCCTCAGTTCTTATCTATCATCTAGGGGCACTCATACACCTATCTAGGTTGTTAGTGCTTTATCACTTTATTGATCTTTTGAGCTTAACTTGAGTAAGTTTATTGGTCCTTCTCGTGGATGATTTCTCATTGACACTACTTTGTGTTTCTCAACACCCCAATCCTTTAGTGTTTCTTAACACTACCAATCTAGGTATCGTTATGTTTCTTAACATATATCAGATCTTGCACTATTCTCTATGCACTTGCACTTTCACACTAGCACAATGTTTTTTGTTTGATTTCTACTTCTGGTGTGATTTCAAAAATCCTAAGTTGTCTAATAAATTAGGTGTATGTGGTAAGAGCCTCTGTCATTATTGGAATGCCACACATACCTTCACCTTTATTCAGACACTTAGGTGTGGTTGGAATTATTCTTTGTTTGTTTCTTATGAGTAGCACATATGAAGACACTCTTGCATATCTTGGAAACTTTTTTCTTGATACAATTTTTATCTTAGAACATTAACTTGGAAACCATGTTCAAGTCATCTTTTCTTTTGTGCCTTGATACTTATGTGTGTTTCCTACATCTTATCTGATAAGGTCATCTTCATATTTTCATAGTTTCTCTAGCACCAGCAAAGGTTGTACTAACCTCCAATATCCCAAACACTAAAATGATGAAAAATAAATGATTACAGGATAAGTGACTTGAATACTCTTGTTTCTTAGGCTACATTTCTATTAGAAATAGGAAATACTAAGAGGGGGGGTGAATCAATATTTCACAAACTTTTACTTTTTCCCACTTATGGATATAACAGATTACTTTAAAGCATAAGAAACTAAATAGCATACATAACAGTAAATGTAAAGAACTCATAACACATGAGATGTTCTCGAGGAAACCCTGGCCAAGGGAAAACCCTGGTGGAGATGGTACCCACAAAGATCCACTAATCAAAAGATATCTGGTTAAGGATGTTGACCCTATTAGGAGCTTGTTACAATCATATAGTGTATTAGTCCTGGTTAAGGGACTATAGGCCTTGTTAGAAGCCTCAACCTTGTTAGGAGTTGTAGATACAAAACCTGATTACTAGATGAGCTCACTACCCAAAAAAGTAATACAAATGTTTACTGATTACAATATGGTACTACTTACAACTTCACATCAACAACTTTCACTGCTATCACAAGTTACATATATTACATGTTACATTTCAAGTATGTTTGGTACATCTTTATTGATACAAGATATAAACATAATATCTTTCTCCTGTCATCTTGCATATCTTTATCCAAGAGTAAACATCTAGGATGTTGTCTCTTTATAATATTAAGTCATTATTTTGAGAAGAAAAATAATCCCTTAATTCATTTACTAGTTTTGTCTTCAAAACTGCTCTGTCGGCTGTACTCTATCATCGGTAAAATAATCATAACTTTGTCTATAATGTCTGTAATCTTTTGTGCACTGAGATGGGGTATCCTTAGACACCATAGATTCTATGTTCAACTGCGTAAACTTTGATCATGCTCTAGTGAACATCGCCAAAACAAACTATATCGGGTGCTCTGTAAAAAAAATTGTTTCATACTTAGACAATTTTAGTCTACGATCTTCCATACTTACTTTCCAACTTATACAATCTTCATAGGGAACATATGTTTCCATAATGGAAACATCTATGTACATACCTTAGCCAAATTTCCAACAATCTCCCCCTTTGTCATTGGTGGCAACATATGAGAAAATTGGCTAAGTGTACAAGTCAAAATCTTGAAATTTGTATCAAAATTGTGGCCATAGTATAAAATAAGTATACTATCCTTATATCTCCTCAAAATATACACATAATCTATAACACTTCATAATACTACATAGAACTCCCCCTATGAGTATCCTTCCTTATGATGTATAGACAATTTTCTAAGTATCTCTCCCCCTTTGACAACAATGACAAAATAAAGGGTGGAAAGGGATATACAAAATTATGTCAAAACTTTTACCTTGCTGTCTTATTGTAAAGCCAGTAGGCTTGCAACACAATCTGCAAAATCTATCTTCCAAGTCTCAAAATCTTTCTCCCATGCCTTCTTTATTGATTCTGCTACATTGAGTAAAGTACTCAATCTGTATGCTACAATCTGATAGGCTTAAAGGGACTCAAAATTGAATTTCTGAAATGATGTCTTAGCAGTAAGACATTCATCTAGCTACTCTTCTATTATAGTCAACTTGATTGAGACACGCTCTCTCAAGATGTTTATTTTCATAATTTTATTGTACTTCTTATCATTCAAAGTCCTTATCTCATCACATAATTTTTTGATCTTTTTCTCAACTATACTGATATTTATGTTTAGGCTGGCCAAAGAGTTTGTCTCTACTACAATTTCATCTTGCTTCTCTTTTATCTTCTTCTCTTCCTCAATTAAAATATTTTCAGATTTTGTACACTAAATGTACAAACACTTTCCGGTCTCAAGATGTTTCCTTAAGTTCTTAATGTGTCTGTCAAGGCTGTCAATGTCATTTTTGATATTCTGACTTATATTCTACAACATCTCAGCTTCATAAGCTACCTGAGTCTTAACCTTTGCAATATCAATTAAATTAGTGAAATCAACATCAAAAGAATTAATTACCATCTTTTCTCTTTCAAGTGGATCTGAATCAAAGACTTTTGTAGATATAACACTTTGTAGGTTCTCAGTCAAATCTTTCAGAGTACCTTCCAAATTCTTAACTTTCTTGTTCTTTCCAATAGTTTTGTTCAAAGAAGTGATCAACTCTAATTGATCATCATCATCAACTTCCTTGCTCAAATCTTCAATCAATGTTCCTATTCCTTTCTCCTTTCAAGTCTTAGGAGTAAGACTGATGTCTTCTTGTGGTTCAATAGGTGTATGGGCCTCTATTTCCATTTGCACTTCAGTTTGAGTAGTCTCTATTTCAATACTCTTTTCTTGCTCTCCCAAAACCAAATTGTCAACAATGTTATCCAAACTGTTGAGTACCGCATCATCTGAATCTAAAGTAACATTTGTTCCTTAAATGTCCATAGATTCTATGCCAATGTTTATAGAAGAAGAGGGAATATCTTCAGCTTCAACTACCTCTACTGCTGCCTCTGTTTGTTCTGAACTCTATTTCTCTACTGGTTCTACAACTGATTGATCTTTTCTATCTTTTCCTACTACAAAGTTTTCTAACACTTGCACAATTGCCTATTTAGTTTCAATCTTTACTTGTTCATACTGACCTCCCATTATTTGTATAATTCTTCTTTTGGTTCTTAATAGGGTTTCAAGTTTCTTGAGGATCTGTTTAAGGTGGTCATCATCTCTTATCTCATAGAACTATCTAATAACATTCTCTCTCATTTTAGTATCTTTTTCTTGTGCTCTCATCTTTCTTCTCACAAGTCTATTGTACAAATCTTCTGGTATCTTTCCATGAATAGTATCAAATTTCTTGTTTGATAAAATCATATGTGTAACCATTGCATTCTCAAGATTTAATCTATTAGAGGATCCATATAAATCATAGTATTTGTTCATTTTGGTAAAGTCTCCATGTTGCATTATATCTTCATTAACTCTTGCTATCCTTGGTTTCCATGATTTCTTCTTTGTTGTCACTTCATCATCTTTTATCTCTACAACTCTTCTAGGTACTAGTGGAACAATTATTTTCTGTCTTTTACCCCATCCTGAAGCACTTGCCTTGATTCTTTTGCTTGGTGCTGAAGAAAAGTGTTTCTTTGTTTGACTAGTTTCTTGTTCCTTCTCAGGTTCTCCAACCTTTACCTTAACTTGAATAGGTTCTGCACTTGATGCCAAAGGTGGTACTGATAGTATCTCACTTTTCCTTATTGCTTCTACAGTCTTTCTTGCAATATCAAATTCCTACTCACTCGTACCTAATTCTTTTAGAATTTTCTTTATTATAGACTCCACTCTCTTCTTTGATTGTTTCTCTTCCTTAAGTGTCTTTGCTGAATCAATGTTTTCATCATATGTTCAAAATCTATTGCCATGAGCATCAACTTTACTTTTCAACAATCTACTAACATAACCTTCTGTCTCAACTTCAGAGATTTCATTGCCAAGAGGGTCTATGAATTCATGTCTAGGTTCTACTACCTCAATGAAAGTGAAATCAATATCAACCATAAAACATATATCATATTTGTATTTCTCAACTAGGGATGGAGGAATTCTTGATCTATTTACCACAATGTTCTAAAAAGTTTTCAACACTAACTTTACACTGTCATTAACTTTCTCAAGAAGATATTTCATGTAAACTTTATTGATTCTTGTCATAGTATTCTCACCATTATTCCATTCAATAGTGTAAGGAAATCTTCTTAGCAAGTGGAAGAACATGTAAGTAACCAATGAGGAAAATCTAAAGTGAGTGTATTTAGCTTTCTTTATCTTTTCCAAATTCTCAAACAACTGTATTCTCAGAATTTCACACATATCCATAGGCTTCTTCTCCACACACATCAAATAAGCAATTTCTACTATACCTGCTGGCATATCATCTTCTCTAGAGCTTCCACAAAACTTTGTTGTCAAAATCTTACAAAAGTATTTTACATCATCTTGCTTAATCTTACTAATGACTATACCTCTACCATTATATACTGAACTAATGTTTTCAATCACAATCTTTCTCATGTTTTTCTCATTTAGTGGAATTGCACCAACTTTCGATAATCTAGTCACATCATGAATTAGGTTTGCAGTTATGTCTATAACTTTGTCTTCTAACCAAAATTTACCATTATGTATCCTACTCAAAATGATCTTAGTACACTCTTCATCATCAAATTCATATTTCATAGAGTACTCAATGATTTCATTATTTTCTAGATGTTCATAACCTTGTTTCACTGACATATCCAAGTTGTACAATTTCTTATAGTCACCATTAAAATCACTCTCCCTTACAGTTTCATACTTGCATCCAAGATAACTTTTAACATTCTCTAAATGAAGAACTTCGTCTAGTATGGATGATAAGGCTAAACTAGCATCTCTTTCTGAGGGTTCAACTGGATCTTTCTTATTTCTAGGTCTGTTCTTATCGTTAATGTTGTGAATCAATGACACATCCATGATTATATCTGATTAGTTTAAGCTGATTCAAGATCTTAGTCAGATAAATACCTTAAATTCACAAAATTAGGGCTTTCGCTCGATCGACGCTTCAAACTTCTGCAAATAACTTCCAAACTTCTTTCTTCGGTTCCAAATCACTTATATTTACTTCATAATCACAATAACTTTGATTTCAATCTTTTAATACTTAGTATTTACTCGATCTGACATCGCATTCAATTATTTTGCTGCTAAAATGTCCAAAAGTTGATTCTGTAAACATACAACCATAAATCTTCTTGCGACCTCGCAAAACACAATATTTCTTTTTGTGCACTTAACCATAGCATTAGTATAACATAAAAAAACTTCATCTAACTGCGCAAAACTTAACTCATTCAAAATCTAATTCTATACTAATTATAAGTTCCTAAACTACATAAATTTTCATAATTTAAGTTCTTAAAGAAGGGTTAGGTAAAGACTCATTCTTACCATCAGATACATTACCTTCCTGATTACCTTCAATGCTGAATATACCTCCTTGATCTATGCCTTTAATTGTTAGGTTTTAGGATCGATTACAAATGTAGTAATATTATTGTCTTTCTATATTTTCCAAATGCATCGATCTCTTGGTTTTATACAAGGCAAAGACAAGAAAACATGTCTATTCATTTCAAGGGACATGTCTATTAATAATTAGTTACTATAAGATTAATATAACTTATATATTCATTTATATTAATAATATATATAGTAATATTAATATATAAATAATATCAATTATATATATATATATATATATATATATATATATATATATATATATATATATATATATATATATATATATATATATATATATATATATATATATATATATATATATATATATATATATATATATATATATATATATATATATATATATATATATATATATATATATATATATATCACAATATGATAATAATCCACTTATATTAATTATATGGATATATATATATATATAGTAATTATAATACATATTATTATTATTACATATATATCGATATATACTTGATAATTCAATAACAATGATTTTATCTGAACAAAGCTACATTCCTTAACACTCCCTCTTAGTTAGAGAAGATAAAATTAGTATATGTTTTACATTAACTCAATAATATCAATAATTGTGATCTAATTCAACATCACATGATGTCTATCACTTTTAATAACTGTGATCTATTTCAGCATCCTGATGATGACTATCACAGTATGAAATTAATCCACCACGCAATAATTCTTTATCATGATTTGTTTCAACCATCACATGGTCTATCATGATCTGTTTCAAGAATTCCTCTATCATGATCTGTTTCAGCCATCACATGGTCTATCGTGATATAAGTACTGGTGATCTATTTCAACGTCACATGATGACTATCACCTTCAATATTTGTGATCTATTTCAGCGTCACATGACAACTATCACAATAGCTAGGTACCAGTGATCTATTTCAGCATCACATGATGACTATCACCTTCAGTACTATGATCTGTTTTAGCATCACATGATGACTATCATAGTACAAGATCATGGTCATTTTAAGGAACTCAATCCACCATGTAATAATTCATTTATCATGATCTGTTTCAGCCTTCTCATAAGGTCTATCATGATAAAAGAAAGTTATTGTAAGATCGTCACCTCACAATAACATAAAAAATGCAAGTGATAATCACTTGGAAGTTGTCACTTCCTTATGATTTACACAGGGCCCATATAGCATTAAATAATTCCATTAGTATAATAATCAATTATATCAAGTTTACCTTAGAGGTGTCCCACCTTCATTAGTGAACTCCCTCTCAATCACAAAATGACCGAGATTATCAAAAGTTGACTAAACCATATCATTTATCTTCTCCCTCTGAAGCTCAAGTTCATCAACCTCTTAACCTCCTTTTAATTCTCAGACTCCCTCTGAATGAAAATGTCTTTATGCTTTCCTCCTGAAGGTATGTCAAAGATGAATAGTTCATAAAGTTAAACTATCTCAAAAATAAATACCATTGATAGAACCATACAACATTTATCATTCAATGTTATATAATTAAAAATTAAAAATTCATATGCATTAATAAAACATAGAGTACTTATCTTTCAGTTTCAATTGTTTCCTTTCCCTAAGGTGAGCCTAATTCATCTTCAAATATTTTGGAATGCAAATAAGCTTCTCCACACTACTTTCCTTCCTTACAAATGATATGTAAATTCTTAATACTCTCTATCAATTCAAGCAAATATAATACCAATGATATATTCATGACCTTTGCTGGAAATATACGTCAATATATCTTAAGATGTACATCAAATTCCATAAGATGTACTCTTCAGTGATTATATCTTAACACCCAACATCTTTATATAGATTGACTTTACAAATGCATGCATGATGAAGGACTCTTGAATGTCAACGTCTATTTTAAGAATGTGAGAAACTCGTTCCATCTCAAGATATAGGGTCTGTCATTGTCATATAGTGAAACAATGTGATCAAATAATACAACAATGATATAGTCAACAGCATAACATCAATTCATAAAAGGGATTCATCTTGTATGTCAGAAGGCAGCTACTTGATCATAATGAACAAAAGACTTCATATGATTCAAGTAAAATGTTTCAAAATTAATTTCAAAGAATTTTGATGACTTGTTAAGAGATGACTTGTTATAGCCAAAGTAATACACAATGATTATCAGCGTTGATAACAACAGTGAAAAGTGGCATGGGTTATGTTAAAGACCAGCGAAATATATACAAGCCAATTTAAATGATGCAGTGATAATGTTTATAAAAATGATTTAGGAGGTGTGAATTATGTTGCCACACCACAAGAAAGAATGCCACGTCAATTAAGAAAAGTAGTTTGTTATTTTAGAATCTTTATGAGATTATCAAATTCTTCCATACATTTGCAAACTTGGCTCTAATACCATGTTAGGTTTTAGGATCGATTACAAATGTAGTAATATTATTGTCTTTCTATATTTCCAAATGCATCGATCCCTTGGTTTTATACAAGGAAAAGACAAGAAGACATGTCTATTCATTTCAAGGGACATGTCTATTAATAATTAGTTACTATAAGATTAATATAACTTATATATTCATTTATATTAATAATATTTAGAGTAATATTAATATATAAATAATATCAATTATATGATATATATATATATATATATCACAATATGATAATAATCTACTTATATTAATTATATGGATATATATATATAGTAATTATAATACATATTATTATTATTACATATATATCAATATATACTTGATAATTCAATAACAATGATTTTATCTGAACGAAGCTACATTCCTTAACATTAATAAATTTTACTTCATCTTCATTTCTACAACAACCTTTCTCTTGGTTTCCTGCATTTTCATTCCTTCTTGCATAGTTTCTAGGGTTAGGGTTATGATGATAACCTCCATTGTTCATTCTACAAAATCTTGTCATGTATCCAATCTTGTTACATATCTGACAAGTGATTCCATTTGTTCCATAGCTAGGTGTTTGTTGATTGATTTGTGTCCTGCAATTTCTAGCAATATGTCCAATTTTGTTGCATCTAAAACATACTATTCCATTTCCTCTTTTCATGTCTTTAGTTGATCTATGATCTACATTGTTAGTATTTCTAGGCATTCTTCTATTGTAATTATTCTCAATAACTTTAGATCTTCTACATTCAATAGCTTTATGTCCAAAACCATGACAATTATAACAATAACCATTAAGAGGTTTGAATTGTTTACTTCTACAATCTCTCTTCATATGACCAATAGTATTACAAACAAAACATCTACCTTTGAATTCTCTTTGCATACCTTTGGATGATTCATCTTGCTTCGGTGGTTCTTCTTTCTTTGGTTCATCTTCTTTCTTCGGTGATTCTTCTTGCTTTGGTGCATCTTCTTGCTTTGGTGATTCTTCTTGCTTTGGTGATTCTTTCTAGATTTGTTCTCATCTAACTTATTTTCTTCACTACTTTCACATTCATTCAAATCTGGTTCTTGCTTTCACTAACTATCTTCAATATGTTAAATCCAAGACCAATTTTTTAATAGAATGGTTTTCCATAAGATACTTGCTTATCAATCTTTTCATTGTTTGAATATAGCCTCTCAAGTTGTTGTTTGGATTGAGTCAATTCACCTTTCACAATTTTGTTGTATTTCTCAAGTTCATGATAGTGCAGTTTGACTTTATCAAATTCAGATGTTACCTAGCCAAGTTTAGATTTTAGATCTTCATTCTCATTCTTCAAGTTTTCATTCTCAAATCTTAAATTGTCATTTCCATCTTTCAAGCTAAGCTTCAGATTTGCTATCTTCAATTCATGTTTAAGGATCACATTTTCTTTTTCTAAATCATCACAATCTTCAACAAGAATTTTAGATTCTTTCTTAGATTTCAGATCTTCTATCTTAGCTTTCAATTTGTTAATAAGATTCTTTGCATCATCATACTTTCTTTTCAAATTGTTTCTTTCATCAGTAAGCATATCAATTTTCTCCAGAGCTTCTTCAAGATTCTTTTGTAATTGATCCATATCCATAGAGATCTTACTCAAGCTGCTAGGCTTTCCTTGAATGTTTCTTCTTTGAGTAACTACGCTCTGATAACAATTGTGAGAAATAGGAAATACTGAGAGGGAGGGGGTGAATCAGTATTTCAAAAACTTTTACTTTTTCCCACTTATGGATATAAAAAATTACTTTAAAGCATAAGAAACTAAATAGCATACATAATAGTAAATGTAAAGAACTCATAACACATTATATGTTCTCGAGGATACCCTGGCCAAGGGAAAACCCCAATGGTGATGGTCCCCACAAAGATCCACTAATCAAAAGATATTTGGTTAAGGATGTTGACCCTGCTAGGAGCCTGTTACAATCATATAGTGTATCAGTCCTGGTTAAGGGACTGTAGGCCTTGTTAGAAGCCTCAACCTTGTTAGGAGTTTTAGATACAAAACCTAATTACTAGATGAGCTCACTACCCAAACAAGTAATACAAATGTTTACTGATTACAATATGGTACTGCTTACAACTTCACATCAACAACTTACGCTACTATCACAAGTGACATGGTCCATAGTCTTTTGCACACTGAGATGGGGTATCCTTAGACACCATAGAGTCTATGTTCAACTACACAAACTCTGGTCATGCCCTAGTGAACATCGCCAAAACAAACTGTATCGGGTGCTCTGTAAAAAACACTATTTCATACTTACTTTCCAGCTTATGCAATCTTCATAGGGAACATATGTTTCCATAATGACAACATCTATGTACATACCTTATCCAAATTGCCAACAATTTCATTCTAGGGCTACACTTAGCTTTGCATTTCCTGTTCCATTGAGCTATCCTTCATTTATCTCTACTGAGGCATTTGACTACAAATCCTTATTTTTTATCCTATTTTTGGGATGGAAATCAAAATTAGAGACCATTTCATTGTCAAATGTAGTTAACTGCTAAGGCTATCACTTCTTTCTTTCTTCTATCTTTATTTCTTGGGCTTCTGGAGCTGATCTTCACCCTTGTACCTCATATCCATTTTGATCCTGAGGGGGCATGACAATATAGAAAATATTTTCATAAAATAAATATCCTAATCTAAAATTATAGCATTTAAACCAAATATTAAATCGATTAAGTCAATCAGGACTAAACATCATTGCTCGGGGCATCTCAACTTCATCACTTCATATCAAGTTGAGATTCTCCACATCTGTTTTGTCAAAGAGTGTTCCAATCACTTCATATTAGTTCACTTGATCATACATCTTTTCATTCTCTTGGAGCAAATTAGGTTCATCAGGACCCATATCAATCTTGTATTTTCTCTTAGATGATTATCTATCTCAATCTCCTTAGACAAATATTCAGTCTCATCACTTCATATTGGGTCAGATACTCTCATCTTGCTTATCGATCTTCATTCAGTTAGGTTTCAAGTCAGATCTCTATCAGCTACCTTGACATCATCATTCTTTTACTCAATGTGTTTCTAGATCTATCACAAATTAATCAAAGAGGGGTAAATGTAATCACTTAAAATTGGTCTAGTATAACTTTAACCCCCTAATTTTGAATAAATTTTCTCAAATAAAATCTTAAATCTCAAAGGCATATTTACTAGACAAAATTATGGAGAGAAACCCTTAAAAATATCCTTTTCATAATTAAATAAAAAATCTTATATCAAGCTTATACTATGGTCTAATTTCTAGAGCTTGCATATTGATTTAATTGCTAAAACCATTTTTTTAATATCAAGTTCATCCACGTTTATTAAAAAACACATTCAAATGTGTGCACATACTTAATCTTGATTAGATAGAAATTAAAAGTGATTTGTGCTTTCAAATTTTAATCTTTGAATCTTCAATTTTGGAGTAGTCAAGTCACTAATCCTCTATGCCAATTTGATGAGCATCATGAGAAGGGTTAAACTCACTTCAACTAGGAAGCTATGAGCCACTTCTTGAGATCTCATATTTAGTGGATTCTCTCAAGTATAATGGTTCATAGAAGTGTGTCACACTTTTGATAACACAGATTGTGCTATATGCTAGAAAGTTAAGGAATTGAGGGGGGCTGTGAATTATTACCTAACAAAAATTTAACCCTCAATGGTTGTTTTACTATTTAAATCTTAGATCTTACTTTGCATCCATAAAATTAAGAACTTATTTCTGAATAAAATTAAATTAAATTAAACTCTTTCAACCGTAAACACATAAAATGTTAGAATAAATGAGAGGGGGGTGAATCAGTTATCCAATGTCCCAATACAAAATGTATACTCCAAAAACAAATACTTAAAACTTCTGATACTTGGTAACATAAAATACTGTACTGTCTGTGCTTTTACCGATTACCAGTCTTACACATATGGTAGTTACCGATCAAATCAAATATGCAACATGAAAATATGACACCAAAAAAACATCACAATAAACACATACCACAAGAGATTTAACGTGGAAACCCTATGAAGGGAAAAACCACCTGGGACCGGTAACCCAAAAATATTCACTCTTCTAAAGTTAGGTCGGTGAAGACCCAACCCTTTTAAAGGTTACAAACACACTATTAGGTGTGACCTTGTTAGAATATTTTAGACCAACCGTTATCATCCAACCAGCAGTCACTCTGGGGTTGACAGGATAACAATGTTAATTCTATGAATGATACATAAAAGACTTTCTTAGTCCACTCGGTTAAGATATTTGACTGTGTACAATGGTTAAAATGTAACAGTAGGTGATCTCCCTTAATACAACTTCAATTCTAGATGTATAGATCAATGTTAAGCTCATTCAATCCTCCAATCATTAAAACAATTCTATTCCAATCAATGTTTAGTAACTTACTGTTGGTCGGTAATAGCTTCCTGTCACTCAGTAAAAACTCTGCAGTTCGGTTCTCACTAACTAGTATGATCAAGTATGCATGAAAAATTGTTCATGTGATAATTCTATAGTCTCCTCCTTCTGGCATTCCCTCTACCTATGAAATCTCCAGTCTCTTATATAGACAATTCATCTTACCTTTTTGACATTCATGACACATAACATGACTAGATTTTGACAAGTTAGGCATACCTCTATGTCTTTTCCTTTTATTGATCTTAATCATGTTATCAAAATTCACATGGCATAACCTTTTATGCCACAACCAAGCATCTTCATTTTTCATCATCAAGAAAGAAGATTCATCAGTGTCAAGATAAAATAGATTACCTCTTGATTGTGCACTAGTTCTAACTAATCTTCCACCATCATCAAAGATTTTCACTTTCTTGCTCTCAAAATAAAATCGGTGACCTAAATTTTTCAATTGTGCCACACTTAACAAGTTATAGTTCATTCCATCTACCCAATAAGAATTTTCACATTTTATCCTATCATTTATCATCAGGGATCCTTTACCTCTTACCATACAGGGTGTGTCATTACCCATCTTAATAGATCATCCATTATATTCTTCCAGTTGATCAAATTTCTCTTCATCACCAGTCATGTGATGTGTACAACCACCGTCTATGATCCATATATCATTTTTGTTAACTTTAGAGATTTGCATTATTTCTACATGTTTATCTTCTTCCTCTAAGTCATTTTTCATAGCAACAAATACAACTTCTACATCATCATCAAAATCAGATTTAGATTCATTATCTTCAGCTATGTAATATGCCTTTTTGACTTTATCATTACTATCTTGGTTATCTCTTTTATAGTGACAGTAGCCTTTGTTGACTCTTCTCCCATAGCTTCCTTCAGATCAGTCTTTGGTTCTTTCATCATCTTTATTATGTGGACATCTAGCAGCGATGTGGCCAACCTCTTTACAGTTAAAGCATGCCAAAGGTAGCTTACCTCTATACCTTCCTTTACCTTTGGGTAATCTTCTAGCTATAAGAGCTTCAAGTTCATCAAGCTCATCATCAATATAGCTGTCACTATCATCATTCTTATTATTCCTGCTAGAGTTACCAATCTTTAGAGAAGAGATGAAAGTAGATTCCACAGATGGAACAACACTATTGTCAAAGTTATTCAATTCAAAGGTTGTAAGCTTTCCAATTAGATTGTCAAGTGTAAGGACATTACCAGCTACAGACCTTGTTTCATGAATAGCAGATATTCTTATTCCATAAATTGGTAATAAGGTTCTAAGGACTTTTCTTAGAACTGTTTCTTCACTAATAACTCCATCAGATGCTCTAATAGCATGTACTAACTCTTTCAGTCTATTTGTGTATTGCACAATATTCTCACCTTCCTTCATCTTCATATCATCGAATCTGCCCCTTAAGCTTTTTGCTCTGGCTCTTTTAACATTCACATCTCCATTGTAAACTTGAGAAAGTTTATCCCACATGGATTTTGGAGTGGTGCAACTTTTAATATCTTCAAATTCAACATCGGTATAGGAAACAACAATCTCCATCATAGTAACATTATGTTCATGCTTGTCTCTTAGTTGATCAAGTGTCAGGGGACCAACAATCGGTTCTATATAGCCATTCTCTATCAATTCTAGTGCAGAATTCCCAATTCTAGATATGTGCAGCTTTATCTAGCTTTGCCATATTGTGAAGTTCTCTTTATTCAACTTTGGCACTTCCCTCTTATACATTTTGATATCTTTTTATTGAAGTCCTTAAAACTCTATTCTAAGAAACCAATGCACTGCTACCAATTGTTAGAATAATTGCGAGGGGGGTGAATCAGTTATCCAGTGTCCCAATACAAAATGCATAATCCAAAAAGAAATACTTAAAACTTTTGATACTCAGTAACTTAAAATATTGTACTATCTGTGATTTTACTGATTACTATTCTAAAACATATAGTAGTTACTGACCAAATCAAATATACAACATGCAAATATGACATCAAACAATTATCACAATCAACACATAACACAAGAGATTTAACATGGAAACCATGTGAAGGGAAAAACCACCTGGGACCGGAAACCCAAAAATATTCACTCTTCTGAAGTGAGGTTGGTGAAGACCCAACCTTGTTAAACATTAAAAACACATTGTTAGGTGGGACCTTGTTAGAGGATTTTAGACCAAGCATTATTGTCCAACCAACAGTCACTCTGGGGTTGACAAGATAACAATGTTCATTCTATGAATGATACATAAAAGACTTTCTTAGTCCACTCAGTTAAGAGATTTGACTATGTACGATGGTTAACATGTAATAGTAGGTGATCTTCCTTAATACAACTTCAATTGTAGATATACAGATCAATGTTAAGCTCATTCAACCCTCTAATCGTTAAATCAATTCTATTCCAATCAATGTTCAATAACTTACTGTTGCTCGATAATAGCTTCCTGTCACTTAGAAAAAACTCTACAGTTTAGTTCTCACTAGCCAGTATGATCAGGTATGCATGAAAACTTGTTCAGGTGATAATTATGTAGTCTGCTCCTTCTAGAATTCCCTCTGCCTATGAAATCTCAAGTCTCTTATATAGACAAGTAAACCATTTTCTTTCACTCCATCAGATTTTTTTGCTTAATCATCTTAGTTGATTTTACCGCTTAAACATACCTTGGCTAATGTGTTAATAACACATTTGATTATCATCCTTTAGATCTTTCCTAAATTTTGTTAGTCGTCGATCTATGTAACAAACATTATCTATTACCTCAAAATCATACACTTTCTAGCTCATCAATCTTGTCAGCTAAGCTAGTCATTTAGCTCTTCTGTTCTACTTGGTTAACTAAGAAATGCATCGGTGAACACAAGCTTGGTTTACACTATGCTTAGTATACACTACACTTTGTCAGTGTACACTGAAATGCTTCATCAACCGACAACACTACTTTGTGTCTTTCAGCTCTTTTCCTCATCATAGATGAATGAAACATAATCAAGTCAATATCATAAGTTCATAGACTCATCAACAAGTTACACAATGTATTCTTTATCCTAATTTTTTATATCCATCTTCTCGTGTAGATATTTCTATACTTCATCTCTTTCACTCCCTTACTACAAATGTTTCGGTATAGTAACTTACAAGATAAGTGCTGTCAAACTATTTGACATCAATGACAACATAATACTGATTTAATTATATTACATATCTAATCGATCAGCACAGTGATCTTAAATCATAGATTCTTCAATTAGGTTCTAAATCAATTATAGTTCATCATAAAACACATGAACACATTTGACACATGATTTTGGTCACGCAGAAACCATTGGTTAGAGGTAAAACTACGGAGGGGATGACACCCATAATCCTTCACTATTGTAGTATAAAGGTTTCTTGATTATAGTATACAAAAGTATCTCTTCTAGTGATTTATCCTGTTAGGAGTAATACAAAAAGACCTACTAAAGTCTACCTTGTAAATGGATTTTGCAACACTCATTAAGTGTGCACTCTATTAAGAGATTTACAATATAATAGGCTTGTTAAGGTCAACCAAATATGTGGGATTTGATAATAAAATAAAATAAATGTATTCCAAGAAAAAATGATCTGGAATAGTGCATCTTCCTGTATGTTAGGTCAAATCCTCTATGCTTTGTGCAATCTCATCATCTTTCTCTTACTGATTTCACTAAATTCATGCACTTCCACTACTCAAAAGCACTATTTTCTTTATCTTTTTTTTTTGCATTCTCTCCTTGTCTCTGTTAATCTTTTCTCAATCTATCCTTATATAGTAATCCTATAGCTTCCTCCTTACTTGACCTAATTAGGATTTGGATCCTCTTGGAATGCTTAAATGATTAGATCTATGAGCCATATTGATTTCCTCTTTCTAAGAAATATTTGCTTCATTTTCATTGGTTCAAAATTTACCTTGGGATCATTTACAATCATGTTTCATTCTCAATAAATATTACCTAACTTTCTCCTTGATCTTCATAAACTATTTTCTTTCTTAGTAGAATCCAATCACAAACTTTTATGTTTTTCACGTGTCTCTCGATAGCCTTTGCTGATATTCTTGGTTATCATGTTCTTCCTACTCAGTAATATTGTTCCTTGATTAACATACTTTCTTGCTACTCTTCCTTTTCTTGGTAATGATTGTGCTCAGTTAACTATATTTTTTTGGTGTCCATTATTCTTGGTAACCTTGATTTCTCAGAAATTATTCTACCTTGTTGTTACCCAATGACTTACTCTTCACTGACTTGATTCTTTACTCATCATAACTCATTGTTTCACTAATGAAAACAATTAATGTATGTCATGAAAGGAATGTCATAAAAAATTTCATTTTCATCGTCATCTTCATAAATTGTATTAGTACAAAAAAGTAGCACCAAATTCCATGCACCTACATATCCAAATTCCTGACCGATGCATTCTGCATAGTTTTTAGCAATGCACTGAGAGAAAAACATTAGTAATCCCTAGTGTTCAACATTCAATTATGACAATTTATAGTCATAACTGAATGTAAAAATCATGTCTCTTTTATTCTATTGCAACCATGCATACTTTTTCTATCCAGACCTAAACATATATATAACATAAAAGGAGAACAAGTTTATGAATTTGATTTTTAGAATTTGAATAAATGATGTAGATTTAAACAACAATGCATCAGACATGTATAATTTGAACAAACAAACCTTTTATCTCTCAAAATACTTAATGTGGTACCACTTGACATGTTCTTGATGATGTTCTAGGCTCATTTATTGTCAAATGTGTCTTACACCATTTAGCAAAATCTTATGCATATTTTATACAAACTCCTTGATAATTCATGTGATACTCTTGTAGAGGACATTTGATGAAAGCTCAAGAACCATCATGTTCTAGCTTTCCATGTACACTCTCAAAGAAACTCCAAACATATGATATATTTTCATATTGATTATATCTACATAGTCCATAAAATGTCCTAGGAAATTTGAATTCTGTTGCACATCCATCTAACCAAATAAAATATTTATCAATTTTTATGTGCCTTTCTTTCAAAATTTCTAAAAAAATATTGAAGCTATTTTCTACATGAGTATGATGTTCTTTATCATCACAATATAAAAGTGATCTATTCTTTGTCAATAACTTGTGTTTCAAATGTATTATCAACACCATACAAATATAATGGTGGAGGTACTAACACACCTGTACCATAATAGTAATCTTCTTTCAAAAATAGTATTTTGATTGAATGAAATTTTTATGAACAAAAGAATAATTTCCTACAAAATCAGCAATTGATAGAATAGTTCTAAGTGGGAAATTGTGTCTTAGTGTAAAGAATTGTTGTTCTTACCACTTGGAAAAAACAAGTAATGTATTTAGAGTTGAGTTAATTTTAAAAAATTCTCCATAAATTCTCCAATCGTTGTCTCCTCTTCAACATATTCTAACCTTTTGGATCCTTTTCCAAATTTTGTTTCATTCTTCATGTATTTGTAACTCTTACAATTTACTATATTTGTCACATCAGTTTATTCATTTTTCAAAGGGAAAAGAGTCAAATCTCCACATGTTTCACAAATTCCTTTTATGGAATTTATTTGACTAGTTGCATCATCTCATGTGTCATATAAAATGGATGATATGAACTCATTTTGTCTACTAGGAAAACAATTTTGAAAACCATAAGTGTCTTCTACAATCTTTTGAAAAATTTGATATTGGAGGTCAGATTCAATATGATACAAAAAAAAGTTTCAAATAATTTGTTTTTGCTCACATATATTGATGCAGGAGCATCCTAGGGTAGTTGGAAATCCTGTATGTTGGTGTGTTGAATTGTTTTTATGTTACTCGGTTGCATCTTTGACTGAGGGGCTCAGTTATTAAAGAGCTCAATCATGGAAGTGAACTTGGTAAAAATTTTGGTTCTTGGAAGAAGCCATGCTCAACACTTCTTGTGGTGCTTGGTCGATGTGCTTGTTTAGTGATGCCTATCTGGCTTGGTTGTTTTACTGGCGCTTGGTAGTTTGGCTTACCGACTAGAGTTCTTGGAGATTTGGTGTGCCGACTTGATGTATTTAATGTAAGGCTATTTGAGAGCTGACTTGTGTTGCATTTAATAATTATTTTTTTAGCAGCTAACTTGGGCTTAGGAGTTAATGTTAGGAATGGGAACACTAAGAGGGGGGGGCGTGAATCAATGTTCACTGAATTAAAATGTGTTGCTTAACTCTTTAAACTTAACTTGAATTCTTAAGTACTGAAATGAACATTAACATAAATAAGAAGCATGAACACAACACATAACTCCAATTTGGTTACGAGGAAACCCAAATAGATAAAAACCTGGTGGGAATTGACACCTATAAATATTTTGTACTAGTGTTTTATGATCCTTGTTAGAAGATCGTTAACCCTATTAGGAGTTTCTTTACAATATGTATAGTACAGTGACCTTGTCAAGGGTCGGACCCTATTAGGAGTATTTTAAAATAACCCTATTAGGGGTAGGGACACACTATCATAGAGCTCACTACTTAAGTGGTGAAGGCTACAACCTTCTGTTCTTAGATACACACTATATCTGCTAGATGAACTGGCACTATGACACTGCTTGTCTGATCAATTCCTTTGATGTGCTGATGCTTTTTCCTCTTCAAAATCTCTAATACATATTATCAACTCTTAAAACACTTCTTCTCTTCTTATTTCAACCCTATAACAACTTCCATACTTAATTACAATAGCGCATCTAATATTTATATGTGCATACAAAACAATTAACTAGGTCGGTCCTCTAACTGATTACACAGAACACTTCCAATTGAATTGGCTCAAGTGTGTTTCCAAAAAAATATAATTACATGTCTATAACCTAATTAAAATAGGTTCATAGCCCTTACACAACAATATTATAACCGCTAACCAAAATACCAATAGTCGACTGCTTGCACTATTGTTCTCTAGCATTCACTGTCGGTGCAACTTGAACTCTTTGTATCTTTCTCATACTGAATCTTCTGATCATGCACTCTTAGAATTAGCATGAATATGATCTTACCAACTTAACTTCTAGGGTGCATACCATAATTCTATCATATGTACATGCGATGATGCTCTAATCTTCAAGTACTCTATATATTGTCTAGTCTTCAACACTTAGCCAATTTATGATCTTCTTATCAAGTGCACTGACTCCAAAACACTATATGAATTTGTTGCCATAATGAAAAAAATATATCAAGTCATATACACTAGTATAGTCAACTTTCCAACAATCTCCCCAATTGTCATTTATGGAAACAAAGGAATATGGCAAAGTTACTAACTGTCTCTTAATATGAAAACACTTAATACTACTTTTCCTTATATCTCCCTTATACCTTCTTACTATACATTTTCTTTCATTGCTATAGCTCCATATTCTATACATACTCCTCCTTTGAAATTAATGAAAAAGGTGTTACAAAACTAAATCAGTACAAGTACTTACACTGAATGTACATCTGGGTATGCTATTTGGAAGTTTTGGATCTCTTGCTTCCAAAATTGAATCAATGCATTCATTGTTTGGAGATGGGCACATAAGGCATACTAAAGTTTCTCCATCTTCTCCAAATATGAACTAGGACCTTGATCATATGTCACCATGGTGGCATCAATCTCCTTGATATTCTAATTCAACACATCGATGGAGGGCGCAAGAGCATTTCTAAGTTGAGTCTTCCTAGCCCCTATCTTTGACATCTCCTTTTCTACCTTCTCAATTTTGTCAATCTATCCCTAATATACATTGTTGAACAAGTTTATATTAGTAGAGGGATCTTCTATTGATTGCCTCACCTTTTCAATCATGGCCTTTGCTTCTAGAATCTTCTTGCAGTGATCATTTGTCAACTTATCTTGATTCATACAATGAGCAACAATCTTCCTTCCTTTTTCTGCAAACTCTTTCAAAGTTTCTTGTCCAACTTTGAGTGAACTAAGGTCTAGTGAGAAGTTACTGACCAACTCATTTAGTCTTTTCTACATATACTTCTCTTCTGCAACTGATGATGCTGATTTTTCCAAGCTAGATAAATTACTCTTGAACTATGAAAGAATTACACTTACATCATCAACAGAGGGTACCTTGGACACTTTCTTATCTGTTGGTAATATGTTGTTCAAGATGTTTACTGATTCTACAAGGAGGGGATTTCTCATTACTTTTTTCTCCTTGGCCTTCTCCATAGCTATGACATTGAACTTGATCAGGTCTTCTTCTCCCCATGAGTCCAAACTGGTTGTGTGAGGTGTCAAGCTTGACAACAATGATGCTGACAGAGTGATAGGAGTGTTATCCATTAATTCTAGCTTTACCTTGCTTAGTATTTCAATAGATGGCTTATCTGTTGTTTCATTTCCTTTTTCCTTTTCTTTTTAGTTTTCTTCTTCCATCTTTTCTTCTTCTTTCTTTTCTTCTTCCACTTTTTTCATATCTTCAATCAGCATTTCTTGTAGATTGGGAGAAGTGTTACCACATAAAATTTCAGCTTCTTGTGTACTCACAAAATCTTCTTCAAACTTGACTAGGTCTTTATCCGTGGCCACCATGGCTATCTCTACACTATCAATGATAATGGTGCTATCCTTTAGTGACTCTATCATGGGTGTAGACTTATCTTCCTTTGTTTGTGTTTCAACTGTAGGTGCTGAGTCCTAGGGACCTATCATAGGTACATTTTTGGGCTCTTCCACCTTGACTTCCTTTGAGGGCACTTGAGCTATGGGTATAGTACGTGGGTACATGTTTCTATTCAAGAAAACCTTCTCAAAGGATTTCTCTATTTCCTCAGCAAATAATTCATAATTCTTCTCCATTATATGTAAAGTCCTTGACTTGGTTCTAAGATGTGGCTTCACTAGATCTAACAATAAAGTCTTCTCTTCTAGTGAGCATACTAGGAGGGTTTCATCTAAGATCTTTTCCCTTATCCTTAGGTCCTCTTCAATGGCTTGTCTTTTTAGGAATCCTAATATGTTCCCTACATTATCTGGAATTGTATTCTTTAGTTCTAGGACTATCTTTTTGAACTTTAGCGTATGTTTGACAATCATTCCATGAATTTTTGACTTGTTAATGTCACTACACCTCTCATAGAACTTCCCTACTTGATCAATTCTACCTTCATCAACAATCCTTGAACTCAGTACAATAAGACTAGGTTTGAAACTTACTTCAGGATGTGCTTGTGTATTCTTCTTGCTTCTTTTTTCTCGTGAGGATGGATGACTTGTGCTGATATCCTTCTTCCTCTTAGGCATTTCCTTATACTTAGGAGGATAAGTAAGGTCAATGGTTTCCTTGGGTGCAGAAGGGGTTTCATCTATTTTACCCTTTAGATCATCAAATTTCTCAATTTTCACCTTCTTCATCTTTGTATCATTAAATTATGTTTTTTTTGTAGCCGCACTCTCTGTTTCCAAACCAATCTTCTCTTGCCTTACTTTGTCTAGGTCTGCTTGAGATACTCCATGAATTTTCAAGATCTCTAAAGTAACCTTGGAAACTTTTCTTTTTGTTGTTGCATTTTTCAATACAACATCTACTTCTCTTGTTTTATCCTCATAAGTCCCCCCATCTAGGTTCACTGGGGTCCTTAGGTGCTGACAATAGAACTTGAGTAGAAGCCTCTAGAATAGGCTCTTCAACTTCATATCCCAGTTAATGAATCCACTTTGTTCTTGGTTCAACAACCTCTATGCATGTTGTATAAGTTTCCACCATGAAACAAATTATGTCCTTGTATTTCTCAACAATACTTTTTGGAGTCCTATATCTCATCTGCATTTTAGCCCTAAATTTTTTCAATTCCAATGTCATGTAGTCCTATAGAGTACTTTTTTTGGATGCTTTAAATGATATCTGAGGCATAGTGGGAATAGATTTGTCTAGATACAAATTAGACACCTTTCCAAGAATATGGAAGTACATATAGATAATTAAGGACCCAAACATAAATATCTTGGTCTTGTCATGTTTGATGGCTCTTATGTTGTCTATTAGTTGTGTGCACAAGATCTCACATAGATTAAACTCTTCTTTCTCTCTCACCAATCTTATTACTACTAGAATGGTGGCCGCTGACACACTGTTTACTCTATTGGTGTGTTGGAACCTGTATCCTAGTATCATGGACATCAATTTGATGTCTTTCTCCTCCATGAATAATGGTGCTACTCCTTGAGAGTCTAGTCATCTAATGAATTAGATCTTGTATTATCCTAACTGGTACTTCACCTATCCAAAATGGGTCATCATGGATCCTACTGAGTAGGCTCTTGATCCATTCCCACTCATAGAACTCATATGCCATAGCATATTCCACTATAGGATGATTATCCTACTATGCATACTCATCCATGAAGGTTTTGTAAAGTTTCATCATTGTTTTTATGTGCCCTCTTATTCTATCAAAACCTACTAGTTCCTTCTTACAATATATGTATGCCCTAATATCTTCCACATGCATAACACCCATGGGAGTGAGGGAGAATGCACCTTCTAGGTCATCTAATGTGGATGTGAATGGATGCCTCTTAAAAACATATCTCTTCTTTTCTACCACATCAAATATAATTAGAGTAGCCATTACTTACTTGTATATCACTTTCCAACTGATCTCAAAGACTTCTGAATTGGCGCGACAGATTAGGGCTTCTACAACTGATCAAATGCACTGCTAATCACTAGTTAATCACTCTACAATCCTTTTGTATAAAACTCTAGGGCTCCTATGCTCTCTAATTGCTTTGAATTCAAATGCAATGAGAGATCTAAAAGCTTCTATGTACTATCAAGTAAAAATTTCTCCATTAATGCTTGCCATGTAAACTAGGTTATCACTTGATAATTTACAATTTTCATTTTATAAATGATCAGCTAGTGTGCTCTTGCACATAGGTTTTTCTTGTCTCCAAAAGGTTAAGTCCAAAGATGCATATTCAGAGGGTGAGTATATCGATCACACAAGGGTTCAAAACTAAATTATCTCCCCTTATGACCCTAAGGATCATTCAGCCAGATGTATAGGGTGCATCCACTGTGGATGCATCCAATACATTCTCATTAACCTTGTCCTTGTTCTCCTTAGACCAAATAAAGCTCACATCTTCTGAAGCTTTCACAAACTTGACTTCTCCTTTGGTATCTAATATTGTTTCTTCTAGATTTTTAGGGCTTTCTTGACTTTACGTCCTTGATCTATAGAATTTTGAGATGTGTCCAACCTTGTTACATGAGTGACAAATAATTGGAGACCTTATATTCTACAACACATTGACATGGGTTACCATTTTACACTATCTAGCTGAGTGACCATTATAGTTACATATCTGACATGTAACATTCTAAGAACTTATATTTGACTGATTCTAATTTCTCTGATTATGCCGAGTCTTGTTTTTTTACTTGTCTTACAATTCATAGCTCTATGACCAAATTTATTGCATGTATAATAGTAACCATTGAAAGGTCTTACCTATGTACAATTCCTTGCTATACGTCCATGCTTGTTACATGCATAACAAGTTCAATCTACTGGCTTGTGCTCATTCTTTGATGGCTCAACATGATCTTTATTCTGACTTCCAGTCTCCTTAGCATCTGTGGTGTCTTCTGGTACTTTCATTCTTGTTCACATGTTGTCAATATGATTTTGTGCTTCATTGAATCCAATGCCATTGGTATCTCCTTTAAGCTTTTGAGCATACAACTAAGATTCAATTAGATCCTTTCTTTTGTGTAATTTATCAATGTGATTCTTAGCCTCTTTCAATTTAGATTCCAAGCTTTCTTTATTGTTTCTTAGCTCCAAGATTTTCATGTTTTCTTGCCTCAATTCTTCATTTAGTTGAAGGTTCTCTTTGATCTGTTCATCATAGACTTCTTGATTGTTAGTCAACTTATCATCCAATTCTTCAATCTATTCTTTCAGGGATGAATTTTCTTCAATGATCATTTTGATCATTATCCCTAAATCACTAGTAGAGAATTCTTTGAAATCTTTTCTTAGCCTTTTGATAAACGTTTGAGCATCACTGAATTTTTCTTTTAGTTCCTCAATTTCTTTTTCAGATCTTTGTAGGTCTTCAAGAGAAGCTTCAAGATTTCTTTTCAAATGTTTCATTTCTGCTTTGTCCATGATCTCCTCAAGTAGTTAAACTTCTTTGGTGAGGACTAGAGCTCTAATACCAATTGTTGGGAATGGGAACACTGAGAGGGAGGGGGTGAATCAGTGTTCATTGAATTAAATTTTTTTTCTTAGCTCTTTGATGAAGGGTGCTCCCCTTAATACCACAAACACATAACAGAAATAGAGAAACAACAACAATTTGCAAGAATAGAAAATGGGCTTTTTATTATCTCCACAAATGTGGAATTAAATTTTTTTAGAATTACAATATGTAAAGCCACATGGGCATTCCCCTTAAAATATTCTATAGGACTAAGCCTCAAATTATTACCTAGATCCACTACCCAAATTTGTCCCAAACTGCCTAAGACAACACTATAGCCTTCCTTATATATGCAATTTTTTTCCACTGCCTAGGAAGGTTCTAGAATTTAGCCAACAAGGCTAACCAAACTTAGAATTATTTTATTTTACAATTTATTACATTAGAGTCGGCTCAAAACAACTTTTGAAACCCAAACTAAAATTTTTAAGAAAAATCATTTTCTGCCATTTCAGGTGACCCAACTTCCCGAGACCATAAGTCATCACCTGTTGACCCAATTGACTATTATAACCCCATTTTGGAAAGGGCACAAAGAGCTCTACAATGCCTAAATTAGGAAAGCTTCATTCATTCAAAGTTTTGACCTCATTCGGGGCCTCTAAACCCATCAAAAATGAGTTCAAAGTTCATGTACCTTACTGCCAATACCAAAAATCCTCAATATCTACAAATCTAGACTTGATATATCAATGAAACTTTACTGGCAGGCTAAGATGACCAAAATGAACCTCTAGAGAAGAAAATAGACCATTATGAGCCTGAACAAAAAACTTACTAAGAGAAGTAACTTTCCAAAAATAGCAGCTCTGCACAAGATAGCCCTTATTGAAAAGAAACTAGAAATATTTTTAAGTGATGCAAGATTGCTCTTACACCCAGGATGCTCCTGCATTAGACACCTGGGGTAATTTGAGATATGACCCTATCATGACTCAAGTTTGAAGTGGAAAACCAAGATGGTTAACCTCCTCCCTTGTTAACCATGATGAATCTTCAATAGGTCATCCTTTCCACTTAACCATATATTCTTCATATGTCCTGTTCCTTGTGCTTCTGCCAACAAAATTGTCTAGTATATCCTCAATCTCCTTGGTAGCTGAACTGGTTGCTCGAATACTCCACTATGCTACTATGATCTCATCTTCAACACCTCCCTCATGATACTCTGTCAGATCTAAAATGTTAAACACTACTAAAATATTCAGCTTAGTAGGCAACTCAACCTCATATGCATTTCTTGAATCATGCTTCTTCACTATCTTACATGGCCCAAACCTCTTCATTTTCAACTTTTTATATGTACCAATTGGAAATCGATCCTTCCACAAATGAAACATGACTTCATCTCCAACCTAAAATTCCTTATTCCTCCTTTTCTCATCTTCCTTAGGCTTATATTGTGCATTCATCTTGGTAATATGCTTCCTCACCTCCTCATGAATGTTCTCCAAATGTTTTGCAAAATCCTCAGCTTCAGCACTACATATTTCTCCTTTATCTATCTTCCTCAACTCAGATGCATTTCTTTGACTACTTCCATATATAATTTTTGGATGATGTGATGAACTAAACTTCAAATCTATCTTCAACTCTTCACTTTCTACTAGTGTCATTATGTGTGCTACCTTATTTGGAAAACTAGCTCCTAGAATCAAGTCCATCTAATGACTGATCTTTCTTTTTGGTGGTAATCCATTAGGCACATTATCGGATACAATATCTTGAAACTCATTCAATAATTTTGCAACTTCTACAGGTACAGCTTCTACTTCCTCTTTTCCAGCCATTGTAATTAAGGTGAATGTAATGCCCAAAATAATTTCAGCAAAAACACAACTACAAATTTTTTTGAAACAATGCTAACAAATACACCTAGGTATACTAGGTTACACAAAATCCCTTCAATGCGAAGTTTTGGAATCATAAGGTCCCTTGGGTGAGTCACCCAACGACACCTGAGGGATCATGAGGCAAGTGCTGGCATGCCTTTGTCTCCTACACGGTGGAAGTCATTAGGCGATGAGGAAAGTTATAGAAGTCATAAAGGGATTATCATATCCCTATGGTTTCATGAAGTATAGGGATAAGACGGTTTAATCCTATGAAATCTCAAGGGGGTGATTTAAATCACTAAAGGTTAATTTTATTTAGAAATAACAAATCAAATATTAACCTAGCTATTACTAAGTTTTCAAGTTAATAAAGTTAATTAATACTTTGAAATATCATTCCTTAAATTTACGCATATAACATTTGTGTACAAATTAGATTAAGATTTCTGTGAGAATTAAACCCCAAATAATAATGAATCAATTTAAGAACAATTATAAAGTCAGTCATACAATATTCCTTCTTGATAAGCTATACTATTAAGGAAAAATAAATTCCTTTCGCCATTCTTATCGTAATTAAATTCTCTTTTACAAGATAAATTTAACAAGAATCCCAAAAATAGATTTTATTGATAACAATAACTATTTAATTGAAAAGAGAATTTAATTGATTAATTAATAATTTTTTTTATATAATGTTAACCTACTAACCAATAATTGCTCCAACTATGGGAATTCTATTCAAAAATTTAACGAATGTATTGTGACATCATAGACGCTATAAATTAAAATCTTCTAAGGAACTATAATTTCGTACAACATAAACTATATAGTTAGATGAAATTAAAAGAACAATAAAATAAAAGTGATTTAGATACAACATTATTAAAATCTAACTTAGACTAGATAAATCTAAACTTCCCTCTTCCAAAGGTTAACCATTTATTATAAGAGTTAATAACACTACTAAACATGTTATATATTATATTATAAAAAGTGACTCCCAAACCCTAATTTGAACTTAGGGTTGGGGTCTCTTAAAAGCATTGCCAAACCCTAATCTTTCTTATTCTTGATATTTCTTGCAGGGTTGTTTTCTAATGGCATGTTGGAGGAGAGGGTTTGCAAGATGACAGAGTTCTCCATCTTTGTATTCTTCTTCACCATAATATCTCTTCCACATATTTCTATCATTGAAGCACATGGCTCTAGAGATACTAGGATTCCCTCTCATTGGATACCCTAAATCTCTGTTAGTCCAATCTAGATATTATCTTGTCTTTCTTTCTAGATCTATCTAATTAGTTTACTGCAAGCATTTATTTAATATTTTATTTTTTGTTGTTCAAATGTAATCTGTAGGGTTTATTACTATAGATTTAAAGGTTGATTATGATTCAATCTGATATCAATGTATGAAGGTATATTATGTCCCTTTTTTTTTGTTAATCCATACTATTATTCCATTGCAAGTGAACTGTTATCATGCCATTGAGATGGTGTTGAAATTTTTTTTAAAACATACAAATCTAGGCGTATAGTTTTAATAGTATTTTATTAATGATGCAAGGGTTTTAAGGAGGCTGTAACTCCATGTTTTAAAGACCTGGTGCAGCAATGGCAGTCACTGTCGTGATAGCTACCATGATGGAGACCTAGGTCTCTACCGTGTCAGTAGCCATGATAGTGACTGTCACGGCTCTAAGCCCCGATAGTGCCTAGGCATTGTCATGACTGAGAGTCATCGAATCCCCTATCAAGGCTGCATGCAGAGGGTTTGGAAAAAGGGCTTCAACCCTCCAAACTGCAATAAAACCTGATTTTCATGTTTTCCGTTAAACATGATATAATATAGTATTATATATTACATGCTATACAATACAAATTGTATAGTATATAATATATAATATTATATTATATATTATTATCTTTTTCATTCATTAAAATTATTGTATAATATTATTGTATATATTATATATTATACATCAGCTTTTGTATAGTATATAATATATATTTTATAATAAATTTTTTTTAAATAGATAATAAAACAATGACATGGTACTTATTAAATTAGGCTCTTTTGAAATGTATATTGTCTATTGATATACTAGGAAAAGGAATAGGAACCAAGGATATAGATAAGAGAAATTTAACAATTATAAATATGTATATATAAATATAGTATTATACTATATATATTTATATATATTTACTATTTTTCAATAACTATTGAGTTCTACATTATCATTTCTTTACATACAACAAATTTAGCAAGAAGCAAATTTATTTCTTATCTATTCTTCAATAAATACATATACAACAGATCTATGTTTAAGTAATCTTTCCTTTCATAATATTTATAAGATATAGAATTGTCCTTTGTTCATACTAAATTAAAACTAATATGCAATCTTTAGTTCAACATTAAATTATGTAACAACAATCAATTTAGCATATTTACTATTACAAAAGACTGGGTTTACTATACTAAAATCAAGAGACTAAACATTTAAATTGCTAGGTTCTTGTCTCACAAGTTTAATGAATATTTCATAAGTACCCAAGTTTAATATTTCTACTAACTGTGGAGGAATAGTAATAACAGGAATAACAACATTAACAAACTTACTCATTAACTATATCAAAATACATTTCATTGATGTAGAAAGAACTTAGCTTTTAATGACTATACAAATTTTATAAGTAATTTACAGATACAGAAAATTTAATTTCTTTTGAGCCAAATTCAATTAAGTAGACAGTTCTAGTTCTTAACAATCCTAATAACATTCATGCAGAGATCCAAATTTAAAATCCATTCCATAGTAATAGAATTCTAGAATTATAAAGAGAACCATCAAACTGTCTTAATTTAGGAAACTACAAGAATAACTAGTCTAAGTTCTAGCTCTGATAAAATTACAATTTCTTTGTATAGGAATAAACAAATGTAAAAAAAAAAAGAAACAGGAATTCTCAACCAGAGGCATCTTAGAACAATCTTTTGAAGTTCACAACTTTAGCTTAAATCTTCAAACTAGAACTGGCCCTTCAAGCCAAGAACACAACCTGCAACACAAGACTCTTTTTTTTTTAAACATGGCCATGGAGGCTCACCTCCCAGCCAAGGCCATTACATGGCCACCCCCGAGCTTGGGGAAACAAGCATAGGATAGGATACACTCAAGAAACATAAAACATAAACATTTAACATAAATTGGGAACACAGATTTTCACAATTATCTCCCTTCCCAAGCTTGCACAAAAGACTCTTACATAGAGTCCATTTAATGGGTGAAGGTGGAATCTTCCTTATGGAGACACCTAACTTATAATACAAAACATATCAACATGTTATACAAGCCTTCACAAGGCACTTCCATTCCAACAACTCAATTCCATGAGCATCACAAATCCCTTATGGCCCCCTAAACAACATAAGCAAGCTCTCATGGTGCCCATACAACCATGCACTCATACATAAGAAAATCCCAACTTAGACCCTTCACCCCAAGCTCTTCTCTAATCCTCCCAAGGATAAGGAATGAACTTGCACACTCTTAACATGGACAATTAAAAAAATGAACAAGATAGAAAACAAAAATCTCAAACTGAAAACAAACAATGAAAGTTACACACACATGGTAAACAGTTTACAATTTTTCACATAGTTCATTTCTTTCTAGCATATTCATAAACAAAGAAAAACACAAAAAAGAAAACCACCAACCTCCTCTTAAGACAAGGCTAGATTGAAGACTTGAAGATGAGCTTCCTTTTCTCCCAAGCTTGCTATGTTCAAATCTCCTTAGAACCCCAAAACTATCTCACTTTCCTCTCCCTCTCTAATTGTCACTTAGAACAAAAATGAACAACTGTGTGCTTCCTAAGTCTCTCTCCCTATAGTCATACCAAAACATTCTTCTCTCCCTCTCTTCCCAAAACAATTAGGTTTCTAGAAACTAGACAAAGTGACACTTGCCCTTCCCAAAGACTTGGAAATAAATTTCTACACATGCAAAGGTGAGACTTCCTAGATAACAATCTCCATTTTCGTGCATATCAAAAGTGGCCCATTTGGAGAGGCATAAAAGTGGCCTAGGAAAGTGAAAATAGAAGAAATAAGCCCCTTAACCCAAGCACTAGCCTTGGGGAACCAAAATCTAGCCTAAAAGTCACCCTAGGACTCCACAAAACCTCTCAAAAACCCTAATTAATCATGCATCCGAAAATAGAGTATTGGTTTCAACAATTCTTGGTCCCTTAAACCACCTACCTAGCTTAGGAATGCTCAAGACTAACTAAAAAGAGCATGTGGTCCATACTCCACTCAACATGCCACTTCATTAGCATGGTGTCAAGTGACACCTCACTAAGACACACATCACAAACACATGTGGCATGCCTTGTGTGCAAAACATTTATAGATTTTCACAAAATAAAAATTTACTTACAAACATATATTTCAAACATTGTCAACCATATACACACAGGCATCATGTTTACAAAAGAAATCATGATACGACAAGGTCATACTCTTCTAGAGTTGACCTTGGTTTCCATTTAATTGTACTTTGATCCTATCTTGTTTCCTTGACTTATAGCCATGGCCATGTCCTTATATACTCAAATTTGATGTCAGTACATTATAAAATATTGCATTAATAATCATTTCAAAAATAGAGTGATAACATCTTTACTTGACAAATACATATATATCTGAACTCATAAAACATTTCATATTCCACATAAGCATGTAATCCTAACTTGTCATAGAACCATGATTTCATCAATAATCATTATACTAAAAGATGATATAACAATACTGGATGCAAAATTCATATATCATAGATAATCATGGAATCAAAATGAGCATATATAGAAGTATGATTAACGTGATCATCATAGAATCTAAAACAACTATCTCATAAGATCCAATGATAGCATATATAATAAAAAATAGATCAAATGTCTATACTCAAGGTATCATCCTGATGAATCAAATGTCAAAATGAAATTCAATCTAGGATGGGTAAGGATAGGACATCACATCCTCCCCCCCTAGGCATGAAATTCCTCCTAGATTCCATCAAAAAGATGGGGGTACTGATCTTGCATCTGTGTTGTGTCCTCCCATGAAGCTATGACCTCATTGTAGCAATCCCACTAGACCCTAACTTGGTCTAGCTCTTGACCTCGAAGGGCCAAGGTCCTATGAGCCAGAATATGTATTGGCTCCAAAGCCAACTATCCATCTGACTCCACCTGTAAAGCATCCCAATTAATAATATGAGACTCATCATATATATACTTTCTCAAAATAGACACATGAAAAACATTTTGGATGCATGACAGGCTAGGTGGAAAAGCAAAATAGTATGCTACAGGGCCTATCCTCTCCAAAATCTCAAAAGGTCTGACAAAGTAAGGGGCCAGCTTAGAACCCTTTCCAAAATTGATTTGGCTCTTATGCAACTGTACTCTCAAAAAGACTCTGTCAGCTATCATATACTCTCTATCAACCCTGCTAGCATCTACATACTTCTTCTATCAATCCTGGACCTCTCCAAGATGCTACCTGATCAGATATACTTGTTGCTCCATCTATCTGACCAACTCTGGACCAATGGAAACTCTGTCCTCAATCCTATCCCAACTCAATAGTGTCCTGTAAGATCTGCCATACAAGGCTTGATATGGAGACATACCTAAAGATGAATGATTCCCATTATTATAGGCAAACTCCACTAAATGTAGGTACTCCTCCCATCTAACCTGATGATCCATCACATACATGCATAACATGTCCTCTAACACATGATTAACCCTCTCAGTTTGACCATCCATCTCTAGGTGATATGTTGTGCTGAAACTGAGCCTGGTGCCCAAAGTGGTTTGTAGCTCTCTCCAAAAAGAAGTAAAGAGTGAGTCTCTTTCTGATATGATCGTGCATGGAATACCATGAAGTCTAACAATATCCCACAAAAATACTTGTGCCACTGTAGGTGCTATAAAAGTAGTACATATGGGCGAGAAGTGGGCTACCTTAGTCAACCTATCCACCGTCACCATAATGGCATTGTGGCGATGAGATGACATAGGAAGACCAACTATAAAATCCATAGATATAATGTCCCACTTCCACTCTGATATCTCATGAGACTATAGAAGTCCACCTGGTTGACGGTGCTCCTCCTTAACCCACTGACACTCTAAGCATCTCACCACTAACTCAGCAATGTGTGTCCACAAACCCATCCAATGATAAAGCTATCTCAAATATGCATGTAACTTCTTGACTCTGGGGTGTGCTACATAAGGAGCTCTATGAGCCTCAAGAATGATGAAATCCCACATCCCACTAAAAGAAGGTACATAAATGCATCCTCTATGATGAAGAAGGCCATCAGAATCTAGAGTGTAATCTGTGAACTTCCCCTCAAGGAGTCTCTGATCCTGAACCATCTATCTAACCTCTACATAGAAGGCATCCTCTTGTAAGTGTTGTAGTATGCGCCCTCTCAAATCTATACTAGTAGTCATAGCTGAGAGCTCATGACATCTCCCACTCAGGGAATCTTCTACCACATTCTCGTTACCCTTGATGTAGTGAACATCAAATTCATACTCACATAGGAATTCCATCCATCTCCTCTATCTAGAATTGAGGTTTGGCTGTGTGAATATGTACCTGAGGCTTTGATGATTTGAATGAAGCTTGAATCTGTGACCTAGTAAGAAGTGTTTCCATCTCATCAAAGCATGCACTACTACTACTATCTCAAGGTCATGGGTAGGATAATTAAGCTCATGAGTCTTGAGCTTTCTAGACTTGTAGGCAATAGCCCATCCATCTTGCATTAGTACTACCCCAATCCCATCTAAAGATGCATCTATGCATACTACAAAATCTACTGAAGGGTTAGGTACCACAAGTATAGGTGCTCTGGTAAGTGCTCTCTTGAGCTCCTAAAAAGCTCTCTCACACCTCTCTATCCACTAAAACTTCTTCTCTTTCCTCTAAAGGGAAGTGATGGGATGGACCACTCTAGAAAAACCCTCGATAGAGCATCTATAATAGCCTGCAAGGCCCATGAAGCTCCTGACCTCTATCACACTAGTGTGTGCTAAAAAATCCATAATCACCCTAATCTTAGATGGGTCTACTAAGATCCCATCTCTTGATATCACATGGCCAAAATAGTGAACCTCTATCCTGAAGAATGCACACTTTGACAAACTACCATACAACTAATTATCTCTCAAGCACTACAAAACCTACCTCAAATGCTCCTTGTGCTCATGCTCATCTCAAGAATATATCAATATGTCATCCAAGAATATCACCAAAAACCTATCTAGAAATGAATGAAATACTCCATTCATGAGACTCATGAATACAATTGGAACATTTTTGAGTCCAAAAGGTACCACCATGAACTCATAGTGTCCATATCATGCATGGAAAGTAGTCTTGTGGATGTTACTATCCATGATCCTCAGTTGGTGATATCTTGACTTCAAGTCTATCTTTGAGAACACTCAAGCTTCTTGAAGCTGATCAAATAAGTCATCAATCCTAGGAAGGGGATACCAATTCTTGATGGTCACCTTGTTCATTTGTCGGTAATCCATGCACAACCTAAGAGATATGTCTTGCTTCTTAATGAAGATGATAGGTGTACCCCATGGAGATACACTAGGATGGATGTTCCCTTTCTCCAGGAGCTCCTCTAACTAAATCTTGAGCTCACTAAGCTCGTGTGTAGTCATCCTATAGGGTGCTCTAGAAAGTGGCTCTGCTCCTAGTACAAGATCTATATGAAAGTCCACTACCCTAGGTGGTGGCATACCCAGTAACTATGAAGGAAATACATCAGCAAACTCCTAAAGAATAGGGTGGTCATCAAGAGAAGTCTCCTTCTATACCTCCTTCTCTTTGTAATTGATAGTGATAGTATATAACTGACATCCCTTCTGCATGCACTGCTTAAGGTGCATAGCAACAACCATACAAAGGGATACAGGTCTCTGAACTCTTGCAATAACTGAGGTCACCCCATCATCATATAAGCACTCCACTATATTTTGTCTATAATCCATCATGGCTCTGTGGGAATAGAGCCAATCCATGCCAAGAATGACATCATAGGATCCAAGTGGTGTGACATGAAGGTCAACTATGGTGGTAAAGTCTCTAATCTATAACTAGCAGCCTCTCACAAAGGAACTAATGTATACCCTAGCTCCTAAGGCTAACTCAACCTCCCAAAAAACATCCTACCTAGCTACCACTAGCCCGCATCACTCCACTATGAAAGGTGAAATAAAAGATTTGGTGGCTCTAGAATAAAAAAGGATAGAAACACTACTACCTTCGATCATGCCTACAGTCTCAATGACTGTAGCTTGGTGCTTAACCTAGTAGTTATCAACCACTGCGCACACCCTGTGTGCTCTACCCATGTCTCCTATAGTAGGCTCAAAGGCTATTGCTCTCTAACTACCAGCTGAATGACCTATTAGCACAAGTAAAAATTCCATGGCTGAATCATATTTTCTAGGCCTCTACAGTTAGTTTTCCATTTTCCTGCCAAAACCCTAGGCAAAAATTCAAATTCTAGTCATTTGCAAGAAAAACCCTAAGTGTGCCCTATGCTTTGTTCTCATTGCATGTTACTTTTTGGGTCCCTTAAAAACTGATAAATGCATGTGTGTTAAATTTTATTACCCTGGCGGCCTTTATTTTCCTAAGTTTCCATGCGCCTAGCTTTATTTTTTCCTAAGTTCGGTCGCAGTGATTTTTCCTAAGTCAAGCCCTTTAATATTTCCTAAAGTTTCCAGCCTTTATCCTTTCTTGGGACTATCTCTAATAACATCTACATCTAATGATAGGTGTAAGATCTCATGAACTACGTTAGAGGCTTCTGAAGTTGTGCTAGCCATTGATTTTCTTTCATGGAAAAAGGCTTTATAATGTAATGGGTCCACATGCCAAGTGTGCTTAGTCAACAATTTCTCATTGGTCCACATATTAATGACTCAGAGTATTGTCAGTGGGGCCAATGATTTTAGAGGTTCTATGGTTTTGATAGTGGCAGAGCATCGATGACCAGCGTGTGATCTTAAGGGTTTTTTCTGACTCATGAGGCTTTAAGATCAACTGTTGATTCTTTTCTATGTCAGAGGTTTGTCAGAACAGCAGTGAGATTCTTCATTGATGGTTGTCGTAAGATCTGATGGAATATGTCAGAGGTTTGAGATCTTCTGACAACCATTGATCTCTTTTAAGGCGGGCCCAGTTCCTGGTCTAAGGTTTTGGTGGAGTGGTTAAATCTTTGGCGGCACTGATAAAGTTTTTTAATGTTCAAGCATTCTCAAAATAAAATGGTGAAGTTCTAAATCTTCTCATGAATGGGCGAATAGTCTATTTGCTAAATCTCAAATTTATTTAGCGGTGTTCTAAGTTTCTCGGTGAGTAAGCGAATGGATTCAGTCGCTAGTTCACTAAATAACTAAAGGGTCAAAAGGTTAAGGGTTAGCCGAGTAGTGCGACCACATGGTGATTCATCACCGAGGTGTCATATTATGATTGGCTAAGTTGGAAAGGAATGTGGACACGTTAGTGGGCCTGAGAGATTCAAAGAGATGCTAGTGTGGAAGATCGAACGGTTAGTGTGTGATCTCATAAAGTCTATCAGGGCTATGAGATTATACGCCAACCATTCAATCTTGAGCTTATGAAAAGTGGGTCCAATATGCTGATTCATCACTGACGTGCTTCATTTTCATTGGTTGAGAGTTTTTGATAATGTGGAAATCAATTTTTTAAAGATTTTTGTTGATTGTTGTGAGATTCTACAAGCTACCCAATGTACCAGGAATAAGATGCATCAACTGTCACATTTTAAAGTTGAGCTGGTTACAATTTTTATTCAAATTCAAATATCCTACAGGGTTTTGTTGGGGTTTTTGAACCAGTGAGTCATGTAAAACAAAGCGGTGGCTGAGCATTTATTGTTTTAGGATAGATTGTAGTTGGGAAAGGATACAAAACACATAAGTTATTGCTAGAATTTGATTTTATTTCCTATGATGCCGAGCTAGTTGAATATCAGGGTTGATTTCTTGCAGAGGGGCATTCATGGTAGTTGGACAATGAGATAATAAAATTAGATTTGTGAGAAAGAGAAAAGGATAGCATTGAAGACATAAAGCACGTCGACTCAATTGTAGATATCTCATCTATTTCACTAGGGTATTAATTGTAAACCTTTTGGGGTTGTTGTAAAGTTTTTTTAGGGTTAATTTTTGTAACCCTATAATGCTCAGTTGCTTGTTGCATCTCTTAGTATAAAGAGATTTTTCATTATCATTCTAAGGGATTGGAAGTTCAAGTGTTAAAAAGATAGAAATTTTTGAAACCCTAGCTTTTTAGTCAAGGATGTTAATTCTTTATATCATTTTATCAAGCAATAAAGAAGAAATACAGGTTATCTTCATCTTGTAAGCTTTCTATTTTGGATACTGTATGCATATGGTGAAAGGTTATACTTAATACAAACCTTAGATCTTTGCTCTGCTTTGCTCTATTCTTTAAATCTTTAAATATTTGCATAAGGTTTATATGAATGTATTGGTGCTTTGAGTTCTAACCTAGGGTTAGATTAAATATTGCTCAAAGTGGGATATGTGTTCTTAGAGTTTATTTGAAGGATTCTCATAAGTAGGAAAGATTTGAAGCCCTTTGTGTTTATGTCTAAAGACCAATTTTAGACACCATTTGTATCCATTCTTTTCCTTGATATCTTGCCCAATAGATAAGGCACTGGCCTGTATTCTCCTATCTTTGTGTTGAGAAGAGTGATTCAAATCTTATAATCCCAAATCATTCAAATCACTACCAATCTTTACTTTTATTTACATTTATGTATTGTCCTACCCAGTGATGGAGAGTCAATGAACAATAGGTTCTTGTTTATTACTTTCTCATTGTATCCATCTATTGAAAGATCCAATAAAGAAATAAGGGGCAGAGTTAGAACTATCAGTCAGAGTTAATACTATTGGATCAGGTGTAGCCACCTTGGTTTTGCAAAGCTAGAAGTAGAAGAGGGTAGTCTTATCCCTATAGTTGGTCTAGTTGCTTATAGATTGCCCATATTTGGAGCTAACCATTCCTTAACATCCATCATAATCATATTGGTATCTCATGGAGTGTAAAATCCTATCGAGGAACCAAAAAAATGGTGACTCTACTAGGGACAGATAAACAAGTCTTGTTAAAGAAATCAAAATTTTTGGTGTTTTCATTGATAAATCAAGTTTTAGATTAATGTAGCCCTTCCAGGTCACCATCAAATCATTGATTCTACTAGGGAATAGAGAAATAATGTTAAGAGAAAATAGTGTAGGTTTCAAGTTGAGCTTGACTCTTGACCTACCTATTTCAATCATTTGATATCTTTGGTGTTACAAATCAGCATAGATAATGCGGGTATGAGTTGAGCTTAGACTCCTAGCCAGCTTATCATTTATCCAGTGGACTTCATTGAAGAGTATAAGAGTTAGTTTCATAAAGTTTCAAATCATCTCACCAAGTTGTGAGTGGTGACTCTGAGCATCTCTGTAAATAGTACTTTATAATATATAGTCATGAGTTTCAAAATCACAAGGCCTTGGAGGAAGGAACACCCAGAAGAAAGCTTGTAGGGTGGGCTTCTTGCCACATCAAGAAGAACTCAGGTTAGGAAAGAAAAAAGTGTTGATGATATGTCTCCAACTTGGAAACAAAGAGGAAACTCAAGACAACAAAATGTTGCTCCTCCTAGTCAACAAGGAAATGCCTCAGAATATAAGGAGGTAGTTGATTTGGGCCTGAACCAATATGAAGACTATTCTTCCCCCACAGAAAGAGAGGGTGAAAGACCATCCCAAAATAGAAGCATTTCAAGAAAATTTAGTAGGTCTAGAAGCAAAAGTAGGGGTCGACAGGATTGTGTTCCCCCTTTAAACCTTGATTCATCAAAGCCCCAAGGCCTCCATGAATCTAAAGATCAACAAGAAGAGCTTCAAGCATAGGAGGCTGAATCTAAAACAACTTTGCCTGATTCTGAGGAAATATTTGAGGAAGTGTATGAATTGGAAGGAAGAATTCAAGAACAAGAAACTATTAGGCAAAGGAGAGAAAATGAGAAGGAAGAAAGGGTCAGACATGTTATGATAAGATCTGATCAATTAAGAAGGCAGTTGTTAGATTTAGAGGCTATAAATCATGTCCCCATTCCTAAACAAACAAAAGAACTACCTGTTGTCCATAAGACATTTGAAATAAGAGTTCCTAAAGATAAAGGGAAACAAAAAGAAAAAGGCATTTCAATTAAAGAACCTATAGCCCCTAAACTGCCTAAAGACCAGGCCTTAAGATTGGAAGTCAACCTTGAAAAGGCCAAAAGGGAATAGGAATTGCTAGCTAAGGAACTTGAAAAAGTAGAATTAGAAGCTGCATCATTAGAAATGAAAAAGAAAATTGATTTTCTTAAAAGGTCTGCAGGACCTACAAATTTTACTAATTCTAACATGACACAAGGAGCAGATGCTGCAAATACAACAAATTAGATAGGTGGTTTTCCCCCACCAGGAGGTTTCAATGGTTCTGCCACCACCAATAATGATGCATCTACATCCCAGGGTGCTGGTATTTTTAATACATGGATTATACATGAAGGATGTAAACAATTAGTTTTTACTGGTATCCCTAGTTATCCTAACCCCATCCCTGAAGAAATCAAAAAGAAGCTTCCTAAATTCACAGGAAGCAATGTTGTAACTTGTGAAGAACATTTAAAGAAATTTATTGATCTCATTGATGATTATAATATTATGCCTAATGATGTTATCATGAAGCTATTTGTGCAATCCTTAATAGAGGACTCAAGGGATTGGTTTAGAGCCTTACAACATGGTAGCATAGGTTCATGGAATCAGCTTAGGCATTGTTTTAAGGAATAATACAGTGACAAAACTCATGAAGGTTTTATGCTAAATGAGTTCAATAACATAAAAAATAATTTCAATGAAGATGTTATTGAATTTAATGTTAGATTTCAAAAGGTCATGCATAAATTGTTGTAGGTTATCAGATTGGATGACAGGGTATGCCTTGTCACATATTTAAATGCTTTTGATTCTAAGATGGGCTACCTATTCAAAGATAAGAATCCAAGGAGCTTGGTTGAAGCTTACAAGCTAGCTATGAACATAGAGAGCAATCGAAGAATCTTAGGAAAGTTAGGGAGGAGAGAAGATGACAGATCACCATTGTTAAATAGAAAGGATCCGGGAAAGCCTCAAGGTGTGAAACCTAAAGATGATGAAAGCCTAAAACAAATTCTGAAAGCAATCAGGGATCTGAAGCCTGGTGAAAATAGAGGTAATAAAGCTACAGGAGGGGATAAGCCCTCCTTTAATAATTCCAACAAATTACCAAGAATGCAGAACTACCCTTACAATACTCAATGGAAAGATAGGAGGCCTTTTATTCCTGAGAAAAGAGATAGACCAAATGATAGGACCCCTGATCCATTGCAAATAAATTCAATGAATGTGGTGGAGGAAGTCCCATGGTGTGTTGCATGTTAGTCACCACATGATCCTAATTATTGTGCCATCTCCCAAAGTGTCTTTCCTCAAGAGGAGCAGGAATGCAATGAGGAACAACCTTATGATGACTAGGGATGTGGGATGTTCTCTTCTCATGTTTTGAGTGAGGTAGACTCTACTAAAGAGGATGAAAATTAGGATGTTTCACATTCCCAAACTAGAAATGAATGCCATCATCAACAAGTTTTTTCAGATGATGAAGATAGTGAGCCTGACAATATCCAGTGTAATGTTCAAAAGAATGAACAAACAACTACTTTGAGAAGACCTTCTGATGAGGAAATTTCTTTGATAATAGCCAATTTGGTTACTCAGGCAAAGGCAAATTATAACTTAAGGAATATAGTTGTTGGTGATTCAAATCCTAAGCCAGCTGGTATTTTTATCAAGAAAAAAGATAAGAATGTAAAAAATTCACAAGAAAAGACCGAGGATGCTAGTCCTATTGATAAAGTCAAGGTAAAGAAAGTTGCTAAGCCTAATATTGTTTACAAGGTGAAAACTAAGCCTACTAATGAGGTTGTACCAATTTTGCAAAAGAAAAACAAGGCCCAAACTGACAAACCTACAGATACATCCACCCAAGAAGCTGATAAAGAGATCACAGATTCAAAACTAGATGTACCTGATTTAAAGTATGTTCTAGTTGACATGAGTAAATTGTTGTCTCAAATCACTGTCAAAGTTCCATTATTAGAGATGATGAGAATAGAAGAACATAAGGAAAATGCCTTGAAATGGGTAAAAAGTGTAGTACATATTGATTCTCAAAGAATAGAAAAAACTGAGAAACAAGTAGCAATTGTGGATGAAGAAGATGAAAATTGCAGTGAGGAGATTGTTTCTAAAATCCCTCAAATTTATTTGGACACAAATGTTGTTAGTACTGCAATAGGATCGGTTGATCCTTTTTTCTTGACTTTGCAAATAAATGGAAACTTGCTAAAGAATTGCATGATTGATTCTGGAGCATCAAATAATGTTATGCCTACTAAGGTTATGAAGTTATTAGGATTAAAAGTGGATACACCTCATGGTAGGTGCCAAGCTATGGATTCAAGAGAAGTACCAGTTGTTGGTACTATTAAGGCTTTGCCTTATAGATTGGCTACATACCCCAACAAACAATTAACCATGAGTGTTTTGGTAGTTGATATTCCTCCCTAGTATGGAATGTTATTATCAAGAAAATGGAGTGCCTCTATGGGAGGAAGCATACAGTGTGACTTATCATTTGCCACTTTTAATTTTGAAGGATAGAATATCAAAGTCACTAGGGAGTCTAGAACTCCACACATGACTGAGGAAGAAGAACAAGACAACATGAATTGTTTCCTTGATACTGATATTAATGCCTTTAAGGTCCAAGATGAGGAAGCAAAGGAAGGTGTTGAGCCTCCCCACAAATTAGAAAGCCAAGAAGGATGGATTGACCTTGATAATCTCTAGAATATGTATTGTGATGGAGCAAATAGCAAAGAAGGATCTGGAGCTAGAATATTGCTCATATCTCCAAATGGTAAAACTTTCAAGTTCTCATTTACTTTGTTGTTTTCATGCACAAATAATGTTGCAAAGTATGAGGTTCTATTAATTGGTCTAAGATTAGCATCAAGGCATGGCATAAAGTGTTTGAAAGTTATAGGTGATTTTGAGTTAGTCATATCCCAAATTAGATCAAAGTATGCCTCAAAGAATCAGAAGTTGAAATAATATAGGATTACAGTATGGGATGAGATTGAAAGCTTTAGCGCTTTTAATATTTGTTGGATGGAAAGAAGTCAGAATAGGATGGAAGATTTTTTGGCTAATATAGCCCTTAGACTAGAAGATGTTACATTTGCAGATGTTTCCAATATAGAGATACAAGCCAGGCCTTCCATCCCTAACAATCTAGATAATTGGAAAGTTTTTTCTAATGACCAAGATATATTAAGGTTCCTCCATTGTGAATCTCATTTTGGAGATAAAGAAATGGATTTCAGTGCTTATGTTAATACAGTGAATGGAAAAGATGTCATCTTTGGGAAAGAGGTTTTGCAATTAAAATCAAACAAGGTTCGTAAAGGACTAGTTGCTCTTGAAAGGGAATTTGACAACAAAGACAAGGCCTTCTCAGCTAGTACTAATAAAATCAATGAGCTTGAAGAGATAAACTTGGGCACAAGGATAGCTCCCAAGGAAGTTTATATAGGCAGGTCTCTCTCCCCAAGAATTAGAAAAAAATTGATTGACCTTCTCAAAACATTTAGGCATGTTTTTGCCTGGTCTTATGAATACCTTAAAGCTTACAAGGAAGACCTTTTCCAACATGAAGTTCCACTCAAAGAAGGCACAAAACCTTTCAGACAAAAGTTGAGACCCATTAACCCGACCTTGGCACCCAAAATGTAGAGTGAACTCAAGAAGATGATGGATTCTAGAATAATCAAGCCCATTAGGCATTCCAATTGGGTTTCAAATTTAGTGCATGTCAGAAAAAACAATGGTGATATCAGATTATGTGTAGATTTTAGGAATCTTAACATAAATTCTTTGAAAGATAACTATGGATTACCTAATATGTAGAACATGTTGCAAAAGGTCACTGGATTAGAGTTGATGTCCATGATGGATGGTTTTTCTGGTTACAATCAAGTGATGGTCAAAGATATAGAATAGTTTAAAACTACATTTACAACTCCATGGGGAACATATGTTTATGTAAGAATGCCATTTGGGTTGACTAATGTAGGTGCCACTTTTCAGAGGGCTATGGATGTAGCCTTTGCAGATTTCATTGATAGATTTATGGTGGTATATCAAGATGACTTGACAGCCTTTTCAGAAAAAGAAGAACAAAATTATCAACATCTTGAGAAAAAATTTATCAGAGCATTGGAATATGGGGTTTCATTGAACCCAAAAAAGTGTGCCTTTGGTGTGACAGAAGGAAAAATTTTGGGGCACATTGTTTCAAAGGATGGTGTAAGGATAGATCCTGAAAGAGTGGAAGCTATTGAAAAATTATCCTTACCAATGAACATCAAGGGAGTTCAGTCCTTTTTAGGATAGATCAACTTTTTAAGAAGGTTTATTACAAACTTTGCAGAAATCAGTATTCCCATATCAAGGATGTTGAACAAAGGAGCAAAAATGGAATGGAATACTGAAGTAGTCCAAGCCTTCAATGACATTAAGAGGGCCATTAAGCATGCCCTAATCTTCAAGACACCAGATTATAGCAAGCCATTGCAAATTTTCTCTTTTGCATCTACTCATACTATTGTTGCAGTACTCTTACAAAAGAATGTTGAAGGTTTTGAACAACCTATTTCCTTTTTCAGCAAGACTTTACAAGCAGCAGAATTAAATTATGATATCATTGAGAAACAATCTTATGCCTTGGTCAAGGTCATTAAAACATTTAGATGTTATTTGGTGGGAGCCACAGTGATTGCCTATGTTCCAAATGCTGCAGTTAAGGACATTTTGGTCAAACAAGAGGTCTCAGGAAGAAGATGTAGATGGATTAACAGAATTCAAGAATTTAACATTGATAACCACATTACAAATTTGGTTAGAGGTTTAGTCCTATCTAAATTGATGGCCCAAAGTAATCTAAATTCAAACCAAATAAATGCTTTAAAAGAGGATCAAAGACCGTACATGTGTAACATGGATTGTTGTGAATGGTATAAAGATATTTTCAAATATCTACAAAAGATGGTCTTACCCCCTGAATTGGATGAAAATAAGAGAAGAACTATTAAACTCCAATCTTTGAGATATGAAATTATAAATGGTGAGCTTTGGTGGAGGAGTAATGAAGGTGTTTTGCTCAGGTGTGTAGACTATGATAAAGCCCAGCTCTTGATGCATGAAATGCATAGTGGAATTTGTGGAGGACACTACATGGAAAAGACTATAGCCCACAAGATAATCAGGGTAGGTTTTTGGTGGCCTTCACTTTTCAAGGATACCCATCAGTTTGTTAAGAAGTGTGATCCTTGCCAAAAGTTTGCAAGAAAGCTAAAATTCAGTGGGAATGTGCCCCTCAAACCTGTTTCTATTCAAGCCCCTTTCCAGAAGTGGGGTATGGATTTCATTGGTGAAATCCCTAATAAATCTAGTGGTGGACATTCTTATATCTTAGTGGCAACTAATTATTTCACTAAGTGGGTTGAGGCAATCCCTACAAGAAGAGCAACATGCAAAGTAATAATAGATTTTGTGATGCAGAATATTTTGACAAGGTTTGGTTGCCCATAAACTATGGTGGTTCATAATGTGTTATGCTTTAGGTCAGAAGAGTTTGTTGACTTTTGCAGACATAATGGTATTAAAATTTCATATTCTTCTACTTATCATCCACAAGGTAATGGCTAGGCAAAATCCAGTAGTAAAATTTTAATCAATATTTTGAAAAGAGTCCTGGACAAAAACAAGAAGGCCTGGGATTCCAAGTTATTACAAGCCCTATGGACTGATAGGGTTACAATAAAGAAGGCAATAGGGTGTGCCCCTTTTGACTTAGTGTATGGAATACATGCAAGATTACCCCAAAAAAATTTGTTGCAGATGTATCATTTCATTCAAAAATATGATGAAGATGTTGAAGAAGATATAACAGTAAAGAATGAATGACCTGATTCAACTCAATGAGGTAAGAAATGATGCACACATCAAAAATGAGAATTTGCAAGCCCAATGCAAAGTCCTGTATGATAGAAGGACTATTCAAAGAAATTTTGGAGAGGGAGACATGGTATTAATGTGGAATGTAAGAATGCAAGATAAAGGAAAACATGGGAAATTTGATCCCATATGGTTAGGCCCATATATTATTGAAGAAAAATGGGGAGCAGGCTCTTACATTCTGAAGAATTTGATAGGAGAACTCTTGGAGTTGCCTGTTCATAGCCAATTTTTGAAGTTCTACTTCTCCTAAAGATTTTTGACTCTTTGTACAATTGTGTTTTAAAGTTTTTGTGTGCAGTTTCCTATTTTTGGTTTGAAGTTCTGGTTCTTGTCTGCTGAACCAAGAGATTCTAGCTTCTCATTGTATCTATAGGAGATACATGTCCCCGAGCATGAGCCACTATTAGCACAAGTAAAAATTCCATGGTTGAATCATATTTTCTAGGCCTCTGCAGTTAGTTTTCCATTTTCCTGCCAAAACCCTAGGCAAAAATTCAAATTCTAGTCATTTGTAGGAAAAACCCTAAGTGTGCCCTATCCTTTGTTCTCATTGCATGTTACTTTTTGGGTCACTTAAAAAATAATAAATGTATGTGTGTTAAATTTTATTACCCTAGTGGCCTTTATTTTCCTAAGTTTCCATGTGCCCAACTTTATATTTTCGTAAGTTTGGTGGTAGTGATTTTTCCTAAGTCAGGCCCTTTAATATTTCCTAAAGTTTCTAGCCTTTATCCTTTCTTGGGCCCGGCTCTGACAACATCTCATGAAGTGTGTCAGTGGCTCCTGAAGTTGTGCTAGCTATTGATTCTCTTTCATAGAAAAGGCTTTATAATGTAATGGGTCCACATGCCAGGTGTGCTTAGTCAGCACTTTCTCATTGGTCCACGTATTAATGACTCAGAGTATTGTCAGTGGGGCCAATGATTTCAAAGGTTTAGTGGTTCTAATAGTGGCATAGCATCGATGACTAGCATGTGATCTTAAGGGTTTTTTCTAACTCATGAGGCTTTAAGATCGGTCGTTGATTCTTTTCTGTGTCAGAGGTTTGTCAGAATATGGGTGAGATTCTTCATTGATGGTTGTCATAAGATCTAATGTAATATGTCAGAGGTTTGAGATCTTCCAACAACCATTGATCTCTTTTAAGGTGGGCCCAGTTTCTGGTCTAAGGTTTTAGCGGAGCAGTTAAATCTTTGGCGGAAATGATAAATTTTTTTAATGTTGGCACATTCTCAAAATAAAATGAAGTTCTAAATCTTCTCACGAATGGGAAAATAGTCTATTCATTGAATCTCAAATTTATTTAGTAGTGTTCTAAGTTTCTCGATGAGTAAGCGAATGGATTTAGTCACCAGTTCACCGAATAACTAAAGGGTCAAAAGATTAAGAGTTAGCTGAGTAGTAGGACCGCATGGTGATTCATCGCCGAGGTGTCATATTATGATTGGCTAAGTTGGAAAGGAATGTGGACACATTAGTGGGCCCAAGAGATTCAAAGAGATGCTAGTGTGGAAGATTGAATGGTCGGCATGTGATCTCATAAAGTCTATTCGGGCTATGAGATTATATGCCAACCATTTGATCTTGAGCTTATGAAAAGTGGGTCCAATATGCTGATTCATCACTGACATGCTCCATTTTCATTGGTTGAGAGTTTTTGATGATGTGGAAAGAAATTTTTTAAAGATTTTTGTTGACTGTTGTGAGATTCTATGAGCTGCCCGATCTGCCAGGAATAAGATGCATCGATGGTCACATTTTAAAGTTGAGTCGGTTACCATTTTTATTCAAATTCAAATATCTTGCAGGGTTTTGCTGGGGTTTTTGAACCAATGAGTCATGTAAAACAAAGTGGTGGCTGAGAATTTATTATTTTAGGACAGATTGCAGTTGGGAAAGGATACAAAAGACATAAGTTATTGCTAGAATCTGATTTTGTTTCCTATGATGCCAAGCCAATTGGATATTAGGGTTGATTTCTTGTAGAGGGGCATTCATTGTAGTTTGATAGTGAGATAATAAAATCAAATTTGTGAGAAAGAGAAAAGGATAGCATTAAAGACATAAAGCACGCCAACTCAATTGCAGATATTTCATCTGTTTCACTGGGGTATTAATAGTAAACATTTCAATGGGGTTGTAAAGTTTTTTTTAGGGTTAATTTTTGTAACCCTAGAATGATCGGTTGCTTGTTGTATCTCTTAGTATAAAGAGATTTTTCATGATCATTCTAAGGGATTGGAAGTTCAGGTGTTAAAAAGATAGAAATTTTTGAAACCCTAGCTTTTCAATCAAGGATTGTAATTTTTGATATCATTTTATCAAACAATAGAGAAGAAATATAGGTTATCTTCATCTTGTAAGCTTGCTATTCTAGATATTGTATGCATATGGTGAAAGGTTATACTTAATACAAACCTCAGATCTTTTCTCTCCTTTTCTCTATTCTTTGAATCTTCAAATCTTTGCATAAGGTTTTTTATTAATGTATTGGTGCTTTGAGTTCCAACCTAGGGTTAGATTAAATATTGCTCAAAGTGGGATATGTGTTCTTAGAGTTTATTTGAAGGATTCTCATAAGTAGGAAATATTTGAAGCCCTTTTTGTTTATGTCTAAAGACCAATTTTAGACACCATTTGTATCCATTCTTTTCCTTGATATCTTGCCCAATAGATAAGGCTGTTAGAAAGTAAAGATCCCCAAGATAACTAAGAGGGGGGGGGGGGGGGGTGAATCAGTTATCAGATAATTTAACCATTCAACTACTTTAAACAATATAATCAATGTACTAATCAACCATAGAAAGATAACCATACACAATTGCACAATAACACAAGATATGTTGACTAGGGAACCTCTTGAAAAGAGTAAACCCCGGTGGGAATGATGCCCACAAAATGATGCACTAATATGAAAGTTCCTTGTTAGAGGATGGACCCTGTTAGGAGTCTTATGAAATACATTCAGTACATATAAATCCCAGTTAGGAGATTTTGAATCCCGCTTAAAACATTCTAACCCGGTTAAGAGTTTATGGAAGACAGAAGGACCCACTGCCCAAATAGCTTCAAGGCAAGATCTCTGAACCCACTGTCCAAAATATCTTAGAATTATTCAAAAAAATAATATGAAATATATTACCTCCTTCACACTATGCCCAAACTACACTCTTTGCTACACAAGATCACAATTCCAGATCTATGTACTCACAAGTCTTCCTTCATCACTGAATTAGCTCTTTTCTTCACTCCATGCATATATTCACATCTCAACCTTCATAGTACATATTGCAACAAGGAAAAAATTCCTTCTTATATACCAAACTCAAATAATTACAAATGAGTCAGTCCTCAATTACAAAATAATAAATTCTACACGCTACACACAAAATTTCAGATAAAACTGTCAGCTTCCAGATATTGTAACTTTCTCCAAACATATCTTCAAAGTTTGTGCTATGAACCAAATCATCATTAATGAGTCTCCAACATCCCTTTAACTACACAAAATTAGATTCCATCCCAGCTAAGAGATATCCTCTGATTTCTGAAAATCGCTTCACAGAAACACTGTCTAAACACTACTTTCACCAAAATGCTCATAACTCTCATAAATGAATGAATTTCTTTTTGTGTTGTTAACCATAGGTTAATAACACACCAAAGAACATACCATCAATTTCATAAAATCCAATATGCAATACAACATGTGTGCAAAACAAAATTGTACCTACTTTCCTGCTAATATCCAGAATATCACTGTGTTGACATCAATGACAATCCAAGTCATGAATGCAACAACTACTACTACAGAATGACTACCAAAATACTTTGCATTCATTCCTAAAAATCTCCCCCATTTTCATTGATGGCAACATAGATGAAAAACATCCAATGTTCCAAAAATCCAATACTGCAACATCACTGCAAAATATAAAATTAAATCTTGCTTTGTTTTCCTATTCAACTCTCTCATACAATCCACAATGTTTTTCATGTATATCTCTCCCCCATTGACATCAATGATAGAAATTCCATCACTAAGTCAAGAACAACTTAATGTCAAAAGACACTTTTCATAAAAATACAATAACAAGAGTCCTCGTGACTCAACTCATAAACTCCCCCATAGAGGAAGTTCCAACATCCAATCTAGAAGAAAGATAGGGCTCATATACCAGTGGATGGATGCAATCATCTACATCAATTCTTAAAATCAGGTTGGGGCATAACCCCAAGTATACCTCTCAGATACACAAATGTATCCTTAGGTAAATGTTTTGTAAATATATCTGTTATTTGTTCCTTTGTGCTTATGTACTCCAATCTTACTTCTTTTTCTGCAACTTTCTCTCTTACAACATGATACTTGATCTCAATATGTTTAGTCTTAGAATGTAAAACAAAATTTTTTGACATACTCACTGTACTGGTGTCATCACAATGTATAACAATAGGCTCATCAAACTTTATTCCAATATCCTTCAACATCTGCTTCATCCAAATAATCCGATTACAATTATTTGCTGCTGCAACATATTCTACTTCTACTGTACTTTGTGAAGTACAATTCTACTTCTTACTTAACCAAGAGACCAATTTTCTTCCAAGAAAAAAGGCTCCACCACTGGTGCTTTTCTTGTCATCAACACTGCCTCCCAAATCTGCATCAGTATAGGCACATAAAATAAAATCATTATAATTCTCATACCATAATCCATAATCCATTGTTCCTTTTAGATATCTCAGTATCCTCTTTACTACTACATAATGTGATTCACTAGGTTCTACTTGAAATCTTGCTACAATCCCAATTGAATGTGCTATATTAGGTCTTGTATGTGTCAAGTACTGCAATCCTCCAATCATAGATCTGTATTTTTTCTGCTCAACTGCTGGTGTCTCATCTTTGCTAGATAACTTATGTCCAGTTATCATAGGTGTTCCAACAAGTTTAGAATCTTTCATTCCAAATATTTTCAATAAGTCATTCAAATACTTACTCTGACTTAAAAATATACCTTCCTTGCTTTTTGTTATCTATAATCCCCAAAAATATTTCATTTCTCCAATCATGCTCATCTCAAATTCAGTCTTCATTTCATCTGCAAATTTTTCACTAGCTTCATCTTCTCCTGCAAATATAATATCATCAACAAATATAACTATAACCAACAAACCATTCTCAATTTTTTTTGTGTATAAGTTACTATCTGCTGTTCCTTTTATAAATCCCAATTTCAATAAATACTTATCCAATCTTGCATACTAGGTTCTAGGTGCTTGTTTTAATCCATATAAAGATTTTTTTAACTTACATACCATATCTCCTTCTTGTGTCAAAGGAAAACCTTTAGGTTGCTCAATGTAGACTTCTTCTTCAAATTCACCATTCAAAAATGTTGATTTCACATCCATCTGATACACTTTGAATTTCTTGTAAGCTGCATATGCTAGAAAAATTCTCACTGCTTCAAGTTTGGCCATAGGTGCAAAAGTTTTTTCATAGTCAATTCCTTCTTGTTGTGAATATTCTTTACATACCAATCTTTCTTTGTTTCTTATCACTTCTCCTTGTTCATTCATCTTGTTTCTGAATACCCACTTTGTTCCAATCGCATTCTTGTCTTCAGGTCTAGGGACCAATTACCATGTCTTGTTTTTTTCAATCTGCTCTAGTTCTTCTTTCATAGCATTAATCCAATGTTCATCTTCACAAGCTTCATTAGTAGTCTTAGGTTCAATTTGAGAAATCAAACATAAATGTAGCTTATTTCGAGTCAAAAATCCTCTATCTAAACTTCCAATAACTTGCTCAATAGGGTGATGTCTCGAAATATACTTGTTAGGTGTCATAGTTACTAATCTTGTTCCAACCGTAGATTCTTCTCTGCTTTCTTCTCTATTTTCTTCTTTGTTTTCTTCTCTATTTTCTTCAGTATGACTTTCATTCAGCAAATCATTGTTACTTTCAAAAAATAATTCTGCATTTTCAATGTTAGGCTGAGGTTATGCTTCTTCATCAGATTCATAATCAAGCATTCTTTCCTGAATTTTAAACTTCTCATCAACTTTTACATTTGCACTTTCAACAATAGTCTTAGTTCTTTTGTTATAACATCTATATGCTTTTCTTTTTAAAGAATATCCAAGAAATATTCCTTCATCACTTCTATGATCAAATTTTCCTATATCATCATCTCTCTTTATATAACATTTACTTCCAAAAATTCTAAAATACTTAACTGAGGGTGCATGTCCAAACCATAATTCATAAGGTGTATTGTTTGTATCTACTCTGATTTGTACTTTGTTCATAGTGTATACTATTCTGTTCACTGCTTCTCTCCAAAAAGTCTTAGCCAAATCATTTTCAAACAACATAGATCTTGCTACTTCAGTTATTGACCTATTCCTTCTTTCTGCAATACCATTTTGTTCTAGTGTTCTAGCAGCTGAAAGTTGTCTCTTAATACCATTCATTTCATAAAAGGTGTTAAACTCTCTAGATGTAAATTCACCACCTCTATCAGATCTTAGACACTTAATCTTCATCCTAGATTCATTCTCAATTTTACTTTTCATGATCTTAAATTTATCAAATGCTTTAGATTTTTCTTTCAAAAATGCAATTCACATCATCCTTGTAAAATCATCAACAAGAATCATAAAATACCTTTCTCCATAGAATCCTCTAGTCCTAGTAGGACCACTAAAGTCTGTATGAACAATCTCCAGCTTCTCTGTCGATGTGAACTTCTTGTTCAAAATTGAACTCCTTTTCTACTTTGCCATCATACATTCTTTTGCAAATCATGTTAGTAGGTTTCAAAATTCTAGGTAAATCTCTTACCGCAAGTGTAGTGCTCACCTTGACAATATTATTAAAGTTTATATGACAAAACCTTTTATGCCATAACCAACTGTCATCAATCCTAGTTATCAAACGTGTCATCTTAGTAGGATTCAACTGAAATACATTACCTCTAGTTCTGGATCCTTTTCCAATCAAATTTCCATCTCTATCTTTTATCACACAAACTTTCTCAGTAAACCAAACTTGACAACCCTTATCAGCCAATTATCCAACACTTAGTAGATTATGTATCAATCCATCAACAAAGTAAACATCATCAGTGTTAGTCTTTCCATCAAGAGTAATAGATCCTATACCCTTAATCAAACAAGGTGCATTGTTACCAACCCTAACAATTCCTCCATCATAATTATCTAACTTAACAAACTTTCTTTTATCTCCAATCATATGATGTGAACAACACTATCTATAATCCAATCAGATTTCTTTTCAATTTGTGAAACCAATGCTTTTTCTTCCCTTTTATCAGATTCAAAACTTTCTTCTTTAATTGCTACAAATCCTATTTCCTTAAAGTAATCATTATCACTATCACTTAAATGTTTTTCAATTCTTGCTTCAAGATCTTCATCATTTGCATAATAACATTCTTTAGATCTCCTAGGTTTAAAGTTGCTTCTATACTTCTTAACTCTTTTAGGACATTTAGATGCAAAATGACCATATTCTTGACAAGTCCAACATTTAAAGATTTTCTTACCATCTAGTTCTCTTTTTACAAGTAATGCAATACCTTCTTCAATCTTCTTATCTTCCTCAGATTTATATCTACTACTGCTAGCATAATCTCCATTCACATTAGTACTTCTTGTAGGTCTAATGTTAAGAGCACTGAATGTTATTTCCTTTCTAGGTAGCTCTCCTGATAATCTCAAGTTCATCTCTATTGTTTCTAATCTTCCAAGAAGAGTCTCTCTTGAAAAGTTTGATGTACAAGGTATCACTTGTTTAATCATCTATGTTGTCTACTTGAATACTGGTGTCAAAGTTCTCATAATTTTCCATATCACTTCATTCTCTATCTTATCACCTCCACAAGACTTTATTCCTGTTACAATCTCAGACATCCTATCAATATAGCTTCTAATAGATTCATCTTCCATCATTCTAATATCTTCAAATGCACAAATCCAATTATGTAATCTAGCCTTCTTTGCATGTTCATCACCTTCAAAAGTAGAATGTAAAGCTTTCCAAATTGCATGAGATGTTTTCAAACATCTTACCTAACTATATTCATTCTCCGGTAGTGCTAAAAAAAGTGCTTCTCTTGCAAGTATGTTACACATGAATAGATCTAGTTCATCTTTAGTTCCTGCCTCTAGATTGTCTTCCTCAATGATAGTCTTCTCATTCTTTGTAATCAACCAATAACTTGGTCCTAAACACAATAGATGTGTCTTCATCTTTTCTTTCCAGCTATGAAAATTTACTCCATCAAACTTAGGGCTTTCTTTTCTAAAATTCACCATGGATCTCCTTAACTTGTTAAACTTTTCTTTCAAGGACCTGCTGCTTTGATACCAATTGTTAGAAAGTAAAGATCCCCAAGATAACTGAGATGGGGGGGGGGTGAATCAGTTATCAGATAATTTAACCATTCAACTACTTTAAACAATATAATCAATGTACTAATCAACCATAGAAAGATAACCATACACAATTGCACAATAACACAAGATATGTTGACTAGGGAACCTCTTGAAAAGAGTAAACCCCGGTGGGAATGATGCCCAAAAAATGATGCACTAATATGAAAGTTCCTTGTTAGAGGATGGACCCTGTTAGGAGTCTTATGAAATACATTCAATACATATAAATCCCTATTAGGAGATTTTGAATCCCTCTTAAAAGATTCTAACCCGGTTAAGAGTTTATGGAAGAGAGAAGGACCCATTGCCCAAACAGCTTCAAGGCAAGATCTCTGAATGCACTATCCAAAAGATCTTAGAATTATTCAATAGAATAATATGAAATATATTACCTCCTTCACACTATGCCAAAACCATACTCTCTGCTACACAAGATCACATTTCCAAATCTTTGTACTCACAAGTCTTCCTTCATCACTAAATTAGCTCTTTTCTTCACTTCATGCATATATTCACATCTCAACCTTCATAGTGCATATTGAAAAAAGGAAAAAATTTCTTTTTATAGACCAAACTCAAATAATTACAAATGAGTCGGTCCTCAATTACAAAATAATAAATTCTACACGCTACACAAAAAATTTCACATAAAACTTTCGGCTTCCAGATACTGTAAATTTCTCCAAACATATCTTCAAAGTTTTCACTATGAACCATGTCATCATTAATGAGTCTCCAACATCCCTTTAACTATGCAAAATCAGATTCCATCCCAGCTAAGCGATATCCTCCGATTTATGAAAATCACTTCATAGAAACACTATCTAAACACTGCTTTCACCAAAATGCTCATAACTCTCATAAATGAATGAATTTCTTTTTGCGCTATTAACCATAGGTTAATAAAACACCAAAGACCATAAAATCAACTACAAAAAATCCAATATGCAATAGAACATGTGCGCAAAACAAAATTGTACCTTCTTTCCTGCTAATATCCAGAATATCACTGTGTTGACATCAATGACAATCCAAGTCATGAATGCAACAACAACTGCTATAGAATGACTACCAAAATACTTTGCATTAATTCCTAATAAAGGAACTGGCCTATATTCTCCTATCTTTGTGTTGAGAAGAGTGATTCAAATCTTATAATCCCAAATCATTCAAATCACTACCAGTCTTTACTTTTATTTACATTTATGTATTGTCCTACCCAGTCATGGAGATTCAATGAACAATAGGTTCTTTTTCAATAATTTCTCACTATATCCATCTGTTGAAAGATCTAATAAAGAAATAAGGGGTAGAGTTAGAACTATCAATCAGAGTTAATACTATTGGATCAGGTGCACCCGCCTTGGTTTTGCAAAGCCAGAAGTAGAAGAGGGTAGTCTTATCCCCATAGTTGGTCCAGTTGCTTATAGATTGACCATATTTGGAGCTAACCATTCCTTAACATCCATCATAAACATATTGGTATCTCATGGAGTGTAAAATCCTATCCAGGAACCAACACGGCCTATAGGGAAATCCCTAGCTATGTGCCCAATGGCACCACATGTGTAACATGGTCCTCTAGCCTGTAGTTGTATACCCTAAGGCCTAGAATGTTGTTGTACTCCTATAGTAGTAGACCCACTAAATCCACCTCTGGAAGCCTAAGACTGACCCCTCTGATCTCAACGAGATCCCTATGAGTGCCACTACTTGGGCTTAGAGCCCTGCTATCCCTGAGAAGATTTCTGCCTCTGGTTCTGTTGAGATTGTTATGGCTACTACTGCTGGGGTGCCCTAGATGATCTTGATGAGTTCTTGTAGTTTCCCTTCCAATGGGACTTCCAGAAACTAGAAGACTAAGATGTGGCATTCTAGTTCTGTGACCGGTCCCAGGCATCATGAGATCTATTAATGATCTCCTCAGCTACCATGGCCCTCTCCACTATATCACATAGATCTCCTCCAGGTACCAACTGTACTCTATCAGCTATGACATAGTTCAACCCCTTGATGAAGTGGTTGACCTAGAGTTTTTCATCCTTCATGTAGTTCACATAAGGAAGGAGTTTGAGAAACTTGTTCTCATACTGAGCTACTGACATGCCTCTCTGATGTAGGTCATGAAACTCATTGATACAACACTGTCTAAAATTCTTCGACATATATCAAGCTCAAAATCTCTCCAAGAAGATCTCCCAAGTGAGGGTGTCCATGGTAAGGTGACTCTTAACCTCCTCCTACTTCCACCAAGTGGTAGCATTACCCCTCAACATATGTACTGCAAAGCGTGCCTTAAGGTTTCTCTCATAAGAACCTAACCCAAAGAAACACTTGAGGCTTAAAAGCCAAGCCTTTTCCTTTGTCCCAACCATAGATCCAAAAAAGGGTGGTAGTTGTAATCTGATAAGGTCCCCTATGTCATGAGGTACTCTCGACACTAGCCCTAGTGGTGGCTCTGGCCTGTGCACTGACTTTCCCTCATGAACTGCCTACTCTACTCTCGATGTCTGGCTTGCTGGCCTCCTAGAGGTAACCTGTCCATGATAATGTCAGCTAGATTCTGTAAGGCATTTAGGACATCCTAATTGGGATTAGGTGGCTGCAAGGGTGGAGGCCTCTACTCATCACCTAGCCCCTCAGCTACTCGCTCATCTCCCTCTACTGCCACACATTCACCTCTGGGTCTATGCCCATGTTGGAGAGCACTACATGTGACTGGAGGAATCCTACACTAAGGACAAAACAACTATAAGTTAGGCAAATGTAATGGGTTTAAAGGTTCCTAGAGTAGAAACTGTGCTCTGATACTAGAATGTAATGCCCAAAATAATTCGGGCAAAAATACAACCACAAAATTTTTTGAAACAATGCTAACAAATACACCTAGGTCTACTGGGTTACACAAAAGCCCTTCAATGCCAAGCTTTGGAATCGTAAGCTCGCTTGGTCAAGTCACCCAATGACACCTAAGGGATCATGAGGAAAGCCCTAGCCTACCTTCGTCCCCTACACAACAGAAGTCATTAGGCGATGAGGAAAGTTATAGAAGTCATAAAGGGATTATCATATCCCTATGGTTTCATGAAGTACAGGGATAAGATGGTTTAATCCTATGACATCTCAAGGGGGTGATTAAAATCTCTAAAGGTTAATTTTATTTAGAAATAACAAATCAAATATTAACCTAGCTATTACTAAGTTTTCAGGTTAATAAAGTTAATTAATACTTTGAAATATCATTCCTTAAATTTACGCATATAAAATTTGTGTAGAAATGAGATTAAGATTTCTATGAGAATTAAACCCCAAATAATAATGAATCAATTTAAGAACAATTATAAAGTCAGTCATACAATATTCCTTCTTGATAAGCTATACTATTAAGGAAAAATAAATTCCTTTCACCATTCTTATCATAATTAAATTCTCTTTTACAAGATATATTTAACAAGAATCCCAAAAATAGATTTTATTGATAACAATAACTATTTAATCGAAAAGAGAATTTAATTGATTAATTAATAATTTTTTTATATAATGTTAACCTACTAACCAATAATTGCTCCAACTATCGAAATCCTATTAAATAATTTAAATAATGTATTGTGACATCATAGATGCTATAAATTAAAATCTTCTAAGGAACTATAATTTCATACACCATAAACTATATAATTAGATGAAACTAAAAGAACAATAAAATAAAAGTGATTTAGATACAATGTTATTACAATCTAACTTAGACTAGATAAATCTAAACTTCCCTCTTCCAAAGGTTAACCATTTATTATAAGAGTTAATAACACTACTAAACATGTTATATATTATATTATAAAAAGTGACTCCCAAACCCTAATTTGAAATTAGGGTTGGGGTCTCTTAAAAGCATTGCCAAACCCTAATCTTTCTTATTCTTGATATTTCTTGCAGGGTTGTTTTCTAATGGCATGTTGGAGGAGAGGGTTTCGAAGATGACAGAGTTCTCCATCTCTATATTCTTCTTCACTAGAAAATCTCTTCCTCATATTTCTATCATTGAAGCACATGGTTCCAGAGATACTAGGATTCCCTCTCATTGGATACCCTAAATCTCTGTTAGTCCAATCTAGATATTATCCTGTCTTTCTTTCTGGTTCTGTTTGATTAGTTTACTGCAAGCATTTATTTAATATTTGATTTGCTGTTGTTCAGATGTAATCTATTGGTTTTATTACTACAAATTTAAAGGCTGATTATGATTCAATCTGATATCAATGTATGAAGGTATATTATGTCCTTTTTTTTGTTAATCCATACTATTGTTTCGTTGAAAGTGAACCGTTATCGTGCCATTGAGATGGTGTTGAGATTTTTCTTAAAACATACAAATCTGGGTGTACAATTTTAATAGTATTTTATTAATGATGCAATAGTTTTAAGGAGGCCCTAACTCCATGTTTTAAAGGCCTGGTGCGGCAGTGGCGGTCACTATCATGATTGCTGCCATGATAGAGACCTAGGTCTCTATCGTGTCAGTAGACACGACAGTGATTATCATGGCTCTAAGCCCCAGTAGTGCCTAGGCACTGCTATGACTTAGAGTCACGGTAGCCCCTATGAAGGCTGCACACAGAGGTTTTAGAAAAAGGACTTCGGCCCTCTGAATTGCAATAAAACCAAATTTTCATGTTTTCAGTTAAACATGATATAATATATTATTATATATTACATGCTATACAATACAAATTGTATAGTATATAATATATAATATTATATTATATATTATTATCTTTTTCATTCATTAAAATTTTCATATAATATTATTGTATGTATTATATATTATACATCAACTTTTGTATAGTATATTATATATATATTATAATAATTCTTTTTAAACAGATAATAAAACAGTGACATGGTAATTATTAAATTTAGCTCTTTTGAAATATATATATATATATATATATATATATATATATATATATATATATATATATATATATATATATATATATATATATATATATATATATATATATATATATATATATATATATATATATATATATATAATTTATTTATTCAATTTTATTAAACCATATTGTTATCTAGGAAAAGGACCAGAAACCAAGGATATAGATAAGAGAAATTTAACAGTTATAAATATGTATATATAAATATAGTATTATACTATATATATTTATATATATTTACTATTTTTCAATAACTATTGAGTTCTAAATTATCATTCCTTTACATACAATAGACTTAGGAAGAAACAAATTTATTTATTATCTATTCTTTAGTAAATACATATACAATAGATCTATGTTTAAGTAATCTTTCCTTTCATAATATTTATAAGATACAAAATTGTCCTCTATTCATACTAAATTAAAACTGAGATGCAATCTTTAGTTCAAAATTAAATTCTCTAACAACAGTCAATTTAGCATATTTACTATTACAAAAGACTGGGTTTACTATACTAAAATCAAGAGACTAAACATTTAAATTGCCAGGTTCTTGTCTCACAAGTTTAATGAATATTTCATAAGTACCCACTTTTAATGTTTCTACTGACTGTGCAAGAATAGTAATAAAAGGAATAAGAACATTAACTGACTTACTCATTCACTATATCAAAATACATTTCATTGATGTAGAAAGAACTTAGCTCTTTTAATGACTATACAAATTTTATAAGTAATTTACAGATACAAAAAATTTCATTTCTTGTAAGCCAAATTCAATTAAGTAGACAGTTCTAGTTCTTAACAATCCTAATAACATTCATGCAGAGATCCAAATTTAAAATCTAGTCCATAGTTACAGAATTCTAGAATTATAAAGCGAACCATCAAACTATCTTAATTTAGGAAACTACCAGAATAACTAGTCTAAGTTCCAGCTTTGATAACATTACAATTTGTTTGTATAGGAATAAACAAATGTAAAAAAAAAAAGAAACTGAAACTCTCAACCAGAGGCATCTTAGAACAATCTTTTGAAGTTCACAACTTTAGCTTAAACCTTGAAACTGTAATTGCCCCTTCAGGCTATGAACACAACCTGCAACACAAGACTCTTTTTTTTTAAAACATAGCCATGGAGGCTCACCTCTGAGCCAAGGCCATTACATGGCCACCCCTGAGTTTGGGGAAATAAGAATAGGATATGATACAGTCAAGCAACACAAAACATAAATATTTAACATAAATTGGGAACACAAATTTTTACAATAAACTCCCTTCCCAAGCCTACACAAAAGACTCTTACATAGAGTCCATTTAATGGGTGAAGGTGGAATCTTCCTTATGGAGACACCTAACTTATAATACACAACATATCAACATGTTATACAAGCCTTCACAAGGCACTTCCATCCCAACAACTCAAATCCATGAGCATCACAAATCCCTTATGGCCCCCTAAACAACATAAGCAGGTTCTCATGGTGCCCATACAACCATGCACTCATACATAAGAAAATCCCAACTTAGACCCTTCACCCCAAGCTCTCCTATAATCCTCCCAAGGATTAGGAGTGAACTTGCACACCCTTAACATGCACAATTAGAGAAATCAACAACATAGAAAACAAAATCTCAAACTAAAAACAAACAATGGAAGTTACAAACACATGGTAAACAGTTTACAATTTTTCACATAGTTCATTTCTTTCCAACATATTCATAAACAAAGAAAAACACAAGAAACAACACCACCAACCTCCTCTTAAGACAAGGCTGAATTGAAGAGTTGAAGATGAGCTTCCATTTCTCCCAAGCTTGCTATGTTCAATTCCCTTAGAACCCCAAAACTATCTCACTTTCCTCTCCCTCTCTAATTCTCACTTAGAACAAAAATGAACAAGTGCATGCTTCCTAAGTCTCTCTCCCTATAGTCATACCAAAACATTCTTCTCTCCCTCTCTACCAAAAACAATTAGGTTTCTAGAACCTAGACAAGGTGACACTTGCCCTTCGCAAAGACTCGGAAATAAATTTCTACACATACAAAGGTGAGACTTCCTAGATAACAATCTCCATTTTCGTGCATATCAAAAGTGGCCCATTTGGAGAGGCATAAAAGTTGCCTAGAAAAGTGAAAATAGAATACATAAGCCCCTTAACCCAAGCACTAGCCTTGGGGCACCAAAATCTAGCCTAAACCTCACCCGAGGACTCCACAAAACCTCTCAAAAACCCTAATTAGTCATGCATCCGAAAATAGAGTATTGGTTTCAACAATTCTTCATCCCTTAAACCACCTACCTAGCTTAGGAATGCTCAAGACTAAGTAAGGAGAGGGTGGGGTCCATACTCCACTCAACATGCCACTTCATCAACATGGTGTCGAGTGACACCTCACTAAAACACACATCACAAAGACATGTGGCATGCCTTGTGTGAAAAACATTTATACCTTTTCACAAAATAAAAATTTACTTACAAACATATATTTCAAACATTGTCAACCATATACTCACAGGCATCATGTTTATGAAAGAAATCATGATACGATGAGGTCGTACTCTTCTAGAGTTGATCTTGGTTTCCAACTGATTGCACTTTGATCCTATCTTGTTTCCCTGACTTACAACCATGGCCATGTCCCTGCACACTCAAATTCAATGTCAGTATGTTATAAAATATTGCATTAATAATCATTTAAAAAATAGAGTGATAACATCTAAACTTGACAAATACATATATATCTGCACTCATAAAACATTTTATATTCCACATAAGCATGTAATCCAAACTTGTTATATAACCATGATTTCATCAATAATCATTATACTGAAAGATGACATAATAATGCTAGATGCAAAATTCATATATAATAGATAATCATGGAATCAAAACGAGCATGTATAAAAGTATGACTAACATGATCATCATAGAATCTAAAACAACTATCTCATAAGATCCAATGATAACATATATAATAAAAAAATAGATCAAATGTCTATACTCAAGGTATCATCCTGATGAATCAAATGTCAAAATGAAAGTCAAACTAGGATGGGTCGGGATAGGACCTCACAATAAAACATATATGCTCATGCTGCATACCATCTAAGAAATTTCCTCTATCAAAAAAAGTTATTCTCGCATTGCCACATAACTTTTCTTTTATTTCATTCAATGACTTAAGCTTATGTCCCACTCCATCCTTTATTAGGGAATAGGTATTCACATGACCATCATGTACAACACACCTGTCAAACTACCAAGGTCTACCCAACAACATATGATATGCATCCATAGATATGATATCACATAGTACCTCATCTTGGTACCCTCCAATCTTGAACTTCACTAGGCATTGTTCACTGACCATGACCTTGTGGTTATCCTATACCCAGGAAACCTGGTATGGATGTGGATGTTTTTTCCTCTTGAGCTTCAACTTTGTCACCATCTCTTTTGACACTAAATTATCAGGACTGCTACTATCAATAATCACATCACAACACTTACCCTCACACTTGCACCTAGTGTGAAATAAGCTCCTCCTTTGTTCAGGTTCATTCTCACCACTCAACAGGACTCTTCTGTTAATCAACATCTCTCCACTCTCAATGTCTTTAGAATTTGATGATCTAGCATATTCATCTACATGTGAAACTCTAGCCTAGCCTTCATTTATCCTATCCATCCTTCCTTGCTATTGAGGACACTCAAATGCCCTATGACCATCTTCCCCACAGTGAAAACATGTTCCACGGAATCCTCCACTTCTAGATCCTTGTCCTCTTCCTCTTCCTCTCTGATCTCTATTATTATGATCATGGAAATAATTTAAATTATCTCCTCTCTAATTCTGACTATTATTGGCCTCATCCTGCTTTTTCAGATCTTCATTTTGATCTCCATGACCATCCACCAAATCTATCATCACGACCTCTTTCACTTTGTCTGCTCTAAAACTTCTTGTTAAACTTTTCCTCTACTTTTAGGGAAAATTGGTATGCCTCTTCAATACTGTTCATTCAAACTAGATTCAATTCTTTCTGAATGCTTGGCCTTAACCGATTAAGGTAATGGGAAACTTTCTCCTTATCAGCTTCCACATGGCCTATTCTGATGAGGATTTGATAGAACTCCTCTGTATACTCCTAAACAAATCTTCCTACTTGCTTCAAACTTTGCATCTTCTTTAGTAGGTCAAGCTCGTAATCAATAGGAATGAACTATCATTTCAATTTATCCACCATCCGATCCCATCTTGTGATTTTATCTTTCACTCTTCTATTTCACTCCAATTGAATCTCTTTCCACTAGATCTTTGCATGACTTTTTAGTCTGGCCTTCACAAATTTGACCCTATCAGGACCCTCAACATCTTCAAACTCAAAATATTCTTCACATTTTTTGATCCAGTTGATCGAATCTTCTGGGTTAAGATTTCTTGAAAATGTAGGAACCTCAATCTTAGGTCTTTTCCCAATCTTGGAAATGGCCTAGAAATTTTTTTCTTCTTCTTGATTCAAAATTTAGACTTCTCCTTCCTAATCAGAATTTCCTTCTCCCTCAGCTTCATGCTCACTTTCATCTCTAACATTAATATGCATTCCTCTACAAATCTCCTCTTACAATGCTCCCACTTGTATCTGCAGTGCCCTAACCTTAGGTGTTACAATACCAGCTCTTTCACCACGTCCCCTTCATGGAGGCATTTTTGCACTTATCGCTAAAACCCTAACCATGGTCCTGGTGCAAACTACCTCACAATCGGTGATTTGTTTACAGACTCAAGAACTCTTGCTCTAATAGCACTTGATGAAGGGTTCTCCCCTTAATACCACAAATACATAACATAAATAGACAAACACCAACAATTTGCAAGAACATCAAATGGGCTTCTTATTATCTCTACAAATGTGAAATTACAAATTTTCAAAATTACAATATGCAAAGCCACATGGGCATTCCCCTTACAATATTCTATAGGACAAAGCCTTGTATCATTATACCTAGATCTACTACCCAAAACTGTCCTGGACTGCCTAAGACAACACTATAGCCTTCCTTATATAGGAAATTTTTTTCCACCACCTGGGAAGGTTCCAGAATTTTAGCCAATAAGGCCGACCAAACTTAGAATTATTTTATTTTATAATTTATTACATCAGAGTTGGCTCAAAACAACTTTTGAAACCCAAACAAAATTTTTGAAGGAAAATCATTTTCTGCCATTTTAGGTGACCCAACTTCTAGAGACCATAAGTCTTCACCTGTTGACCTGATTGACTATTAAAACCCCCTTTTGAAAAGGGCATGAAGCACTTTACAACACTTGAATCAAGAAAGCTTTATTTAGCCAAAGTTTCAACCTCATCTGAGGCCTCTAAAGCCTTCAAAACTAAGTTCAAAATTTTTGTACCCTGCCGCCAATACCAAAAATCTTCAATATCTATAAAGCTAGACTTGATCTATTAATGAACCTTTATTGCTAGGCTGATATGACCAAAATGAACCTCCAAAGAAGAAAATAGACCATTCTAAGCCTAAATAGAAAACTTACTAAAAATAGTAAATTTCCAAAAATAGTAGCTCTACACAAGATAACCCTTATTGAAAAGAAACCAGAAATATTTTTGGGTGATGCAAGATTGCTCTTACACCTAGGATGCTCTTGCATTAGACACCCTAGGTAATTTGAGAAGTGACCCTGTCAGGACTTAGGTGTGAAGAGGAAAACCAAGATGGTTAACCTCATCCCTTGTCAACCATGATGAATCTTCAATAGGTCATCCTTTCCACTTGACTAGATATTCTTCATATGTCATGTTCCTTGTGCTTCTGCCAACATGATTGTCTAGTATATCCTCAATCTCCTTGGTAGCTGAACTAGTTACTCAAATAATCCATTGTGCTACTATGTTCTTATATTCAACACCTCCCTCATGATACTTTGATAGACCTAAAATGTTAAACAGTAGTGAAATATTTAGCTCAGTAGGCAACTCGACCTCATATGCATTTCCTAAATCATGCTTCTTCACTATCTTACATGGCCAAAACTTTTTCATTTTCAACTTTTTATATGTACCAACTAGAAATCGCTCCTTTCACAAATGAACCATGACTTCATCTCCAACCTGAAGTTCCTTATGCCTCCTTTTGTCATCTTCCTTATCCTTATACTATGCATTCATCTTGGTAATATGCTTCCTCACCTCCTCATGGATTTTCTTCAAATGTTCTACAAAATCCTCAGCTTCAACACTACTTATTTCTCCTTTATCTATCTTTCTCAAACCAAATTTATTTCTTGGACTACTTCCATATACAATCTATGGATGATGTGATGAACTAAACTTCAAATCTATCTTCAACTCTTCACTTTCTATTAGTGTCATTCTATGTACTGCATTATTTGGGAAACTGGCTCTTGGAATCAAGTCCATTTGATGACTGATCTTTCTTACTAGTGGTAATCCATTAGGCACATTATCAGATACAACATCCTGAAACTCATTGAATAATTTTGCAACTTTTATAGGTACATCTTCTACTTCCTCATTCATAGCTTTTGGAATTAAGGTAAAACACATATGCTCATGTTGCATACCATCTAAAAAATTTCCTCTATCAACAAAAGTTATTCTTGCATTACCACATACCTTTTCTTCTTTGTCATTCAATGGCTTAAGCTTATGTCACACTCAATCCTTTATCATGGAATAGGTATTCACATGGCCATCATGTACAACACACCTGTCAAATTTCCAAGGTCTACCCAACAACATATGACATGCATCCATAGCTATGATATCACATAGTACCTCATCTTGGTAGCTGCAGATCTTGAACTTCACTAGGCACTATTCACTGACCATGGACTTGTGGTCATCTTGCACCCAGACAACCCGATATGGATGTGGATGTGGATGTGGATGTGGATGTTTCTACCTCTTGACCTTCAACTTTTTCACCATCTCTTCTCACACCAAATTATCAGTATTGTCACTATCAATAATCGCATCACAACACTTACCCTCACACTTGCACCTGGTGCGAAATAGGCTCCTCCTTTGTTCAGGTTCATTCTCACCACTCAGCAGGACTCTTCTATTAATTAGCATGTCTCCTCTCTTAGCATCTTCAAAATGTGATAATCTGGCATCTTCATCTACATGTGAAACTCTAGCTTGGCCTTCATTTCTCCTATCTATCCTTCCTTGGTGTTGAGGACATTCAAATGCCCTATGACCTTCTTCCCCACAATGAAAACATGTTCCACAGAAGCCTCCTCTTCCAGATCCTTGTCCTCTTCCTCTTCCTCTCTGATCTCTATTATTCTGATCATGGAAAGGATTGAAATTATCTCCTCTTTGATTCTTACTATTACTGGCATCATCCTACTTTTCTAGATCTTCATTTCGATCTCCATATGACCATCCAGTAGATTTTCCATCATGACCTCTTCAATACTGTTCATTCGAACCATATTTGTTTCTTCTTGAATGCTCTGCCTTAACCCATTAAGGTAACAGGCAAATTTCTCCTTATCATCTTCTGAATGGCATGTTTTGATGAGGATTCAATATAACTCCTCTGTATACTCCTGAACAGATCTTCCTGCTTGCTTCAAACTTTGCATCTTCTTCAGTAGGTCAAGCTCATAATCAACTAGAATGAATTATCATTTCAATTTATCCACTATCTGATCTCATCTTCTAATTTTATGTTTCCCTCTTCTATTTTGCTCCAATTGGATCTCTTTCTGCCAGATATTCGCATGACCTTTCAGTCTGGCCTTTGGAAATTTGACCCTATCAAGATCCTCAACATCGGCATACTTGAAATATTCTTCACATTAATTGATCCATTCAATCAATTCTTGGGGGTTAAGATTTTCTAAAAATGTAGGAACCTCAATCTTAGGTCTTTTCCCAATCTTGGAAATGGCCTGGAAAAATCTTTCTTCTTCTTGATTCAAAATTTTGACTTTTCCTTCTTGATCAAAATTTCCTTCTCCCTAGGCTTCATCCTCGCTTTCATCTCTGACATTAAAATTCATTCCTCTTTTAATCTCCTCTTTCAATGCTCACACTTGTCTCTATAGTTCCCTAACCTCAGGTGTTACAACACCAACTTTTCTACCACATTCAAACCCAGTCTCAATGTTACAACACCAGCTCTTCTACCCTGTTAGGAGTTTCTTTACAATATGTTTAGTATAGTGACCTTGTCAAGGGTGGGACCCTATTATTAGTATTTTATAATAACCCTATTAGGGGTGGGGACACACTATCCTAGAGCTCACTTCTCAAGTGGTGAAGGCTACAACCTTATGATCTCAAATACACACTATATTTGTGGGATGACCTAGCACTATGACATTGCTTGTTTGATCAGTTCCTTTGATGTGTTGATGCTTTGACCTCTTGAAAATTTCTAATACATCTTATCAAATATTCTCACACTTCTTATTTTCTTATTTCAACTCTATAACAAATTCCATACTTAATTACAATGGTGCATCTAATATTTATATGTGCATACAAAACAATTAACTAGGTCGGCCCTCTATCCAATTACACACAATGCTTCCAATTGAATTGGCTCAAGCGTGTTTACCAAAAAATTTAATTACATTTCTATAACCTAATTACAATAGGTGCATAGCCCTTACACAGCAATATTATAACCACTAACCAAAATACCAATAGTCGGCTGCTTGGACTATTCTTCTTTGGCATTCACTATCTATGCAACTTTAACTCTCTGTAGCTTTCTCATATTGAATATTTTGATCATGCACTCTTATAATTATCTTGAATATGATCTTACCAACTTAATTTTTAGGGTGCATACCATAATTCTATTTTATGTACGTGCATTGATGCTCTGATCTTTAGGTACTCTATATACTATCCAGTCTTCAACACAGCCAATTTCTGATCTTCTCATCAAGTGCGCTGACTCCAAAATACTTTATGAATTTGTTGCCATAATGAAAAAAATATATAAAGTCATATACACTAGCATAGTCAACTTGCCAACAATTAATTCTTTCTTCCAGATGACTTGTGGCTAAAGAAATGTATTTAAGGAAGGTTTGGATAGTTGTTAGGTAGATAGATTTTGGGGAAGGATAGTAATTGGATCCTATGAGATCTTGTAGATCAGATTATTTTTCTAATATTTATAATAGAAGAGCTAGTAGTTTGCATGCTTGGAGACAAGAATATTGCTTTGTATCTTGTGAGATCAAGTTTAGATTTTCCTTAGTGTTTCTACCAGTTGCTGATGTTTTACAGAGCTGGACTAGCTAGAGGATAATTGAATTATGTTTGTATTTTCTTGTAACCCAGAAGGCCTTAAAACTGGGTACATGTTGAATGAAATTCTATTTGAGCATTCTCTTGTTGTGTTTCTGCTATATTTTTGTTTCTTCCGTCGATTTGGACTATCCATTTTAGATTTCATTTTCTTGCACTGCGTCAGGTGGTATCAAAGCTTTAAGTTCTTGAAGTTCTGAGTGTGTGGATAGATCGCCGAGTTGAGGCAGTTTTCACCAGGACCTTGTGTTGGTGATTTGTTGCCTTTGGTTTATGAATATCTTGAAGGATGCCTCCAAGAATATTAGACCCTAGGGCAATTGTAGACCTCTGTGATGTTGTAGAATTGAATATTATAGAGAAGGTTAAAGTAGATTTCAAATTTGAGATGGAATTAATGAAGAATGACATGATTGCTAAGATCATGAGGGCTATTGCTTGTATGCAGATGAATCCTGGTATTGAAGATAGCTATGAGGAAGTTGTTAAAGATATTGAAGATGTTGGATCTAGTGGAGATGATAGAGATGATCATAGGGATTGATCTAGTTAAGAAAGAAATAGTTGGTTGTAGATATCTAGACCTCGATTAAGTACTAGTTACCAAATGTAACTTTCTAATTTCTCTGGTACTTTGAGACCTGGGCACTTGATTGATTGGATTCATGAGCTAGAAGAAATCTTTTAGGTTGAAGAAACTGAGGATCCTCTTAGAGTGAGATTGAGACAAAATAAGTTGAAAGGACATGCTACTCTTTGGTGGAAAGAATTGCAAAGAGATAGAGAAGATGAAGGTGAAATGAAGATCAATCATTGGAGGTTGATGGTGACTAGATTGAAAGATAAGTTCATACTTACCAGCTATGAACTTGATTTTTTTTTAAAATTGGAGAACTTGAAGTAGAAAGAGATGAATTTGGAAGACTATAATAAGGATTTCTATAAGTTGACTATTTGGTCTAGACATAGAGAACTTGGTAAGGAAAAGGTATCTCAATATGTGAAAGGTTGAAGATTCAATATTTAGGATGAGATTGGTATGCTCAAGATTGATTCAGTTGAGGATGCTAATCAGTATGCCCTCAAGGAATAAGATAAGTTAAAGAGGAGACAACATGGTAATTCCTAAGGGAAGGAGAAATAGGATCACTCAATGAAGGATAAGCCAAGTGCTGAAGATGAACCAAAACCTATTGAGCCAAGAAAGAGGACATTTAAGGTTGTCTTTAAGGGTACTTGTTATAATTTTTGGGAAGAAGGAAATTGTTCATTTGAATGTTCACACAATAATCTCAATAATAGTAGGAATTTTGTGATGAATGAGAACATACTAAATGAACCTAAGGTAGCTTCAAAAAACTTGTTTGTTTGATGAATATTGCTCGGTACTAAGGTAGAACCTTGTTAGAGGAGTAACTTGTTCACAACTCGGTGCTAGTTAGGATGGTAAAATTTGTAATGTGATTGTAGATAGTGGAAGTACTGATAACCTTATAGCTAAGGAGGTGGT